>CM052015.1:11256558-11856558 GCA_028476595.1 Obolodiplosis robiniae | reverse complement strand
TCATTATCAAGATGTTTACCTGTTCTTGTAGACCGTCGATAATTTCCTCAACATCAGCCTCAGACTTGATGCGTGAACCGACACGATTGAATCGCTCCTTATCTTCGCGTTGTTTACGTAATTCAGTAAACACCTTTTCAAAAAATTCCCTATTTTTCGCCTCTTTCGCCTTCCGCTTCGCGCTCCATTCGACTTTTTCGACGCGACGCAACCATTCCTGCGATAATAGCGAATATTTTTCGGCCAATGCTTGGTTCCTAGCTGCTCGTTCAGACTTAAGTTTCTTCAAATGCAATAAAAGCCTAGATTTAAACGACTGATGCCGTTGAATAATTTCATTACAAATTTCTACGTCCGATGGTTGATTGTACAAAGGCAATTCGACTGGTGGGCCAAGCAATGCTAATGCCTGATGCGCCATATGCGCTTTTTTGCGATTTTCCGCATAAATTTTCTGCGCTAAACTCCGATGTTTTGGTTGTACTTCTTGTTTTTCTTCGGCTTTGGCCGGTTTGGCGGTTGTCTCCTCCAATGAAGCCTGCTTCGATTTCAGCATTGCTATTGTCTTTTCAGCCTTATTAATTTCCATATCCACTTTTGAAATTTTCTGTAATAGATCATCTTTAGTGGCGCGAAGCTCTTCCGATGGATCATTTGGCGGCGTTGGTGATATGGCTTCGACTTGCGGATGGTAGGCACCAGACGATGGTGGATCACGTACATCCACTTTCAGCAGAGGAGGCGGTGATTGTGAATGATTTTCGGTGAGCCGAATCTTCTTAATTGCAGGCGGTCCAGGTGGTTCGGATGGAGCCGATTGTTGAGGTCGGCTCGACATGTATTCACTTTGAATTCGCCGATCTATTGAATCGATATTTAACAATCGATTAGTTAATCGAAAAATTAAATGCAATTTGCAATTGAGAGAATGTAGTACAAACCTTCAGGCAATAGCGAGATGCGGGGTCGATTTGAGGCATTGTTTGCAACCGTTTCAATCGTACTGGTTGGTGGTAAGCCATGAGATATTGATATATTAGCTGGAACTGAAATCGGAGCCGATCGATATTCAACTTGTGGCACTTGTGGTACACGTACATATGGGGCTTCCCGAAAAGGCTGCAACATCAATTTCAATCGCATCATTAATTAAACGTATTCCATTTTCAATTAGGCAATCCATGAATACACACGCATACACTTACCTGCATAGTTCCATATGGATTTTGTTGAACATATCTAATCGACGCTTCTCGAGCTGGAACTCTATAGGATTGAGGTGATGCAGCTTGGGTTGGCTGTGGTCCTTTGCTATATGATTGTGGTGTGTCGACGGGTCTGCAACAATTTAAATGGCATTTTTCATTAATATTTGCTGAATTGCAAAGTATCCATAGCTCAAATTTTAGTTTTATTTTGTGTTGAATGTAACGAAGTGTTTGTCTATTTCAAATACCATTCATTCGTATCAAGTTTAAAAACGAACAGTTCGAACCAAATCTAGTTCTAAATTGTATCTTCCATTTAACACACGCGTAGGATGCTGCCGAGCAAGCATGCATAAGGAGTTTCCAATCAAAAATATGTCACAACAAAAATCATGGCGTTGTTCGAATGTTAAGTGATTTCATTTGTTGAAAATCACCTGCTCGTCATCAAATTCCCCATATTCAAAGACGATTTAAATGTCACATTCTGATTTTTTTTTCATTTCTTCTACCCACATTCCCAAAGAAAATCATAGATTTGATTTGCGACATTTCTACAATAACCAGTTGGTCGTTTAAAAAAAATGGATGATTTTTTACCATTGTTGATAGGTGAAATTCGTCCATTTTTATATTTTCACCATATTGGATAACACTTACTTCTTCATTGATAAATTTAACACTTCGGAGCCCGTGTTTGTGCCAGATGTGCACTCATTTCCATATCGAGCATTCACCAGCTTCATTTTTCTATTCTAAACCAATTCAGCCTTCTATCACTCACATAAAACAACATTAAACTAGCGACGATTATATCAAATATTCTATAAAATACACATTTTGTTCCTGGATATTTGGGGATTTTTTTTGTTTTGCGTTGAAGAGCAACCAAAAATCGTTTATCGCTTTCGAAAAGTGTACATATATAACTACAGCTACAAAATATTTGCTGAATGTTTACTTGGACGATTATTGAAAAAAGAGAACAAAATGAGGCGCAGACAGAAAGAGAAAGATTGCAACCGAAATGTTTTTGAACAAAACGGTGTACCTGATATTTTTTCCCTTCAGTTTTGTGTGAATGTGTATGCATGTGTGTGTTTTTAGTTCGTCTGAAAGGTTCTTTCTTGTGTTTGACACACACTAAAGCTGTCTCCCTTGCACTAATCGGTCACTTCACACAAATATTCCATTCTCGGCAAAGTGTTCATCGATCATTCACAGAGAGCGAAAAAAAGGTCGAAATAACAATCATAAACATCCACAGCAACGAACCAGCCGATTACTGCATCGAAGACAAAGAAATGACACACACACAAACGCACACGAAATGCATTTAAATGATGCATGTATTTGCTTCGAAATTTCAGAAAATGTAGTTTTACCATCATAATAATAAGAAGTTCGTTTTCGTATGTTTCCTGTTCGTTGCCTGCAAGGATCTTTCGACACACATTTTCTTTAACACACACACACACACACACACACACACACACACACACACACAAATATACACCGTCAAAGAGACGAGGATGCAAGATTGATCTCAATGTGAATGCATTACACACACAATGGCACAGCGACCAGCTGCGCATGTTCAACGTATTTAGCATAGTTTTTGTGTAGTTTATGCTGTTTTTCTCTCGCTCTGTCTTTTTCTCCTTCGGTAATGACTCGTCTTTTGCTCTAAAACAAGACTCTTCGAAACATGTTTTTATGCGTAAATATGACCAAAATTAAAAATTAAATGAAATGCCATTGACAATGGCAGGCTATGCAGCTGACATTTCGTCCCTGTCCCACCTCAGGCACATTATCCAAATGCAATGTTGCAATATTCATTGCTGTAAGCGACAACTAAATGCAAATCCATGACAATGGTATATATATTCTCTATCTTCTCTCTTTTTCGCTTTTAATGCTTCGAGTTTTATGTGCATTTCCTTTTGCCAAGAATCCATTATATTTGCGAGTGAACACACATTTCAAATATTATTGCAATGTCAGGGTATAATAATAAAAAAAGGCAGCGGCGAACGGGAAATTTAATGTGAAATAAAATAAACTGTAAAACAGACATGGAGATATGGATGAAGAGAAACGAAAAAAACAAAACTGGTACGCGTAAAGCGATAATCAGAATGAACATTGAGAGAGCGATAGAGAGAAAAAAAAACCTCAACGAAAGAGAATCATTTGAGAAATGTGATATAAAAACAAGGTCATAATGAAAATTCGATGCTGTTTGTGTTGTCGTTGATTGCGAATACAGCCGGATTATACGATCAACTCCTACCCGATCATTTTGGCGAACGTATATTGATCCGTCGTCGTTCGAACAAAATAACGACTGCTGTTTCAGCTTGCTCACATGACCGACGCTTGCAAAAAAAGTGCATATCAAATGACAGTTCATGCAATTAAATGTACGTGGCGGAATGTTTGAACAGCAAAAAATTGTCATTTCTCCATATTTGTTCCAGTTCATAAGCCTGTCTACCATTTCCGATAACAAAGTTGATAGCGTGAAATAAAATAAAATAAATATTGGTTTTTTCGATGCATTCACTGGCAATGATTCTAAAAGTGACAGCGCCCAAATCGTATTTCAAGCTAATCAAATATTCGCTTGACAGAGAGGGAGACAGATGGAAAGTGGTTGAATTTTGTTTATTCTGTAATCAGCAACGTTTCATGACACATCTATTTTTGCCAATCGATCCTTTGAAGGTTTATTATGTGAAGCGATTAGATAAGAAACAATCGTGCCACTCACACAAATCGATTATGAATGGTAGATAACTCAAGTTCATCTCTAAAGTTGGAGGCATCAGCCGAAATTATCACGTTTTAATTGAAATCATTGCTTATCGCTAATGCGCACCCAAGTGCACGTACGTCTACAATCGTAGAATTGCCGAATGATTATTTGCCACTGGATTTAACCTGATTAGCACTGGTATTCGAGAGTATCATAAAAAAAATTGCGAGCATACTGCGCGGTTTTCGATGAAACATTCATACGAAACAATACGGGCTATTTTGTTAGTAGCTATGATTTTTGCTGAATATGTCGATTGAAAAAAAAAAAAAAAATCCGCCAATGTGAGTTTATTAGCATTCAAATAGAAGGTCATCATTAGGAAGCCCACGCGCGCAAAGTGATTGATCCAGTGTCATTGAATGGGATTAAATGAAATTGGTGGATATTAATACGAAAATATTCAAGTCGCGAACACAGACAAATAAAAATACACGCATTAAGATGCTAATGATGAAAGCCTAACAACTGCACATAATTTCGAATGAAATGTTCCAATTTGCGTCATGATTCATTTAGCATTTTAAACAAAATTACTTATGCTGTGTTGATTATCATTCGACTTCTTCATCGACCCATAATCATTTATGCGGGAAACCAAATTCATGCAATTTTTCTTTGTTCTTTCCATTTTACACTCTCTAGAAAAGGAGAGAGAGAGAGAGAGAGAGAGGGTGAAATTAAAAAGATTGTTAAAATGGAATTAAATAATATTCCGTTATTTGGTTCCAACTGGTTTTTAAATGCTTGCTTTTGGAATGTTCAGCGTGTTTTTTTTTTTCATAGCATGGAAAAGCCGAATGCGCGCGCATGGATTGAGGAATAATTAAATTTTTAGGTCAACTGGTTTTGAAGCAGCACCTAGCATTCGGTGCGCTTGGTATGCGTTAATGCATTTGGTTTTACTCATTTATGACATACACAAAAAATGCACCTGTTTTCCTAATGCATATAAAATGACGCGTAATAGGGAGAAATATGCGTGCGTATGAAGGAAATTAATACGTATTCACTAATGCCGGCAAAATTGAATGGCAGGAGATGAAAAGTATGATGCAAAACAACAAAACAAAAAAGCACCAGCAACACACATAAATGCCATAAATGAGAATATAACGATATTGTGCGGTGCGTTGAGTAAATAGGCGAACGGTATCGATGCATTGACGTTGTATTTTGTCGTTTTGTTTGTCTCAAAATATTCTACATTCACATTGGAATTATCGATTTTCGAAAATAAACGGAATTATATGTAAGATCGAGCAACCATATAATCCCATCCACATCACTGGCGCGCGAATGTGCTCGGATACATGCTGCTTGTAACCATCACATGGTTCAAATGCACGGTATACACGGTTTCTATGTACGTCGACGACGACGGGAACTGACATGATTTATAGGCGAAACGCAAAAAAGCGCACCATCGCCTTTGCCATCGATAATAAGAGCAACAGCAGTAGAAATAACAATGGGAATATATATGTTGTCTAGTCATAATGTGTGAGCGTTGTTGTTGTTGCGTTTTTCATTGCTGCTCCCGCTGTCGTTCGTTCGTTCATTTTGTAACAGATCACGAGACGGGCGGCTGCCGATGATGGAATGCGCGATGCTTATGTATATACTATTGTTTGGCCTCAAATGTAATACACATGCTCAAAATATATAATGTGAAACGAGCAAAAACTTTGTGAGCTATTTCATGTTTACATCGCCGCTTCTATTATATTCTCCCTTCTTTTTCGTCTTTTCTTTATTTTGCGTGTTTTTTTTTTTTTTTTTTGCACCCGATTCCTGCTAGATATTTGCTATTTGCCAAACACAATGCACACAGGGAGAGACAGATAACTTTCAATCATTTCGCAATTCGCGTTTCCAATGCAAATACGCGCACACGGTCGACGTAACATAAGCCGGATTTACATGGATGATTCCAATACGAAATATTAAGAAAAGAAAGTGTAATGCATAAAAAAAATCGCATTTTATTATGTATGTGGAGCGACGCAATTTAAGTATAACAAAAAGAATCGCACACACAAACATTGTATTGGCGAAAAGAGAGATCAAAGTGTGATGTCGTTGTGTGTTGCAATGTGTACATTTTCATTCAATGTGAAACTGCTGAAGAGAGTATTCTTTCTTCGCATTGTTCTGAGACTATCGCTAAGCGATACACAGGGAGAGAGAGAAAGAGAAAGAGAAAGGAGAAAGAGAGAATGTCTACGAATGCTTGCCTGATTGTAAGAAAAGCCGGAAAAGGGTGTTGCCAATGTGTCGCGCAGTATTCACGCACCAAATACATGAAATGTTTAAGTTTCTTGTTATTATTTGTCTAAATCGCAACATTCATACCAACAATATTCACACACAATGCCAATTATGCCATGAAAATAACACTTAAAACTGCAATGTTTTACGAAAAATTGCTCTTGCGAACATGTTCGAGAAGAAAGAAAGAAAAATTACACACAAACTCGCACACATATCTATACCATAAATTACCGTAAATTTTTCGAAACATTTCAGAAATTCAACTTAAATACATCGAATTGAGGACGTTCACAACTGTACAATAGATACATAGCTTGTTAGGTTGAATGCTTAACATCAACAAACCGCACACCGAATACCATTTTATGTAACTACAGAAAAGAATAAATAAAATTTAATCGGATTACGCTTTAGCGGGAGACTAAAACAAAAAAAAACCTTCAGCGAACGAATGAATAAGGCAGTTTGGATGCGAAGAAGAAGAGAAAAAGCACACGGGTGGAATAGCATGAGAAAACAATGAATTTAGATGAATATTGAATAAATAGTAAATTCGAAAAAGCACTAAAGTACAGCATCTTTCATGACGTATTCGAAACCATTCTCTATTTCGTTGGCATTAGAAACATTTCGATTAATGCATTTCAGCCATTTTCACTGATGTTTTCGTATTTTGTAAAACGTGTCTGTATGTCTATTGGCAGTTTTGTACAGATTTTTGCGAAATATTAGCAATGTGTCGATTGAATTCGGCCAATTTGCATAAGTTGCTTATACGCTGACACACACCAAAAGCATATGTCACTTATCTGTCAACTTGTTTTCAGGCAAAAGCCGTATTTTCATTTGATTCTAATCGACAGCCAAACAAAAATGCGTGTTTAAAATTGCACATACTTGAGATAACTTGCATTCATTTCAAAAACATTGGAAAGATGCTCATGTTTGATGACGCACACACCATATTTTTCCATTATTAACAACAATACGAACGCCTTCGATTGATAATTAAATATTTTTGGTGAAAAGACAAAAGAATTCGAAATTCATAGATACCATCATTACCTATGCTAATTGGCCGTTAACTTAACAGCTATTCGATTTAATTTGGTAGTCATGGCGATATTCGATTTTATAATGATTTAAACTTCTGTATCTTATCAGGCACAACGTGACAACACCAGAATTATTCTTTGGAAAAAAATTCAACCATTTGACGTGCCATTCATTGCCTTTGAATCGAAATGAAATACATTCACCAGGAATGAATGAGCAATTCTTGCGTAATTCAAAAGAAATAAGAATGACACCAAAAGTAAAGTGAACGAGTTGTTTTCCAATTTATTCGCTTTTATTGTTCACCCAAATTTCAGTGTTTGAATGTCACTGGGAGAAAAATAATACTCGTCGCCTCATTAAGATCGAAAAAGAAAGCGACAAAAAATGTCAATGAATAAAAAACCTGTACACAACTAAAACATATACGCATCAGAGTGGTATATTCAATTGATTTTTCATTTACATCCCATTCAAAACTCATCATTTGCTTGTATTTTCGATCCATTTTACAGCATTATTACAGAAGACACCGTTCCATTTCATTGCAACTACTTCTGTTTGTGTGGTTCTTGATATGAAGTGTACATAAATGCAAGCGAAATACTCATTCGAATATTCGGTGCAGTAAAATGTGATTTTAGCATGAAAACGAAATGCGACACAACAAGGCACAAACGGAAAAAGAGAAGAAAGCAAAATAAAAAACAGAACGAAGAACTCAAAATATTATGTGTTAAATCCACTAGCAACAGCAACAACAACAGCCGCACGATTTGGCAACAAGGCAAAATGTGGCAACAGCGCACCGAACCGAGAACAATTAATGTGTATTTATAGTCAGCGCAGAGACGATGGAGTGAGCGAGACAGTACGCCAACTGGATGGCTATGTACATGATGTGCGTGTGTGTTTGCACGTTATTGCAAAAATAGCGCATACTTTCCGCACTTTCTCGCAAACTTATCAAATGCGGCATCAATTAAATTTCTGAGAGGGCATTATACAAGCAAATCGAAAGAGTGTTATAAGCCTTTTCCATGTACTTCCATTCGGTACATTTCTATTAGTTTATCGCTTAGTTAAAGGCAACTTCTCATGTGAACAGCATATAGTCGATCAAATAGTCGATGAGGAATGAACGAAAACACACAAAGGCAACACATAAATCCAGTGAATTTCAAGCATATAAGCTCTTAAAAAGAGCACTGAATGGAAAAAGCCATATAAATGTTTGCATACACACGAAATAGTGGCTGTATTTTAATGAATCGCTCTACTCGAGTGCTGCCGATGGAATAAGAAGAAGCAGACTGGAATGTGAAATGTTTTACGACGCATGGCTGCTAAACCACGCCTCATAACAACCGAGCACATATACAGTTCCACCATTATATAAATAAATCAAACAAATAGCGCTATGTACTCTGAAATGGATGAAGTGGCGAAAGTGAGATGGCTATATGCGCGCAACGCACAGTATATTATAGTCTCGCTGTAAATGTGGAAATGTCATTGTAAGAGATCGCAGAGGAAATTACGATCCACACACATCGCGCTCAGCACATTTAAAGTCTCAATGAAAAAAACCGCATACATCGAACTTTGCATTCACATTGTCCGAATTGAATATACAATTTGGCGACTGAAAATCGGAAAATGCCATATCGTCGTCATACATCAACCAATCGACCGACTCATTTTCGATTCAATAATTGTCTATTGTTGTGCCGATGAGACGTTGCCGATATTTTGGCCTTTATGTCGATATTTTTGTCTCGCTCTCGTCTGATTTAAATGGTACTTACTGAATATTTAAATTATTAGTCTGCTTGAAATGTGCATGTGTCGGTTGGAATATTCGAATTGGACATTTGAGAGCGCACAAAATCATGAAAACAAATAAAGAATCCGAAACGATGATGTGGTCGGACCCAAAATGAAGTTGATCTAAGTGCGACTACTACATATTTTATTGTTGTTGTTGCCAGTTCGTTAGTCGGTCGACGCTTGAGTCTGTACTTTGAGATTGAGATTAATTTAATTATTATATATATAATATGATATATTTATGTACATTTCATCATCATCGTCTTTATTGTTTGTGCTCAGCGATACAGAATAAAGAATCCGACTTTTAGGCTTAAATTTTCGTGTGCCTCGACTATTTATTATCTAAAAAGATTGGGAGGAATTGAAAAAACGATATTCGTACATTTTTTGCATTTTCCACGAATTTTCGTTTGTTTTTTTTGGAAAACAACCCTTTCTTCTCTTTATCCATATCACACAACAATCTGTCTATATTCGATCCAACTGAAAATGGAATGACGATTTAGATAAATAGCGAACTAAACCAATATTTACGAACTTATATTGCTTTTCAGAATGTTAAAATGGGCTTTGATAAAATACATTTCAGCATTATTTACACACAGAAAGTTTATTTGGATCCCCTTTTTAAATTACTTGGCGTTTATTTTTTGCTGTAACTTTCTACGTTTCTTGCTTGAAGTCTGATAATGCCATTTACTGTCTATTCATAAAATGGATAATCAATACAAATGGTGAGAAAGCAGCCGAAATGAACGGCAAAAACCGTAAATAAATACTATATAATCGTTGCATGTTCGATACAACTGTGGACACAAAGTTTAAATATAATTCAGTGTTAACTTTTGCGCATTAATTATTGCTTTTGAAATTCATCAGAAATTGTGTGTCAATTCAAAGTTCAGTTTTGACAAAAATGAATTCGCCATTTTTGCAATTTTTTGAAAAGTTGCAATTTCACTAAGTAAATATCAGTCTGAAGTGAGTGTTGAGCCGACAGAAACAGCGAACGCATTAACTTTTTCCAAATTGATGGAAAGTATGTTGGTTGTCTGCGCGTCGAAACAATTATGAAGCTCAGACAAGGCACTTGAAGTGAGCGCAAATTGCAATGAATCTTTTTCTTTTTCAACAGAATTTCTAATTATGCTAAAAACACAAGATGGGGTTCTTCGTGCGCAGATTTTCTGCGTTTTTACATTCGGTAGAAATGAATCTCAGAAAATCTCGGAATTAGATAAATAGTCGGAAGCGTCTATAATTTCATATTCCTTATGCACAGACATAAATGAAAAACGTTTCAATCATATTTTTGTTGTTGTTCTGGATACGTGTCTGTGTGCCTGCGATGGTGAAGTGAAACTTTCAACTTCTTTATTCAGTTTTCAATCAATTGCGTTTATTCTGTCTATAAAAGCGAATATTTTTTGATAGCTTGTCACCAACTAATGTCATCTAATCAAACACAATGCCAGACATATTGAATAGAAAATGTAATTGAAAATCACACAAACATATTGAAACCTTTTTGCGTTTCTGATGGTAAAGCTAGTACTAGACGGAAAGAGATGGAAAAATGAAGGCATGACATAATGGCAGAAAAAATGAGATCGATCCAATTTCAAGAGTTTCTGAAAATATAGGCAAAATGTAGATATTCGATAGGCAAAATGTGTATGAATGGTTCGTCACATTTTTAAAAGGTTGATTCCGGTTTCATGCCAAAACCGTACGCAGTTACACTCTCTTTATCTCATGCACTCATGCTCAACTCAAATCGCTAATCGAATCCATTTTCCCCTATATACCAGATTGTTTTATCGATTTTCATGATAGCAACGCCGTGTACATCGAATCACATCAATATTAATAATGATATCAAAATGAAATGCAACAATCCTTTCATTTTTTGTTGCTGCCGCTGTAGGCGAGCGCGAAATACACATCGCTTTGATTCTAGCGACTGCATGACATAGATACAGCATTGTTACTGTGTCATTAAGATGATTATACGTGTTCATAATAAGTAATAATGCTTTTCCATACATGTTTTCCATGTCAGAGCGTTCCGAATATTCGTTCTTCTCTCGCGTCAATAAATTTTCGTTCTTCTCTCGCATAAATCCGCGATACTGCCAAATAGATAGCTTTTTTCACTTTGTCAACGACACAAACAGCAAAATATCTTCTGATGTATACAAAATACTTATTTCACACAACCAATAAACAAACAATTCGATATTCAACAACATACACAAACTAAAAGTCAACCGAAACATAATAAAAAACGATATTATGGACATTTCATACAAAAGAACAAACAAAATGATGAAAATGTAAAGTGATGTGTACTGACCTGAAGTAAAATGTAGGAAATGATTCGTTTACTCTATATTGGAAGAAGAAAGAGAAAAATAAAATGACAAAATGGATATGAATTATGAATGTGTGTGTATGTTTTTTTGTGCATGATTGATGAAGAGAAAAATATAGTTTGGTATTTTCGGTAAAATGGTTGTAATCTTCGATTCGGAATATTGTTTAATAAAATTGTCATTTAATTTGTGTGTGTGAGCGACATGATATTATATCAATTTGGAATACGCAATGTCATACTGAACAACATTTCAATTTATGTGACGCATATTTATGATAAACTGTGCTCGAATTGTGTCTTTGAAATGGCATTTATGCGCCAGACTTTTGGTTGAACTTTCCGCAAGAGATCAGTGATTGCAATATAATTTCGCAGCAAATTCTCGTATAATTGCGTAATTTATGCATTTTTTAGAGACTTGATTTCATTTGGATGTCTGATATATGATATCCGTTGCATGTCGGTTGGTTTTGTCGTTTTCCTGTGATTTCACAATGAGGAATTATCATATATTTCATGTCATTTATAATGTGGAGCACGGTTCGCATACAAATTCATCCGATAAAACTCGAAAATCAATTCAGCTAATGAGAATTGATGCAAGTTTCGGCTCACAAATTGTAAAATACATTTCTATGGCGAATTCTATCTGAAAAGTTACTTGCTAAATGATATGAATAAAGCGGAACAAATACGTAAAAACTGTGTGCACCGACAAAAATGCCACAATTCACTGTCATGGAAACATTGTTATGCGTAATTCTACTTCCAATTACTTGTTTTCAGTTTTATTTGTGAAATATGTGCGTCACATTTTGTGTGTGATGCCGATGCTGTGCCGGTGCATGCATTGAAATAAAATTTGAAATGTCACCGAATCATCAGCGCGTATATGGAACAATTCCAAATGAATGGAAAATTGCTAACAATGCAAGCATCAACAGCCACAGCATATAAATGGAAAGCAAAAAAAGGAATGTAGCTGAAAATTCTCTTCAACATTTTTATGCATAGATGAGTAAAAACAAAAATCTTCGCATGAATGAATGCGACACAGAAAATTGTGTGCGCGTAGCAACGATGTCGATGACAAATCCAGTGGCTCGAAACGCGGCTAACAAACTTGCCGACGAGGAATCAAGTTGAACAGAGAAACAGAGTGAGTGAGACAGGGAGAGCGAGTGAAAAAAAGTCGAGGAATAGACGGAATGTTTCAATGGCCTTGGGAAAATTAGATTCGCATATATTATTATTGCGTGCTCACGTTTTTTTTTTCGCAAAAGTAAGTTTTAATAATGAAATTGCTGCTTGTTATCTATTGTAATGCACATTCCATTTGAATCGACCTGTCGAACGAAAGGATTTAACGAACATGAATGTTAATAAAACTTCCGAGGATTGCATTTTAATGTTTGCTTGTAAACTTTTTGCGACGCTCCGTTTCGAATTCAAACCAGTTGGAACAATTAAAATAGGATTTATTTTCTGTGCACCTGGGCGTTTATCTGCGTGCAGAAAGCAAATTTTGATGCGGGTAATAATGTGTTAGTTTAATGGCGTCTCATTGAATCCATCGTCATTAGCATAACAATTAGCAAAAACAAAAAAATTTAGGAAGGAATTTGATATGCCAAGAAAGCCAGCGTGTGTTTATTCACTGTTTGATGTGAATGTCAAATTTATGATCCGTACAATTTATTCGACGAATCACGCACACGCCATAAAACCCATCAGCCACAACAAAAAATAGGCGATCCATTTGAGCTGGGCCTCGCTCAATGTCGTCGAATAACAAATTTCGATGAATCAGTGCAGAGTTTTATTTCAGGCCGTTCTGCTGGTTTTATTGTTGTTGTTTCTATCGGAATGTCGGATTGTACCGTTGCATGTTGTCAACGGTAGAGTTGAATGAGTTTAAGACGACGACGGCGTCGAGTGGAGGGGCTAACATAACTTTTGCCTGCGATAACCAAATCACAAACTAGAACAATAAAACCGAGCACAGAGAATATGATTCGCCGCAGCATAACAAAAACATAGCAATTTAATCGATTTTTAGGGCGCTCGCTGAGGTTGCCCCATCCTATATGCTATATATATATATATACAAATCAAGAATGTTTGTGTAATTTGATTAGACCCGTTTCTTATTAAGACTTGCAGCTATGTGCTGAATTTCAATGTAAATTGCAAAATGTTCAGCGGATGGTGCCTGACGTTCGATAAAGACAGTGCGTACCGACATGGGTATAAGCATGAAAGTGTCTTTTTGTGCAAATTGCCAGCCATGTGATGGGGTCTATTCATTTGTGTAAATATCATTTTTGCCTGCAGCTATTTCACATTCACAACGAATGATAAGAATCCAAAATGTATTCATCAAATTGTCTCCATTCTATTTTATGTCCGCTCTTCTTGGTATGGACTGCTATCGTGTTTCATTTGCTGCTATCATTCAGTACCTTATCTACGTGAAATGAGGAAAAAACATCACTTCAACCACTCCATCAAATTCATACTTGTACCATTCTTTACAAAAATATTACATCAAATTTGTTTATCTAGAGAAAAAATGATCCTCAACGAGAGATCCGCATATAAAATGTACACATTTTTCATTCTTGACCGCCATTGTTTCGGCACCATTTTTAATCATGCCGACGAAACAATTTAAAAATTGATCATCAAGTGGCTTTCAATGAAAAACATCAAAAATAATTGTACACACTGAGCATTGAAAGGCACTAAAATTGTCTATGTGGTATAGAAATGTCAAAACCAAAGAGCAAGACCAAAACAATTCATGGGATTGGTATTCGTATGGAACAAAACAGAGATATTGATACTGTAACGTAACGATAAAACTAATGATCCAATAGAGTACATGCATGCATCGCAGGCAAGCATATCTCTTGTACACTTACATGCGAACCGTTCTTAGTCTTTCTGTTTTACATGCTTCGCTATAACGTTTCATAATAATACTGGCGGTTTTATTGCATTCAGCTTTTCAGTGGAACAAAACGGCCGAACCGGTACACCAGTTATTAACATATAACATGCCGTGACAAGTGATGTCAACGAACACTGAACAATGACGAATGAACGAACGTTTACTTTCTACGAATGAACGAACGAGCGTTTATGCACACGACTAGCCGTAACGCTATCGAACTCCTTGGTCAAAACCAAACCGAAGTTCGGTGGAACCAACCAGACGTTTCTTGCGCATTTCTTTAAAGTTAATTGCGTTCTTTCGAACGTTTGTGTTGAGAATTGTCAAACCTGAATATTTGTTCATGACGAGTTCAGATGAACGCACACAAATGTCAAAATCATGCCATAAAAAAACTTTTGTTTGGTTTTATTGAATTTCAGTTCAATTTTGACATTTCTATGCTACATTCAGAAAAAATCTGAATATCTTTGTGTGTGTGTGAACCAAACAACTCCATTGCAAATGAATAGAAAGAAAATCGCTCCTACGTTACGTAAGAGTTTTGGTTTTTTTTTTGTCTGCTGCCACAATGGATCTGAAACAACTCTCAAACGTATATGGCGACCGAAAATGCATGCAATAAATAATTGCGCCACATTTATGAATATCTGCTTGTTTAGATTACTAAAACTTTGCTTTCCCTCACTTTCCGTAGGAAGCAAATGACCGAAAATGATTACGAAATAACCGAGAGTTCTCGTGTGTTTTGGTGTAGAATAAATGTATCATTTTTGTGGGCAAAAGATGGGCAAAAAAACTTTTGTTCGCTTTTCATCATTCGACTAACTCCAAACAATATAGCATTGTAACTCTAACAATGTAAAATGGCGAATAATGGAATTGAAATTGAAAATAATTTGAAAACGTTTTGTTGCCTGCAAAAAAGCGCCTGAAACTATTATTACGGGAATATTTTGCAGCCCGCTTGCGTTCAATGCCAATGTAGAAATTGGTAAATAGTTGGAGTAAGAGTCATGAGATCATGCAAGCCATCTCTCATCGATCGGCTTTAATATTAAATCATTGCGATGATTGTTGCCGTAATTGTATTGCTGGAGAGTGGAAAAGTAATCGATGATGATAACGTTCCTGATATTACATTATGGCCAAATTCTTGAGAAATTACTTTTTTCCAAATCGATGACTTTGCGGTTTTCATTTTCAACAAATTGTATTTAAACAGATTGAAAGAGAGAAAAGAGAAAAATGCATGTCTTTCGACTTTGGGCAAGCAGCTATAATGATGGATACTAACTGCAATTGCATTGGATCGCGTAATATCGGGTCAAAAGGAAATACAACACAAAAGGGCTGTGCAGTAATCGCATTACTTTCCAACAAGATTATAATAATACATTTGAAATTGTTGTCATCATCATTAAAATATAGGAAAAAAGCTTAGTGTGTAAAAGTTTAAGCTCGTGCTTCTGGTGTGTGTATGCCGACTTATCTGTAAATTGCGGTGCTCAAGGAGGAAAACCGGTGTGCACGATCGTATCATTTGACTCCCTTTGTTTTTCTCTGCCAAACGTATTACTTTTATCATCATTGCCATTATTATAATCGCTTGAGATCAAAAAACCTCGATTAAATCCCTTATAAAAAATGCACTCCATTTTTATGGCACCGACACGACACT
Source organism: Obolodiplosis robiniae (assembly GCA_028476595.1). Lineage (NCBI taxonomy): Eukaryota > Metazoa > Arthropoda > Insecta > Diptera > Cecidomyiidae > Obolodiplosis > Obolodiplosis robiniae. The sequence continues at coordinate 11,840,352 of CM052015.1, read as the reverse complement.
CACTTAGTCAGCCAGTGTGTTCGCCATTGGCACGAACGTGTCTATGTACGAATACTTGCAATCACATAGCTGAATCACCTTTAAGCAAATAGATAGAGTATGTATGATAGAGCGTCGTAATTCGTTATTTCAAGTGTACATGTCAAGTGTATATGGGAAACAAAATGAAGAAGAAGAAGGAGAAGTAGACGACGAAGAAGCGAAAAAACACAGCACCGAAGCAAAAAGGTGAAATTTATTAAGAACATGCATGGCCATGAGGCACGAAACATTTGAGCACACACAGTTCAGAGTTCTCTCCATATAAATGATTAAGCGTTGGGTTCCTGAGCTGTTTATTTCCTTTCCTCTAATGCAATTCCGTCCGAAAATATATCGAAATTGCAAATTAAATCGTCAGTTGGTCGTGTCTAATCAAATGGTATTTTCGTGATGTAGCGAGCGCGCGTTCTTCATTCGATTCGAATTGAACCTTTTATATAAAATGACACAACCCGAAGCAAAAATATGTATTTTTCCAATTCGATTTTAATTCTCGTGTGTCCATTATGTAGCAAATCTAACGGCAAAATTACGTCTTTTTTCGAGAGAATTCCATTTTGATTGGTGACTGCCAGTTGTACACCTGCCTTATATTAAAATTGGCTACATCAATTTGTTGTGCTCTGAGTCAGTGAGTTACGCAAAAGGCAAAACACACAGAACAAGAATATAAACAATAAAAATGCACTAAATTTAGCGTTGAAAAAAAACCTGAATCGAACGAAACGGCGAATGACTCAATTCGATTCGCCATACACAAAACCATTGTGGGAATGTAATAAATTAACTGCGAACCATTATTGTTTTTACGATGGAATTCCCTTTGTTGTTGTACTCTATAGAAAACGCTATTCTATAAATGTACATTCTATTTTTTGCTACTACAACTCTGCGAACGATTGAATGAGACACACTCAGATTCATCGAATGTTTGTGAAACAGGCGCGCTCGATGGAGCACACTATTCATTTAGGCTTTTGATAAGTTTATAATCGTTTCCAGAGAATAAAATGAAAACATTCAGAAAAAACACTCACTGATTAGATTCGTCATTCTGGAGGGCATGACACACACACACACACACACACACACACACACACACACACACACACACACACACACACACACACACACACACACACACACACACACACACAGACAGACAGTCAGAAACAGTGTCAGCAGGCGGAAAAAGACAACGAAAACAAATGGGCGAATAGCAAAAGTAATCATCACATCAGACAAAGTAATAATAATAGTGGGAACAAAATATAATAATGATGAATAAATAATAGCTGGGAGACGCATCATCCAATACAATTAACAAACGAATATCGAGTTATAACAGGAGCAAATACGATGACATCGTTAGTAACAAACGATTCACTCATTTACACGTGCATCGGCCGACGCCGTATGAATCTTCGAAATTCATTTATATCTGAGTGTACATAACTAAAAATATTGTATAAATAACAATAACAAACAATGAAAATGTAACTTAAGTGTTTCAGACAACCTTGACGTTGACATCGCTGAGTGCGCACACGAAACACACAAAATCTATTAAAGAACGGTGAAGAAAAGGCATTACCGCTTTCATGGGCGCATATTTCTTTTTCTCTCTAACTCCCTCACTCCCTCACTCACTATATTTTCTTTATCATTATTGGTTTTATTTCTGTGTTCAGTTCAGGTTGTGAGTTGTTGATGAGCGCGCCCGTACGCGCGCGTGCGAGATAGAGAAAGAGTGTTGAGTGAAGGCGATAAAATACAAGTAAAAAGCATTGTAAATAACACACCGTTTATCTCGAGCGCCTTTATTTTGGTGCGTTTCTCAATTTCAGAGAACTTTTCTCTTATCACTTTCGTGAAAAACTCCCCTTTTTCAAAAGAAAAATATATGTATCGCGATTGCTTTTTGTGTGAAGTTTTCTTTGGTACGCCTAGATTCCGGCTACATTCACATGACGACCGTCCACCACCATACGGCATGAGTTAAATTTGAGCAATCATTTCACGGGCACTTTTACATTTTTCATAAACTATTTTCAACGTATCGATTCTATTGATGTTCTGGATCTTGTCAGCTAAATTGAAGTTGATTGTAACAAATGCCGATGATTTCACTTTACATCGTCCAAACTGAACGGATTTCATTTTCACTCGAAATGACACACTTTGAATCCATCGATTTGAATCTAACAAATAAAATACCTCATCATTGGTGTTTATTCTAGATTCGTTTCATTTTGTTTGGGTCAAACTATTTTTACTTGACTACAGACATTCGCAGTTGCGAAAATGTAGGCGTTTCATGTGGGGCCGAACGTGTGATGAGGGTTTGACTGAATAAAAACAAACATCAAATATAAAAATACATTTGCTGATGATCATGCTAATGGAAAAATAATTATCGAATAAGTGGCATCGAAAATAGGCAAAACGAGCAAATGATTTGAATTTTCAGACCAAGAATGAGGCACACAAATTGCAAGCATCGCTGCGAACAAGATATACAGGCATTCATGTAAAATGCATTAAGATGTGTAGATCGTTAAGTTCACTTGTATTCGACCGTCGTTATTTGCATTGTCTCGCTCTGCCCGCGCCGACATAATTCACGAGAAGAACCACGCAGTGCCATTTCTATACATCTCTCGAACACACGCAAATAATTTTCAATGAACGAGGAAAAATGCGAAATATGGAGCAATTACTGAGGAGTGGTTTCGAGCCAAGAGAAAAGCATTATAATGTAGACGAAAATTTGCTTAAAATGGACGATATGGAGATATATATAAATTCCAACATTTTTAGCAATCTTTATTTTGGGATTTAAGCAACGGAATCCAACGAATAATTAGATTTCAAGTGAAATACCTCCGAGTGAATTCGACTTGAAAATGTATGGCTTGCCAAATTGAAATAGCAACGTTTCGAATTCTCAATATAATTCAAAGCATCAATCAATTATTTATTCAGAGTGGTTATAAAATTAAGCTTTCTGCATGATGTGAAATAGATGAGATCAAACCGCCCGTGTACCATTTCAAATGGCTGTTTCGGGCAGTTCAAATCAATCATAAATGACATTCCTGAAATTCTATTCTTAGAGTTTTGAAACAAACACACTTAAAAATGCAATCACTTGAAGTACATTCATTCACATTCGGGCGACAGCGTCGATATTTGTGAGAAAAGCATTCCAGAGCGCCGAATCGCGTGAATTTAATTCGAGTTATCGTGATGCAAATCATTCGTATAAATTCTCTGGGCTATTTTTATCAGCGAACTTTTGACAAATTGGGTTTCATTCATGTTTTTCGGTGACGGAAGAAATTCAGTGGTTTTTTTTTCAAATTCAAATTGACTTTGGTATCGGACAACTGGTAAACGATTTGTTCATGGCTGAATTCCAATTATTGTAATCCAACAAGCATCCGTATTAATATTTACCTGCAACGAAACAAAAGAAAATAACACAAATTAGGTTTTCTTCCACCGGATGTTGTTTGAAAAGAATTCTTAAATCTTTAGTGAATTTTTTAGGGATAATCAACATTGAGAAAAATTTATTTGAAGAATTCAATCAGATTGATTTAATCTCGCTCCAGAAATCAACTTTTCAACGACTTTGAAGCATTGGACCGTACAGAAAATGAAAAAACATCTGATATAAAACTGATACAGAATAGAGAAAAACCGAATAGAAAATCAAAATAGAGTATGATTCTGATTGGTCGAACGGTACCCTCATTCGATATAGCTTCTTTTCTGGACTTTTCAAATATTCAACTCTTTTCTCGTCCAAATGACATCATTTATAAAAAATGATTGGAAAGAATATCCAGACGAATATTAAACTTTGGTGAAAGTTAATTTGAAACTTCTTAATTTTGAATAAAACTTTTTTTAAATAATCGTTATGACTAAAAAATGGCATGTTGGCAAGCCATTTTTTCATGTTTTATGCAATCTCGCCCAAAAATTCTATGAATATTGATTGGAATCGTGAAGCCTAGCAATTTCACGAATAAAAAGTTCCGTATGTCTGCTGATTTCGCGGAAGATTCACAAATTCAGTGTTCCGTTGTTTCTTCGAATGCGAATATTTTATTGCGGATTGCGCATTTGTGATTCAAATTGAAGCATTCATAAGATATGCTAGATTGGTTATTATAGCTGTGTTGTTGTTGTGTGTGTACGGATTTTTTATTTCGATGGGTTTTTTATGGAGTCACGCCTTTGCTGTTTCCATCGATACAACAATACGAAATGCGCCAAAACAACAGAAATATGGCGCCAATGTGCTGAATCAGATATCACAATCCAACATCACTTATTCAAATTAGATCTAAAAACAAACAAACGATTGGACGCACAATACATCTAGCATCTTCATTTCACAAGATATCAAAATAAAATACGAATAGTTTGAAGAAAGCGGAAAAAACACACGACGCAGAAATGGTAAGGGATATCGAGTCTTCGAGTTGAAATTGCAGCAATTTTTGAAATGGTTTTGCTCCGATTTAGACAGTTAAATGCTTTTCAACTGAGTAAATAAAGCCGGTTTTGCTAAGTTAATTGGCATGACAAGACACTTGACGGATTTGCCAGAGTTTGCCAAAGATATGTACGTTACTCTTGTTTTTCTCTCTGGTTTAATCATGCAAAGAGAAATGAAGGGAGACTTTTGTGTGCATCATGATTTTGTATCTGTTTTACAATGACGAGATAAAGAATGCTTAAACTTCACACTGCAGAAAATACAACTGCTATAATTATAGAGCCGAGGTTGTGATGCCAACAATAAACAGCAACAAAAACGCATTTAGAAATTATACATTACTCATTTATCTGTCGTGGAAATGCGGCAACAGCGAACAACAAAACCCGGTTCAGAATTTGTGTGCTCGTTATAATTTTCGCTTATTCATGATAGCGAAAACAAAAAGGCCGAACCGCAAAATCATCAAACTATTTGAATAATGCGCCAGCGTTCTGGAGCCCTCGACGTGAATGATGATGATGATATTTCATATCGCAGATCTTGTACGGCTGCATACACGCGCCTGTGCAAGCGAACAGAAAGGGAAAATTAATGCAATAAAAGGCGGTCTGCATTTTGAATTCGTGATGAGCTAGATAAAAGAAACGTCAGAAAGATGTCAGTGGCCTTTGAATATTTTCGACACTCTTTCCATTTCGTTGGATCGCATTTCGGTGCGCCTTATGCTTTTTTTCGGCTGTCCTAAAAAAATAGTGCAATCTAGCATGCTGGTGGCATGGAAGCAGGTGTAAAACAAAAAATTTTCGTGCAAGCCCGACCCTTTCTACAATAATTCGACTAAATTGCCGAACATAAAGCAGAAACAGCATGTGATCAACAGGAAAAAAGAATTGTTGTATATGGGCAGAAAAACCAGCTGTGGATCATTGTTTCCGATTGTCGTTAATATACACCGAACCAAACCGAACCCACAGCGCGCACAGTGAATGCAATTTATCTATCATCTGCTTCCGCAGCCATATTTCACAAGTAAATGTTTTCAACGATCTATAGAAATATGAAGTGAACGCGGTTTCAAATTCATTTAACCATTAGAACAATTCATTTTCGTAGCTTCGTACAGAAAAAGGTATACAAAAAGAAGAGAAAAAAACTGAGAAGGGAAAAAAGCATTAAACCATTTAACTCAACTCGAAATTCGCCCACTGATTGCATATAATGATCTCTGGAATTTTCAAAGGAACTGTGTCACTATTCCCGGAGGGAGAAAGATCGAGAATTATGCTAACTTAATCACAATGCCTCGACGATGAAACGAAAGCAAAAAAATATGGAGAGAAATTTCAATGGGGAAAACTAAAAGAACCTCGTGTATTTGACATTCATTCCACATTTTTATTCGTCTGCATTGCTGATTTTTATCTCACTGCAACTGTGGTGCTGTGAGATGAGAAATACGCAATTCAAATTATCGTTGGAAGCATCAAGTTTTTCTTCGTCATCGTATTGTTCTCTCTATCTCTCCCAAAAGGCAATTTCACTATTCTCTGTTCGGCTGCCATCGTTGCACGAATTCGTATTTTTTCCCATTTAATTTGTATCTATGTTTCATCCGAGCAGCTTCTGGCAACCAAATTGTAACAATTTGTTCGAAAAGAGATGAAATGAGTGAACAATATATGTAATACAATGTGTAATTTTCATGCTCAAATTGTGTAGCAAGTGATGGGGAAAAAGAGACACTGACTGAAACTTATGTGTGCAGCTATTCGTTGCGTTCGAAATACTCATCAAACTTTTTCTTCTTCTAATGGCTTACAGCAGTCGTAAATGTCGACATTTTTCCTGCCGTTGGGGTCGAACCACATTCGCGATGCACACACAACAATGTTAAAGATCATCAGTACAATTGTGACAAACAGAAGTGAAAATCATTTACATTTACAATGGCCAATGCGATGCAACTATACATTGATTTCATAAAACAACTATAGAAAATACATCGAAAAAAAACGACATAAAATAAAGAAACACGAGAGAGCTGAATTGACGCGTAGAGGAGCTCGACATACTTGCTATTTGTAACAATAAAAATGCAGAGAATCGACATTGGGTGTTCGCCGCATGGTCCCCAGCCATTGGTGGATTACATAGTTTTCGGCAGTGCCAACCGTTTGGCACACCGACAAAAACTCAACAAAATAAAATGATGAACGAACAAAAAAAAACGTACCAACGTTCAGACATAGTGTCTGCTATTTATGTAATCAATAGCATGCTTCAAATCAAGACACGTAATTCACTTTGTGCGCGCTCTTTTTTGTGTGTTCGGGACGAATTTCTTTTGTGCTTGCGGGACAAAACAAGACATTAGTTGATGTGTTTGCTTAGCAAATGCGAAAAGAACAAAGTAAACGAGACAAATCAGAGAATGTAATATCAATTTGTGAAATGCATTTTAAATTCAATATTCTGGGGCTAATTCGCATCACTTGATCTCTTTTCTCACTGATTCTTGCTCTCGATTCCCTTTTGCCTAGCTCTTAGTGCTTTCATTCAATCAATTTCATAACAATTTAAGCGAATTTCAAGCGAGCTGCATCGCAATTCGGTCATAAGTGCATACTAAATGCTTTCTCAAAATCATAATGAACAGCAGAATAAATGCTCCTGACAACAAATCTTTCGTGAACAGCGATAGCTCAAATCGCTTTTGATGAAATAATGACATTAACTTGCCCTTTTATCATCATATTGCAATTACGATTTGTCAACACTTTTTCCCCGAAATCAGTTTTTATGCTAAATGGAATGGGTTTTCGCGGGAGCACCCGCCCTTAAGATGTTTGCGGTTAGCTCATCAGGATTTCGGACCTCGGTGACGTCTGATGATGACTCAAAAAAAGATAATCTCATTTGAACCTGCTCGACATTGTGATAAAAAAAAAATAAAATAAAGTTCGTTTGGCCATTTTAGATATTTCGTATGCAAATTTCGAAAGTAAATTGTGATCGAGAATCAAATTAATGTTCGTGTGATTTTTACACTCTAAAAACGATGTCAAATGGACATTTCCATTTAATTTTAGCGGGCTCGCGTTCATTTCATTTTTTTTTTTTTTTATTATTTGCTTCAATTTTGTTATTTGATTGCCATTTATGAAACAGGCCAATGACTTGTCTGATTTGATGAAGCAATACTGGTGTGACTGTGACCGAGAAGCCAATTGCTTGTCAGATTGCTGAGTTGATTCAATCAAATTTGTTTAAAATGCGGCTGTTAATGGTGGGGACACATTATCTTAATATAACTGGGAGTGTCTCTTCTTGGAAAACGTTGTACAATTTTTGCCTTATCGAAATTCACAATGACATTTCTTTTTCGTTGCCTGCGCGATGTCGAGAGTGATTTTGGTTTGTAATAGGAATTGGCGTAAAAGAGACATGAATCGAAACGGAAAAAAAGACAACCACAGGCATTTACAGATAAAGATACAAGAGAGAGAGAGAGAGAGAAAGAAGACATTCGGTCATTGACCGATCGTTTGAATGTGTAATTGCATGTGTAACGTAAACAGAATCACTAATTAGCACATAAAAAAATTTCACGGATGAAAGAATCATCAAAACGCACACGCACACGCCACAGACGCTGTATCATTGTAATAACAACAATTTGATACATAATGTGTTTGTTGTGCTTGCTGCTTTTTTAATAAATTATATTCAACTTCAATAATAAAATCAACGCAACGCAACGCCAATAATATACAATAATTGTATTCATCGGTATTCCGCCACATCATATTCAGTGCGACGCAATCTTATATACGCTTTCAAGCACTATAATAAATGGTTCTTCCATTAAATGCCTGTATAAACATTCATTTCAAGTGATTTCTTGTTTTTTATCTTTCTGTTGTGTTTTCGCCGATTGCATGCGACGAGAGCATCATTTTAGCAGTAATACGTTCACCTTTTCGAATGGAATGGATCAGAAAGTTTCGAGTAAAAATTCATGAATTTTCAAAATTGGCGTGGAAAAGATGACGTTGCTTGCTCGCGTGGAGAATGTCGATGATTATGACTGAACTACAAATTCCATAAGTTTTGAAACGAGTTTCCTAATAAGAATGCCGTCGTTACCATAATAGTTTGGTAAGCGCGAGACCTAACTCGAAACTGAAGTTATTCTTGAGATGCGCGCTCTCTCTCTCTCACTTCTTCTCTCATACATTTTGGAAGCACTTTTATGATTTTGTGCGCGCGTTTAAACAACGCATTTTCACTTCATTTATTGCAAATATTGCTGGCTTGTTATTCGCTCAAGTCAAAAGGTATGCCAACATTAAAATACACCAATAATTTCCAATTTCAATCGATTTTGTTCAGTTAAACTTATTCCAACATTAAAATGTTTTCAAAGTTAATTCATGCTGTGGAAAATATTCCGAGCAGAAGGCTCAACTTTACTTTATACACAAAGTTGCGGTGAGCCAGAGTGTGCTTTTTGTAATTTAAATTCCCTCCAGAAGATTAATAGTTTTAATCGGATCACGTTATAACAAAACTGTGCTTCAGCATTTACTGGCATTAGAAGATTTGATAAGAATTAAGCACGTTTTCTCGATTTACTGTGAAATTTAAGAGTTTTCTCTCCGCACTAATTCGTATTCAGTCCAACTATGTCTTAAGTGTTATCACTTGTTTTCGGTCGCCTGAATTTTGCGAAGAATGAAAGTTCAATTTGAAGAGAGAGAGAGAGAGAGAGAGAGAGAGAAAAATGAGCACTTAATCGCAAAACGATTATTTCCTTAATTTTTGTTAAACAGCGCACAGAGAATCTCATTGTAAAAGAGAACGTTGCAAATTCAAAAATCCTCAAATGAGCCATTACCTAATATTGTATTCCGAAAATGAACGGAGACGAATGAAAAAAATGAGCGTGCAAAGATTGAGTGTCTGTTTTTAGCTCTGAGTCTGTTCACAAAGCATACATTGAACAGACTGAAACCTTGAACGATTCACAAACATATTTCTAAATGATTGCATAACGATACGCTTACTTTTATTCAGCAGGTAATTGAGTTTTTGACTTTACGACGTGGAGCTAAATGTTTTTTTTTTTTTTTAATAGTCATCGTTTGACGAGTCATTTTTTTTTCCTATTATTCATCGCATTTTAGGTTGAACGAACGTGTTTAGTTCATAAAGTGAGACTAAATAGCGCAGAGATTTATTATAAAGGGAGCAAACAATAATAACGACGATAGATCTAACAAATGTCAGATAGTGAGTGTTCACGGCACTGATGATTACTTACAATTTCCATCGAAAATTGTAATATAATTGTCTATATCACAGAAAATCCTTGACATTCAACGCATTCACGAGAATTGTTTGGATGAGGTTAGGGCAGCCGAAACCGACACATGAACTTACCTGAAAAGAACAATAGAATCAGAAAAATGTTGAAATTAGTCGAATTCCAGAGCTTTTTTCGATTCATCGAGGTGAATGTACAAAAAGTAAGACGTAGAATTTATTTGAATGACTAAATTTTGCATAAATGTATTACAAAATAGTACGTTCTAAATTCCAACAAACAGCCCCTGAGCCACTTAATTCTGTCATTTCAAATCAGTCTACACAACGACATACGAAATCCGATTTCATATAATTTCTTTTCGAAAACGCTTCAATCTTTCTATCTATGCTACAATCCAATCAAATTGTGATGTGATTGGTTTTATCTATATCCAATTTGTCAACCATAGTTATTAGGGAAAATGATTATCATTTTCGTTAAAATGATGAAGGAAAAAACGACTCTATTTTTCATCCAATTACACAGAAGAAGCTCTACTTGCTGTTGTCTATGTATATGTGCTATCAATTTTCCCTCCGACAAAAAAAAAAGGAAAAGAAAATGCCATTGGATAGAAATTCGAATTGAAATTGTGGAAAACGAATTTCCATTTGCCATATTTAAGATTATCTATATATTATGCGAAATCTGAAGCGCTGCTTTGTTCCTTCAATTCAATTCTCTTTAAAATGAGCCATATTATGATTGTACGGAATACGCCGCATTGGCGGTCATTATTCATTATACAATGAAATGCCAATAGATTCAGCATAAGAACAAATTGTAATTACGAACGGTAGTCAAGAGAAGAGAATGCAGCACAAATAAAGGCACACAGACAAGTCTGCCATTTCAATATCATACAATCGCGGCCTTTTGTGCGACTCAACTCATCAAACAAAGAAAAATAAGCGAGGAAAATAACAGCGGCAGCGGTGGCGGCATTCGAAATGAGCGAGAGAGTGAGAGAAGGTAAAGGAAGGAAAAGAAACGAAATAGAGAAAATAAAATCTGACTGTAGCCAAAAACGAGAACACACAAGAAAAAGCCACAATTGCATAAAAGATGTAGTGGGAAAAAGACACGGCGTTAGCACCGAGAAACTGAATATGTACGAAAACTTATAATATCTACACGTAGTTTTGTTACACATTATCATTTTCCATGAGAGCTGACTTCTGATATTCGGTCGTCGTGTTCAATGCGTTGTTGTGCATTGTGTGCGCGTACGGTCTATATAAATCTCTCTCTCGCTCTCTGTATTTCTATCTGTGTGCTTGTGCTACGTTGCCAATTTTCCACCAAACGTCCTCGACGATGCCGTTCATTGTGCGGAGAGTGTCTTGTCGTATAGTAAAATCATCATAATAGTAATAATCAACAAATTGTCGTGCGATATTCGCTTTTGTTGTTGGCCAATCTCAATGAAGTGTGTGCTGTTGATGTGAGTGTGAGTTTATTTCCAAATTTTATTTTGTTCATTTTCTGTCTTCCTTGCTATCTCTGTTCGATTGTTTTTGCTATGTGATTTTTTTTGTTCGCCGTACTTTTGACAGAATAATAGTAATACAATGGCACTGCTCCCATATTTGCTGTTTCGGTTTTGTATTAGTCATTCCATTTCGGAATCGAATGTGATTGCGAATGCAGGCACAATCATTGTGTGTTCTATTAAACAGAACCTTTCCGCATACATTTGAGTAAATAAATGAAAAACAATGCCGCTTAAAAACAATGCGTACATTATCTAATATGGACATGCTATATGCACATGTTGTGGAGCACGATAGGTCGATGTTAGTTCGAAATATGAGGAGCCTGTGTATATGTTTTAGAATTGCGTTTTAAAATATTGGCGCGTTGGCCTTTTTTTTCTCTCGTCACTTTATACATACTCAATTTTAGTTTGCTTATCTAATTATTCCGTTAGCTATTTTAATTGTGTGCGCATTATTTCTTCGTCGTCGTCGTTGTCGTCTAAACATTTACTGTTGTTTGGTTTGTAAATGCAATTGGTTGCTATTAATACGGCTCGGATTCGGCTTATTCAATTTCTTTGATGACGCGGATGAAAGGAAATTAAATTGATTGAATTGAACAGAAGCCATATGGTTACGCTGTGGAACCATGGCTTCAATATGTACGATATTAAATTGCAAACATTCATGGTATAGTATTTTTTATCGAGAGCAAATCGACTGACTGATATGATCAGCACTGTTCCTTTGTTCATAACAGTAAAATCGATATTTTGACTGCACAAAAATGTCGCTCTTGTCTCGTCTCACTCATTATTAATTTATCACATTGGACTTGAAAATGGCGATCTGAATGTTATATGCAAGAAAGAGTGAGGCAGAGAGAGAGAGGCAGAGAGAGAGAGGCAGAGAGAGAGAGAGGCAGAGAGAGAGAGAGAGAGAGAGTTAGTGAAATTCATTCAACACGCGTTGATTTATCGATTAATGAGGCTGGGGATGAAATAACTTTATCAAATGATTTAATCATTTTGCTTGGAATGATCACCAGCGTCATCATAAAAGGGTAATAAAGCCACAACCATAATATGCCAAGCAAGCGTCTGCGTTTCAAATTTTATAGCCCGCATAGTCATGTGTATGCATAAATGTTCGTTTCCCACAAAAATCGAATTGTGTGGATTCGACAATTTTGCATTTTTACTTTTGGCACCATTCACTAGATCCATCTACATTCAGTTGACTTGAATATTCGATGTGATGTCAGCTATAACCCACACTTAAACACAAATAGACAGGCACACACTTGGAACAAAATCGTTGTATGGCAGTTTCTGTCATTTTGCATTCTCAAAAATATTTGACTTTTTATGGGCGGTTCGTGGCTGGTAAAATAGCTACCATAGGTCGGCATTTAGATGTAATAACTGAACGGCTCAATCGTGGAATGTGCAAATTGCAAGTGAGCACAATTTCAAGCGAACTCTCGTCGTTAAATTCATGCGGGCGGCTTGTTGCATTGGCCTTGTTTATAATTAGAATGGCAATTTTACCGCGTTTTCCTCGCAATTTTATATGGCGGCAATGCATCGTTTGAGCTCAATCACACATTCAACGCCAATAACAAAATCGATGGTATACGGTTGAAATGATGAGCTGCGGGAACATGATTCTTTGATGTTAGCAAAAAATCACGACAATGGATTCCAACAATGATTCATTGAACCACCGGAAATTTACACACTTGTGTGCACTTTATCTCTCAGTCAGCTAGAATTTTTTGAAACGATTGACTTTTCGGTGTGATTCGATTCGGGTTCGTATCGATAATGATCATGCACTTGATTTTGCGACTCCAATTACTTGCTGCTTTGCACAGTCCAATGGAAGAACCATATGGGCACGAATACATCATTAATGCAACGATTATTTTCGATAGAATCTCCAACAAAATTGAATGAAATCTATTTGCCAATTTTGTGTGTGTAAAATGCTGCAGGCAATGCCCAGCCATTGGCAATATTGTCAATTTCATTCCCAATTTCCATTCCTATGAATACAATTTCCGGTTCGCCGGGGAATTTCAACTATCTATTTAAAATTAATCGAAATACTGAATTCCATTGCAATGAACGAAACTATCTAGATTCCAATAGACAAACCATTCTAAACAAATATTGTTCCCGCTCTTGTTCGAGTGAAAATACAGCAGGTACACGCAAAAAAGATCTATGTTGGAATGATTTGGCACCTGTACCGCTTTTAGATGAGCTATCTGCTCCGCAGCAGCAGGAGATAGTGCATTTGCATTGCTATTGTCGCTATATTTACATTCAGAATGTGAAAAATTTTGCAATTTACATATTCTATGTTTCGTATGATTTGACCGAGATCGCATCATTACCCGAGTCGTCCTGGAAATATTCCGATAAAAAAAGCGTGTTTACGTGCAGCTGAGCATTCTGACAATCGTTCAGCATATTCTGAAATTCGTGAACCACCTATTTTTCAGAGCCATTTTCGAGAATAAGCGGAAATACGCCATTTCCATGCGTTAGCTTTCGGATTAAAATTACAAAAGCTTTTAGATAGAGAGTTCCATAAGCCAAAAGTGTATGGAATTTTACAAGCAATTTACTTTTGCTGCAGATAACATTAAGATCAGCCGTTCTCTCGTTTTTCGTTCAAGAGACAGAATAGTTTTAGCATAAATTGGTATATTTTGTCATTTATTGACAGTTGAACACGCAAGATACATATGAGAGACGATAAATACAGCCTAAAATTGTGATAACTGATATTAATCCAAATAAATTGCGCTTCAAATGTAGACAATGAAAAAGCATCAGAAAATGGCAAACACCAAATATAATGTAATTAAATCAAATCGTGTTGAATTAAATGTAACACAAATTCAAATTGGCAAAAACCCATCAGGAAAATCCAATAACCATTTCACCACGAATTTGCTACATTCTGGCAAACTCTATGTATTGTTGAAAAGATTACGAGCAGCCCAGAGTTTGTTCGAGCAGAGTGCTTCGATCGTTTTCCATCTCATCGAATAAATCGATTGCAGCAATGTGGAAAAAGAGATGAATCATGTATAAAAAAAACGGAACATGCAAACGACCAGCTAGCTCATCAATCTACACAGCATTTTGAGCACACGCACACCATATGCGCCATTAAAATACGCACACATTTTCGAGATATTTAATGAAATGACAGAAGAAAAAACAACAACAACAGCAGATAGAGAAAATAAAAATAACCAGAAGAATTTCTCGTCATTTATATAAAAATGTGAAGCCCTACTACACCCGACAACGACAATGACAACGGAACGAATCGATGGATGTGAATTGCGAAAAAATGGCACATAAAACGCGATCACGAGCCCAAATCACTCGTATGGGTGGCTCTATGCGACAACATTCGTGCTATGCATGATATAGAGTTATGAATGTGCTTTGCGTAAATTCATTTGAAGAAAACGAGTGTAGTTTGTTTTTATCGTTTTGCCATTGAAACACAAACAACGACACATAACAAGCACCAGCAGCACTATGAGATTATAAGTAGACGAAAACATCAGCAGTGTCAAAGAAATGACGGAAAATCGAATTTGTATGTATAGATACGTGTGTATGTGTGTTTTATATGCGAGTATTTCTTTGAGTGATATGAAGTACATGGCACGGAATGCGATTCCGACAATATCAGCAATACGGACAAGTTGTATTTACCAAAACATTATGTGCTGTCGCCGAATCGAATGAAAAGTTGTTGGAATTATAGGGCTCGGTTCATACTATGCGCATTTTCAATGCGTATCTTATTGCGTTATGTATTACGTATTATATGCTGGTGTCGTCTCTTATTTCTCGTAACATTGGAGCTGGATTGAATGCTGCAACATTTCTTATATACGTAACATTCGAACAGAAGGAAAAACTCACACAACACATAGAGTGAGGAGAGAGCTCGAGTAAGTACATAGTAAATATAATATTGAATATAACTTGAAACAGCAGCAACGATTGTCGGCAACAATGGCAAATGCAATGACTTTTTATGCGGAAAGCAGCTGTAGCGATATGTTTATTATAGCAAAGACGAATACACGTCGTGTATCCATAAATTTGATCCGAGGGAAATTGCCATATAGTATACAAGCGAGAGATGGCTGAACCCTGAACCTATTAAATTTGAAAATGTCGGAAAACCCAACAACAACAACAACCACGACGGCAGCAGCAGCAGCGGCAGCAACAACATTCGCAGCACACTTATTCAACGAGCATAACGCATTATGTTTGGCTGTATGTTTTCGCCTATGTGCACATAGCATCGAATCGCACCGAACAAAGAAACAGCAGGTTCAAAGAGAGAAGAGCCATGGGCTGCATTTGGCTGTGTTTTGTGTGCACGCATAATGGGATTATATGGATATATATACGTGCAATGTTCGTATTCCTCTCACACAGCGCGCAAACAAAATTAATGGCCGAAAATGGAAAAATCGATAACAGACCTCCAACACACGGAGTGTCGGTGAGTGTGCGAGCGTATTGCGATGGGTACATCGGCGACGGCCGCAATTTATTCGCTTGGGAAATGGTGTGTGCCCTCGTATTTTGCCGTTTTCTATTTATATATAAAAACATATAAATATATAAAACTATAACGGCAATGCCGAAGCCGGATCAAAATGTTGAGCATGTTATGCTTTATTCGATGACTTTTGCTGCTTATTCTAGCTGAAATGATGGAATTTTTTTTTTCCTTTTTGCTGGCTGTGTTAGTGTTGCGTGTTTCCTTTCTGTGAAATTTCTTTCGTGACGACTGCTGTGCCAAAGAAAAAATGTACGAATTTGTTTGCTGCGTAACTTGTTCTTCTTTTCTATTCTTTTCGTCTTTCAGTTTCCTTTATCGGTCGTCTTTGCAGTCGTTGATTTTTATGGGTTGTTTTTTTTTCTTTTTCCTTCATGTGATTCACGTTGCCAATTCGCCACTTTCGCATTCGCTTGCCATCTTCGTCGCATTTTTGTGCTGACGAACAGAAGAAGTGGAAATGTTTTCTTATCAACCAATTGATATGTTGTCGAAACGGAATATATTGATGAATTTGCTCAATGCCATCGACTACTTTATCCGCACCACATCAAATGAATCGCTGATTCTTCATATGCTTTCAACTATGAATTCTGTTCGCAATACCATATTTCTTCGGCTTGGGTATAATGAACGCCAAGGTTTTGCTGATTGCACAAAACTTGGGTAGAACGAAAAAAAGCACCCGAATGAAATGGATCAAAGTTTTTCGTCGAAAAACACAAATTGATTGCATCTATTTGAGTTTTCTCTCTCTCTCTCTCTCTCTCTCTCTCTCTCTCTCTCTCTGTGAGTGTGTTTTTCCATTTCAAAACACTTTATTCGTTTGATTTAAGTTGAAATTGGACATATTGTTGTAAATCCTCGCGATAAAACAATGTGTATTTTGAGAAGACACACTGAAACCGAAGAGAAAAAGAGACACAGAGAGAGAAACAATGCTTTTAAGTGTAAACCATGCTTCTTTATGGCCGATTGCATTGTGAATTGAGACTCATTTCAACTAACCCGAAAAGCCATTGTACCATTTTACGTAAGTCAAATATTTCTTTCATTGAACATTTGCCAACCGAATACGAACCGAGCAACGGAAAAAGCATAACGAAAAAGTGAACTTAATTCATTTGCACACACCGACGAGAAGTTTAATTGAATCGCATTTTCATTTAGCTGGGCGATTGTGTTTTTTTACATTCAAATCGGCAAAAACTTCTCCAAAGACAGCATGGTCCCAAATCTTGGCTACTAAACTTTTTGGCATAAATTCACTTCGCCAATCCATTTGATGAATGTATACTTTCAAGCACCTTCCTGGTGCCTTCTGGCAACATCGCACGAATCCTGCACGAATTCAACGGTGAATTGAAATGACGCCGAATTCAGAATCATCTCAATTTACATTGTAGCATTGGTTACGCAATTCTGGTCATAATAATTTATCGAGAAAATTCGAGAATTTCGATGTCCAGGTCTAATTTCTTGATTCATTTGACCGAAACAAATGCGCCCTTTGTATGTAGGCGTATTGAATCGCAGACTCACTTGATTAACACTCAAAATAGGGAACCAAAGATGTTGCTCTCGATTCGATGCGAACAAGCTGGCAATGTATTGCAAACAGCTCTCAAATGATTCTTGGTGAATGAAATGAAATTCAACCGAAGAAATCACTGTGCACAAGTCAAAAGGTTAGATTAGGACAATATTTTATTTTCAATGAGCAAATGATATAAATGAAAACTCTTTGAAATGCAAAGCCGTTTTGGTTCAGTTCGTTTCATGAATTAAATTGCAATTCGTGCAAATGTTACTATTGCAATGTGATTCCCTTTTCAACTCTCTCTCACTCTCTCTCTCTCCCTCTCTCTCTTTCTCTCTCTCTCGCTTTCTCACTCTCGATTCGATTGCATAAAATCAAAATGGTTTTTTTTTTTTTGTCGATCGAAATGAACACGCTATCTTTTATCGCTGGCTCATTTCACATTGTCCAAATATCGGGCCAATGTCAAAGAAGCAATCAGCGGGTCGATATCAGTGAAGTCGTGTATGAAAATGTGCATTTCAATGTGAACATTGCAAAAAGACGAGGAGTCGAAGAGAATGAAGGAGGGAAAAAAAAGAATGTTTATCTTCCAACATGTCTACCATGGACTGTTTGTGTGTGTGTGTGATATTGCGAATCGCTTGAACTCATTCGACCGCATGAAATACACATAAATTTTAATGGCATTTTAGTTTAGCACAGCAGAGAGCATCTAGAAGCTAGCAAAGCAATATAAATAAAAAGTAGAGAAACCGTACTTTCGATTCAACTCATTTATCTCATTTTGTTGTACGTGTGAATACGGTTTCTATTCGAAATGTGAATCGATTCTCTTGAGTTAATGATTCAGAGGCGGCAATGTGATACTATGTGGTGGTTGTGTGTGCAAAACTCGCTTCCATATCCAAAAAAACACACACGAAAATCGAGAATGATCTCGATTCGGGCTGTGAGAGAGATGGAAATGAATCTATGGGGCATAATGTTGCTATGGAATGAAATCTCTGTAAACCTATACAACGTTGAATAGATATGTAGCACACGGTTGGATGTGCACTGAATTTGCTGGCGTTCGATGAATACACATACTCCCATCGATCGCTTACGTTCATCGCTGCAATAACGATTGTATTAGCTCGAGAAATCGCACGAAGAACATACACAAACAACGAAAAGGCATGAAAGCTAGAGAGATAGAGAGCGAAATAACAAAAAATCGCTTACGTAAGATGCAACTCATTACGAATTCCGGGCGACTATTCAATTTACTGAAGCATCAACAGAATTTTCGCATCGCTACAGAAAAACTCCCAATTCGGGTCGTGCCTTTTGTACATAAACCGCACCAATGTTCAGACCAAACAAACACATTCATCGCGAAAACATGGTGTGCATTGTGTACGGTTTTGATTGTGAATTAACCATTCAAGTTTTAAATACACAAGAGAATGAAGTATCGAAACGAAAATATTTGGTGTGAAAGGTAAATTTTCACCATTGATTGTGGCAGCGATCCGAAAGATGAAAGAAATTTGCTTCGAATAGATTGATGAAAATAGACAAGGCAAAATCTTCAATCATCTTCCGTGCGACGATCAACGCCTGTTTCGATAAATCTTCCCGTCAGAGTGCAATTGAATAGAAGCTTTCATCAAATATGCCTTGGCGTAATGAATCTAAAATAAATCGATCTCATTTTATTTTGCGCTTTTTGCTTCGTGGATGGCTCAAGAGGCTTCAGACTAATTGCAATTTGAAACGAGTTTCATGAATAAATAATCATTCACAGTGGTTTGATAAGGTATCAGAAGCTAATAGCAGAAGTCAAGCTTCGCGCCGGATGGATGAGAATCGAGTAAAAATTACCCACATTTTGTGTCACTGAATTTCTGCCGGTTTTGTTCGGCCATGTTCGAAATAAATCGATCAAGGCAATATAAAAAAAAGTGGCCATTAAAATAAACGTGATTGAACATCTTACGCCTAATATGAAATGAGAACATCAACCCAAACCGGTATCACTGAATATGGCGGTGTACATGGCGGTAATATCGTGCTCTCACAACTTGATTTTCTTCACTTAACTACATTCGAAAAAGAGAATGTTAAGACTGACTTTTCAAATGAGATTATAGAAGCGTCTTTTCTCAGGCGTCACTTTGAGTTAGTGTAATAAAAGGGTATGAATAAAAGAATTCAACGTAGTTTTTTTCTCGGTTTATTTCTATCGCTACTTTTCACAATTCATATTTTCGAATGAACAAGTTATTCCGAGAGGCCCAAACTTGGGATCGCTTCCATATAAAGATAAATGATAGCTTCATTTTATTTTCAGAAAGTAATATTTAACTTCAAGTCACACAATTTTCCTTCAAGTTGCCTCGTCTTTTTTGTGCTTCATGAAAAATCAAAAAATCTTACTCTCTCCTTCTGGCTCGATAAAAACATAGAAAAAAGCAGATATGATAAAATTATAACTGTTTCGAGTTTTACATAGGCATTGGTGAGCGAGTGTTTGTGACTAGCATTTGCATAGATTTCATGACCTCCAGCTATCATTTGGTTCCCTTGCGTAGCTCATTTGCATGATAAACATGCATGCAGTGTGTTGCTCCTTCGGCCTCTGCATGGGATTTCTTATTTAATTATCTGTTATTATGGGTCTTTATGGTGTTTTATCTTGCTGAAACTTTGTTATGATTCAACACACATTGAACACGAACTCAATGGCAGATTGGCGTAATATTTTGTTAGCATTTTCAAATAAAATGGAACATACAGATAATTTGTTGACTCAGTTGCATTTCATAGCGTTCAATGCGACAATCGCGTATATTTGTCGAATTTTCTGCAATTAATGAAACCTTTCTAATGTTTGAAAAATCGCTGCCCGGCTGGAAACTGGCTAGGAAGGTGGGTCGCCATTAGAATTCAATGAATATGAAAAATGAGCAATGATAAAATCAAACCGCGAGACAAAACCACCAAATTCTAAAACTCATATGTTTCTTTCTCGTCATTCTGAACCTTTGTTGTTGTCGTCTGTGTAATGTGTAATAATGACTTCATTATATGCTTTGAATGTGCATATTATGCCCAAAATGTTCGAAACAAATAGAAACGTTTCACATTTTCATCGCCTTAGCTGGAATATTGTATTTCGGTTGACAAGTAATAGGCTGACACGTGCAATTCATTTTTGCAGCGTCATCTCGACCGCAAGACGTTTCATTGTTGATTTGCACCGTTGAAAATCGATCAAAAAATGCAGACACAGCATATTTTCCACATTGAATTCCTAATAGACGTCGTCTGCTAGGGGAAAACTAATGTTTCTAGTTCTAATTCGGTCTTTGCATATTTTCGAAAATTACTTTGATAACAGCTTTTATGAAATCCATAATTTCTCGTCAAAAATTTACAACAGCCATTTCACTTCGTATAGGCCCGAATGTTCCGCATAGCTGTTTGCTGTCAAAAATTCCATGTAATTTCCTGAGTTTTCTGACAGAAAGCTTTTAGGAAAGTTACGGCATGTGTTGGGCGGTAGCCAAAAATAGTGGCCGACTTATGCATATTTCATCGAAGTTTGAAAGGTGAAATGAATGGAACATATCTCAATACCAATTCAAATCGTTAAAGAGTGCTTTTTCCGAATCGAAAAACGTCACGTTCAACGGAAATGCAACGTTTCATTCTGTACAATTAGAAAACTGTGCCAAGAATTTTATCAGAAATTCACGATAATTGTGAGATTACGATGTTTCTCGAAATTATTCATTCGAATTTTTCAAATCCGTTTGAATATTTCATTTCTTCGAATTGCAAATAGAGCGAATGGAATAGTCAATGTGATTGAAGAGAAAAACTTTAATTCCCTTCAAATAAAACTGAATTTGATATCCAGCTTATTTTGTTTCAATTACGAAGTGAAATGCATTACGAAGAATGAGGAAGTTGCACTTAAAATCTTTTTATGGAAACGAATTGAAAGCAAATATGTGTATATGTGTGCAAGAAACTAAATTGAAAATCCTTGTTCAATTAACTGAAGCCATTGCTTTTGAACGGAAAATGGATGTAAACTTCATTTAAGAGCCTCTCATACAATTGATGCAATTTCAAATGAAACTAAGCTCTAAAGCTTATTCCATCACTTCGTATATACACGCACACAATGTTTCAATATTTGAATTATGTCAAAAGTGCAAATTCAATCGTGTATGCTTGTGTCCCAAGGCCAAGAAGTTAACAATCTCAAACTCATTACAAGATTATGCTTACAAAAAACACGGGCGAAGCGCTTTTGAATTTAATTATGACTATAGATTCAATGTAAACTGTAATATTTATCGATACCGTTGATTTTCCAAGCAGTTTCTCACCAGTTTCTCACCAGTTTGAGCGCAGTGCATTTCTGGGAAAATCAAATTTTGTCGCATTTACCGAATTTGTTTATTAAACAACACAGAAAATAAATTATGTTCATTTTAATTTCAATGAATTCATTTGGATTTTCTGAAGTGATTATTGAAACAACAGCCAGAACGGCTGTGGCCGGTAAACAGCGCAGAAAATAAAACCAAAACAATTTAAACAGAACAAAAGGTCTGATGTGTTTATTCATTGAATGAGAAAGAAAATTCAAAATGAGCGTACGAAAATCAGTGTATACATTTTAATATTCATTTTAGACGGTCAAGGTTACGGTTCTCATGTACTGAATATTTGGCAATTACAAAAATAACGAGCACAATAGCGCGCATAACTAATCTATGGAGAAAAAAACACACAAGTAATTCAATAAATAACCCAACAATATATGTATATGTAAGTCGAAATGGTGGGGTCGGTCTCTCTCTTTATGTGTGTGTGTCAGGAATTCGAATTTGAAACGAACCCACCACGTTCAATTAAGTATAATATACTTTATCGGCGTTGGAATTTGGGAGAGCGTGTGTTTGTCTCATTGCCTGGCCTGGAATACCTTTTCGACGCCAATTCATGAACGTCGTCGTGCACATTGAATACCAAATTAATACTATTTTATTCGACTGAAACATTCGAATTCATGTGTATTTGTTTGGTGGCGTTGCGTTATGGTCATTGATATTTCGTTCGTCTCAGAGTGATTCGCTTCAGTTGAATCGGCTTGTAAAGCTCTATTTCGAGAATTATCGATTGCAAATGAAAAAAAAAACTACTCACTATAAAATTAAATGAACGAAATGGCAATTGCTACTAGGAAAACATTCGATTGATTTCATTCGAAACGAAATTTGACTTTCTTTTCACAAAATGCAACACTCAATGAAATTGAATTCTTTGTTTGTACAATGCCTATCCAGCGTATCGCCTTTTCCTTTGCCTGTTAATGTTTATACAGTGGAGCTGTTTGGGCTGCGTGATTTTTTGCTGGTTTGCGTGTTTGTAACAACCATTAAATGAACAACAAATGAATTGAAGTCGCGTAAAACAGCACACGCACGATTTTTACTCCAACGATAAGAATCAACGACTGCTTCATGTTTGCCGTTGAATCATTAATAAGCATAAGCATTATAATTTATGAAAAATTGCATTTTTTTCCTCTATATATTCTCTCTCTCTCTCTCTCTCTCTCTCTCTCTCTCTCTCTCTCTTTTGGCTGCTTTATTTTAACGGCATTTATTCATATATATTATAATTTCGCGTTGAATGCGATTTATGTGTTAGGTGTCATGCATTTAATTGCTACGTCACAGTTTGACCATTTCATCTATAATTTCGATTTTCATTCAATTTCAATGGGCTTCTGTTGATCTGATTGAGTTATTCAATATCGATTTTAGAGCACTGGTTTTCTATTTTTGCTTAATGAATTATGGAAGTACCCAAAATGGCGTCCGCAAAGTGCTTTTCTGACATTTGTCACCATTAAACCGGCACAAATACTGAATTAGAGATAGTAATTAAGCTGACTTTTTGAAACTACTTCTTTTGATGCATGACTGCTGTTAGTGGAAGACAAAATTGACATAATTGTCAGTTTTTGTGATATTAATAACAATGGATCTAACAGAATATTTAAACATCATTTTCCATTCCGAACCGACAACGTCTAACAGCACTTTGATTTTTACTGGAATAAAGTAGTGCGAAACAAAATCTGTGCATTGAAATGCATGGCCATGATGATGGCAACAAAGCACTGGCAATGCCAAAGTGTCATATCACATAAAATATAATGAATGTTGCCATGTGTATCGTTTGCTTAGCTAGCATACTAATTGATTCATTTATTCAGCTTTGGCCGAAAAATTTGAAAGTCAGTAAAATGAAGCACGGCCACAGAGTGTGCGAGAGCGTGTTCGTTGGTGCGCATTGATGACAAAAGAATATGTGGCGTGAATTAAAATTTGCATTGAAATATGCATATCTTTCGGTCATTGCGATGTGCGTGCGTGTTTATTTTCGGGGCCATACAATGATGGATAAAAAATGCAGGCGAAACGCGCAAAAAACCAGCCAGCCTCACACTTCATTTCGTCTGTCCTTTTCGAAATATGGACGAAAAGCGAAATGGAGAACGAATCAGCATAAATAAATGAAACATTATAGACTAAATGAATAAGACACGGAATCTTGGACAGACAGAGAGAGGGAGAGAGAACGAAAGGATCGTGCGTGCGTGTGTGTGTACGTGCATTGTGCATATCATGCTACACACATACCGTCAACCTCTTCAGTCAGACTAAAGACGAATAAAAAAGCGACCAAAGCGGGCAACTCACACGAAGCGAGGCGAAAATACCAGCAACAATCATAATGAACAAAAAATTCAGTCTATGTTGCCATGAAAAAAAGCCGCTGTAAATGTGTGTGAATTGAATTTCAAAATGGCCGAATTCCGATGCATGGAATATTTTATTAGTCATTTTTATGAACGATCCACGAACAAAAAGCATCCCGAGGAAAAGATACACAAATAGCTCCAGATCGGATTTTATTCATTCATTTTGTTATTGCTTGAGTTGTTTGAGCATGCTATTGTATCGAATGAAGAAGCGTGCAATAAAAAAAGCGCACTCCATCAGCTTCTGATGGCTTCGCTCAATGTGTTCAACTTGAAATTGAAGTCGACTTTTGTATGAGTGAATCTGTCTTCACAATAAGATCAAATAACTGCAGTAACCGAGTCAGAGAGCGAGCGAGAGGAAAATTAAATCGAAACCAATTGAAATGACCAAAGCACGACTGAGACCGACCACTCGATCAAATCGATCAGTTGAGAAAGGGAGCGATAAACTTGGATTTAAATCTATTTTACAACAGAGACTAAGAGTAAACGAATCACACTGAAAAAGCAATGGAAGGAAACCGAACGTGAGCTCTATTCGAATGGCATCACGAATAAAAACAGAAGAAAACAACAACAAAACAGCCACAGCAGCGGCAACGCACACACTAAGTTGTTCAACTGCTCCTGGTATTTTTTTTTAAATGTATGTTAATGAACGATGATGTGATGAGCAACGATCAATCTGAAAAGAGATTTTTTTTCTCGTTGTTTTTTTTTTGTTGTCATTCCATTTGCTCTCGTGGCTTGCTTTATTTTCGTTGTGTATTACTTATTTCGTGCGATGTGGCGTTGTGTGTCCATGTGCTCTGTGTGTATTCGTTTAGTGTGTGAAAGACTATTTTTCGACACAAATAAATTATGACCTTCAAGTGATATTGTTTCTTATTTTATGGCTGAATGTTCGAATGTATTTGTAATTTTTTTTCGTCCATATCGAATATTAATCGGGGTTCGAGTTGTTTTTGTTGCTTTATTTTGTTCTCTCTTCATTCTGTGTTCTTGGTTTTGTTGCGACTGGTTTTTTTGATGCCTTTCATTTGATATTCATGCTTTGTGTATGTTGCTTCTTCATCCTCTCACTCCTTTCGCTTATTTTTCACCCTTTTTTTTTAATGAACTTAGCATGTTTTATTCGAATGTAGTGTGGGCCCATGAGTAAATGCTTGGTTCGCGTCTCTAGTGATTTTGTTCTGGCAAATATTTATCATATAATTGAAGTTGAAGGATTTCATTACATTTTTGCAGAACTCGAATGATTGGGCCCTCACTCTCTTTCAATTTTCCTCATAAAATCATGACATAAGAAAAGAAATGAATTCATCGATCTGCACCGAAGACGGTGACAGGCATTTATCGGCACATTCGATTCGCCGTAAGAAAATATCAATAAATTCCAAATAAAGGTCGACTTGAACATACACGTGTTCCGACTTCTTGCTAATCACACTGTTTTTTGTATGGGAAATCTATTATTATTCAATCAAACTTTGACACATTACGAAATTTAATATCTGATTTGTTTTGCAATTCATATCGAAATTAGTGCAAATCGTGCATCAAACTCTGCTTTTTATGGTAATTCAATCTGATGTTTATGATTGATATGAACGATTGCCATCATATCGCGGACATTTATTGTGAAAACCCACATTTTCATTCAAATAAGACTCATTTAATGTCCATTTGTTCAATTTTGTAGGCACTTGTAAAATGGATGTGACTGACAGCTGTGTGATCAACTGAGGAAACACTTGCAATCGTTTTATTTTCAATGAAAATTCTGAAATGATTCCATTAATATGTTTCCTCCATTCTCTCTCTCTCGCTCATGAGGAGGAGTAAGCACAACTCTAAATACCAACATCTTGTTATGTCGTTTTTTAAAGCAAAAAGTTTGTGAATTTTTTACTTGAATTCACTGTGCTTTGCCTAGTACATCTTTGGTAAATGGTCAGACTCTGGTGTGTCATCCAGATGAGTTTCTCAAGAAAACATGAAAACCTCCTTTTTGATGCATAAATTATTCAGATACTTAGTTTTCAGGCCCATGCTGCGCACATTCGTCGACAACATTTTCTTGTTGATTTTTTGAAATGATACCGAAATGTTCAAATTCACAGAAAAAATTGTGAATCCATAACGGTTTTACGAGTAATATGGGTGGCACTTCTCTCAAATAACACTTGGAGACTAGCAAGAATAAAGTGATCATTTAAATAGCATGCATATTGCTGTGTGAATTCGCTTAGATAACATGTTTGCATGTGTTGGCTAAATGAGCTGAAATTGAATTGGAGAGATCTCATTGTAGGCCCTGCATCGCATATTTGAAATAGTGCCAACGACTTGGCGTATTTACGGAAAGGTTAAGACACAATCTTTGAAAATGTGTCGTCATCAATGAATATCAGTATAGGTCGTACATTTTAAGGTAGACAGAAATAATCGCACACATACACTCGCTCGGCAAAAGCGGGCAATAGTCTTATCATTAGGTCAATAAATGATTTCTTTCCTTTGTTTTTTCTTTGATCCGTGTTTCGTTCATTCGCTTGTGGCTTGAAATTGCTTGATATAGTTCCGTTATCTAATCGACGTTCGAAAGTTCGCAATTAACTTGTACGACTGAGCTCCGCTAAACACTTGTTGCGTTCATATTTTTACGATGTTCTTCTTCCCGTTCATTTTGCTCATGATTCGATTGCAAATTTAATGGCAATCATCTCTTTCTCCGCACTTCATCTATTCCCGCTCGAAATTGATTATTTGCAATTGCATTTCGAAATTATGATGCGTAGACGAATGCAACAGCTGCGCTGGCCACAGATTCAATTCGAGTCATAAAATACAGTTTTCAAACTTCGGCCGTGAAGTGGAATGGTTTTGTTTCTGGCTCTTTCTCTGTCTCTGTGCTTGGGTTTATTTTTCCTTTTTCTTCACGAAATTTAACGGCACAACTCATAGCGAATGAAATGCAACGAATATTTCTGTCTATCAAGCATTTTATTGACTTGATTTTACGGGTTTTTGGTTTTATTCATTAAAAAAAAATGCATATTTTCAGTATTTTTGATTATGCGTCGCTTCGATTGCTTTGGTGGTGAGTAAGCAAACGAATAGTGCATGGTGAATTCCAATGAAATCACATGATATAAAATAGTTTTGGGTTTGCCAATGTTTGTGCACCAGCAACACCAACTTCTAGAGCCATTGCCCCGCAAACATTATTGCATGCTCTATCGAAAATGGCTTGTGGTTGCGCATTGCACATGCGAATATGATTTTGAATCATAATTAGTGATTTTCATAGAATCGCGCTGCTTCATTTGAATGTAGCACAATCATGATGTTTTTACAATAATGAATTTATGGAATACGTACATTTTACCGAATATCAATTCGAATTTCATCGATATTTTCATTTGCATTCCGTTATTAGAAATAATGGTTTCTGCTCTTTTGTTTCCAAATCGCAAATAAGCTATTTCGATAAAATTATAAAATCGTTCTGCTTGAAATGCACTTTCCAAAATGCTGAATTTTGCTGTTGCTGCCAAAATTGCGACTAAAGAATATTTAAACCTTTGGCTTAACGAACGGATATTTTG
Organism: Obolodiplosis robiniae; assembly: GCA_028476595.1. NCBI lineage: Eukaryota > Metazoa > Arthropoda > Insecta > Diptera > Cecidomyiidae > Obolodiplosis > Obolodiplosis robiniae. Next base: position 11,812,342 of record CM052015.1, on the reverse strand, counting down.
AATTTTCTCTGCCAACGCAAAATATGACAGCTTGCCACTTAATGTGATCACGTTGTATTTTTATTATATTGGAAATGTGTTCGTTGCGATAAATGTGTATGCGACAGAATCAGAAAATAGATCAATCATATGGCAATGGCGAACAGCCACGAGACAAACAAAATATAAAAATGAGGAATTATAAAAAAAAAAAAAAAACTCACGAAAATGCCTACCAAAGAGAAATGTGAATAATAATGAAAAAAAAAGAACAGAGAAAGAAAAGAAAAGAAAATAAACCAAATGAGCACAAAAACCGCATAATATATAATATTTATATGAGTATACAGCAATTTGATTGTGCCTTTTTCTTCCAATATGCACTGCAATTGATTCACGTAATGAGAGCGATTGACATCGTTCGAATGGCAATGGTCAATAGTTTTCTCATTTCTTTTCACTTCTTTTTGCTGTATTTTGTTTTTATACTTCATTTTTGTGTCTCTAACTTTCTAGCTTGATTTGCGAGACGCATTTCTTATTGCTATATCAAAACAACGTGCGAATTGCATTTGACCATAACACTGATATTTTAAAAATTCCTTGCACGAGGTGGTCGAACCCTCATTTAGCGGACGCACATTGAACGAACAGAAAAAAAACAGCAGCTATATTGAAGTTGGTCTTACATCATTCATGTTTTTGAGTGGCATTTGATAAATTTCATTCGCTGAATGAGCAAGCAACACACGACGGCCAATCGTAAATCCAATCATTTTTCACCGAATTTCACCATAAAAAAATGTGACAAACAAAGCTCCGAGAATGATGGCAGACAGGAGCCAAAAAAGAAAGAAAGAATCAAATAGAAAGACAAATGGATGTTTTTGTCTCGAAAAACGGCCATAGAAAAAAATGCATGAAATGCCAAATACAGCAGCAAGAATTCAATCGCAGTCAAAGGACAACAGCAAAAATCCATCTCAAGAGCACCAGCCATTTGTTGCCAAATGCCATTTGTCAACATTTTCAAATGTCTTCTATATATCGATTTTTTCTTGGGCGTGCTTGCTGATGAACTTGACAAATTCAGCATCCGCACTAAAACGAAAACATAAAATATTATTGGCCATATGCTGCCGAATCGCAATTGCAAAATGGCGAGAGAGGGAGAGAGAGAGAAAAAAAAAACATTTGCAGAAAAGATTCCATCAAAGCCAAAGTAATAAATGAAAAGTTCGTTTTTGCCAGGCGCAACTCGGTCTTCTCTGGTCGGTGAATCAAGGAAATGACGCTATATTCTCGAACAGATTCTTCCCTTCCCATTTGTTACTTATTCGAGTTTCGTTCTTTTTATTAAAAGCAAACATTGAACAGGTGCACAGTTTTCTCTTACTTTTTAAAAAATAAACTAATTTCGGTCCGAGAATTTCCGCTATTATGCGCATGGAAAATTTCATTTTATGGACAACGAGCACATACACCCGTCAAACATCATTGTCAGTCAATGTGAAATGCCAAATTAACTTTTGCTGGAGTTTTCAAATATCATTCTATTAATTGTTATACTTTAGAGTGAGTTTCGAGAGGGCATAGCATTTTGTTGATTCAAAAATGGTTGAACAGAAGTTTCCAATTGAAATGATAAAATGAAAAAATAAATACGATTGAATCTTGAACAAAGGTTGGAAAATTGATCAGTTGCTGCTTGAGAGTTCATTCGCTTTTGATTTGTTCATTATTTCCAATTTCTCGGAACTAGTCTGAAACGTAATCCCGTGACATCTGCCCAAATACCTACAAAAGTTCGATTGAAAATGGTAAATTATTGGAGAAACATAGTTGAAATCGACAAAACAAATGAATTTCAATTGAGCCATTGGGTTCGGTCACATTGGCAAAACTAAACAATAAATTGTATGGTTAATAGATATGAAAACCTTGGATTTGTAACACATTTGTGAACTCACCGACAGGTTTGTATTTTTATCAGTCGAAAAATAGTTGCAAGTCAACGAACCAAATGGAAATATCTAATGAAGTGCGTCAGTAATTCACACAAAATATCTATAATTTCGTATGCATTGTATTGTATAATTATCTTCTGTGTGTACCGTTTAAACTAATTCTGCGAAAACGCTTGAAAATGTCTCATTAAAATCGAACTAGTTTTTGGTGTCAAATGCGCGGTCACGTTTTAGGTGTTGTCACGAAATGGTTTTTGTTCGTATTACGAAATGTGAAAATGTTGTAGAAAATCAGATGAAAAAAGAGTATTGACTTCTAATTCAATTTGAAGAGTGTTTTTGATTTTGAAACGATAAAAATGATCGTTCAATTATCATGAGTTGGTCGGGTGTTGGAAGTTAAAGCGAGTGGTGTTGATGTGTTGACTTTAAAATGGTGCTTACCTATGGATTGGCGATGCTCCAGATGGTATTCTTTGTTGATACGAAATGGATGCTGGTGGTTGAGAAGACGCAGTGTCAGCCCTCTGGCCAACCTGAACTGAACGTATAGCCGCTTCCATCTCATTCCGACGTGGGCACCATTATCAACCACTCATTTCAATAAAATCAAAGCACAGCAAAACGAAAATGCGAAAAACGAAGGGCTGCGTTCTAATCGATCGGTGATACGTGTTAGCGTCCGTTCAATTTAACAAACAATTTTGATTTGTATTATTCTCTTCAATAATATTTTTTTTTTCTTCTCTCTCGTCTTGTTTCTTCAATTTAAGCAATCTAAACCGGTTTCGGTTTCCTACTTATTTCACTTGAGCAAATTTCTTTTTTTGCACTATTTCTATATGATTACTCAATTTTTTTTTTCTCTTGCTTCTTGATATATATTTGTTGCTCCTTCTCTAGCACAAACACAAAAGTATCACCAATTCTACTGCCATCAATTTGTTAATTCACTTGTATTATCTTCTCCACAGATTATTTTATTCTTTCCAGTTGTATTTTCTTTGATTACGGCGTCGATTACAATATAATAACTTCACTTTCACACTGAAATTAGAGGTCAATAAAGAGAAAAAAAAGACGATTTAGGTGCAATTGGTTTTGTCGGGTTTTCGTTGCAAATAGAAAATCATGTAATTTGCGATCTCATGGATTGATGCCGAGATGGACCCATGTTGCGGGCAAAATGCTTGGAACTATCAAGAAAATCGATTTTTTTGGGAGACGTTTCCCAAGTTTCGGATAATTTTTGGTCAGAAATGAGCATGCTTTTTAAATATTAAGTTTTTTGTTCAACGAAAATCGAATGCTTTCTTGCTATTTCGAAACACCTTACATTTCACATGTGAATCTTAACACATTTTGTTTCCATGCGATCATCGATCAACTTGATTAAATTGTTTTTTCTTCGATTATAATAAATGCAAGAAATTTATATACCACGCAAACACACAGCCACCAATTAATGATTTTTTCTCAAATTTGTTATGGTTTAACATTAAATCCGTACATTGGATGATGACGTTGACAAAGAAACACAAATAAAGATTCTTGTTCTGTAAATGCAAAAAAGAAAAGAAAAATGGTTGATTATTAATGATGCGAATAGATCCTAGCGAGAATTGAATATGGACAAAATGATTGCAGTAAAATAATGAAAAAATCCTCGCACTTATGAAAAATGGTAAAGTACTGTTGTTAATGTGCTAATGGAACTCCAACAAAAGAACGACTGAAAATGTTTTTACATAAAAAAAACTCATTTATTTCCGTTTTCGTTGAAAAGGATTCTATTTCATATTTGAGGCAATTCAAAAATTTCAGGCAGAAAACACACCAAAAAGTAAAAAAATTAGCAGATAAGTCATGACTTTTGAGAGTTTTTTGTGAAATCAAATGGCATGAAGTGCAAACGAACTGGTCTTTAGTGTCTGAAGTCTTTACAAGTTTCTATATTGAAAAAGCGAAATTCGGTCGAGCTCGAATAACGAAAACTTTTGATGCTCCACCAAATAATTAATTCAGAGCAAAGTGGAATTTATGAATTGAGAATTGAGATAAATATATAAAATGATGGAAAATAGTAATAAATATCAATTTCGTTGTGCAGTAAAAATCGGATCAGTAAAAATGGAAAATTCCTCCCAAATACTTCGATAACTCAACAGAAATCCTAAACTTTTCCGAATAAAAAATATAGGTTTAGCAGTCTACAGAGTGTTTCGAGCTAACAAAAATACGAATCGTATGATATGACACATGGTTTAATGGATAAAGTTTTTATACAGAATTACTATTAATGATAAAACTTGAGCTAGAATTTCGCTTCAAAATGGACAAAATAGAATCGATTCATCATGCAAATTAAAAAAAAAATTTAGGAAACAATCGCGCATATTCAATACAATGAGCACAATATATGGTGGCCATTCGAAGTCGATGTTTGGATCTAAGAACCCTATTCTGTTGTTTTCTCCAGAAAAATAACACGCAAAAACCTCATATGCGTTTGGTGATTTCATCAGCTCTTTTCAGTCTATAGACACAACGTATGTGCTTGCTAATTTGTATTTTTCTGCAAACACAATTGTGTTCCGAATAAACTAAATGTTGGGGGATTTTCAGATTAATTCCATGTAAATTACTTTTTGATTATGTTAATGATTATAAATTCGTATAAATAACAAGCTGAAAAGACGAGAACGATTTTTTGATGATTGCTTCATTTTGGGTGAGTGCTTACGAAACAACACCATGTGTTCGAAATTCGGCATGGCGTGGCCATATTTCTATTTTACACTTGCTCCTAACAACTAAACCGACAAAATTCCAATGGAATATTAATGAAATTGCAATATAGAAATGGCTCCAATAAATTGTGTCTTCAAAAACTGAGAGTTTTTCTTCCATTGCGATTCAAAATGCGTGGCTTTCTTGAATCTGATTTTACTACAAAAAATCTAACAAAACTTCATTTGATTTTAGTTTTGAATCAGCGATTTGATTAAAAAAATTTATTTGCGATAAAATTCCAAAATAACCGGATATTTCAGTTCAATTGTTGAGCCACACATGAAAAATTGCTACGCATAAAATACAATTCAAATGATCGCAACGAAATCATTTCATTCTTGAAAATTTCGTGACAATCAAAGTGATTTAGTTGTAATCCATTATTTTGTAGCTCGAAAAATGATTGATACAATGAATTTAGGCCATGTGAACAACACACAATCATTTTATTTGGCTCCTCGTTTCTTGGTTTCGTCTTCACTTTTCGATGTATTCAATTGCACAAATTCAAAAACTGGTCTATTTTTCTGATCAAAAAACAAAAATCGGACTGCAATTGATTGCTTTGCTCTCATTTGACACAAATACAATTCTACTTGGGCAATGCAATGGACGATCAAAAAATGGCACTTAACCAAATTATCAATGTACTCAAAAATGAAACTAACGGCAAATTTTCTGTTGACGATTTTCAATTTTCTCTTTCTGTATTTGGATTGCTGTTTTTCTATTTCCTTTTTTGAATAATTTCAACTGTTCTCCAATACACTGAACCACTAAAAAATATCTTTTTTTTGTTCTCTCTTGTTTTCAGTTTGTATTTTTTCAATAGATTAAAATTGTTTTTTTTTTCTGTCTGTTCTAAAGCACACACAAGAATGAAAAACTAAATAGGCGCCCGAGTCGATGAACTACAGAAGGTGAAAATATAACGTGGAAAACAATTTCTTGTTGAGAAATATCGTGCCGTTCGTGTTGCCTATGCAAGAACTACGATGCTGAACGCTGTTCGCGCGACGTCAGCCATTTTCTTTTTCGGATGAGTTAAATAACGAACAAGTTCAGTATATTGGCGCTAGTGGAAAACTCGGAATGTACGCGATCCGTTGCTATTGTGTTGGTAACTTAAATTGATGATGTCGTATCTCTCTCTCATTCGCTCGTTCACTGTGGATGTGTGTATTTGCGAATCGGCCGTTTGCATGTGTGTCGAAAATCATTCGATATGTGCGCCATCCTTGTCGTTCACATGCTGGCTATATCATCAGCGGTGCCGTGCATACACTCACAGACGCTTGTTTGTAATAGAAACACAAATAAAATACAAGGTGCGTTCGCATGACATGCGATAGAAAGAGAATGTTGTACGATTATTGCGACTGGGTTTACATGACGGCTCTTTGTGTTTCAAAAAATTCATTCGTCGACTACTTAGACTGGAAAATTGAAGCAGATTTTCAAATATTTTGCAAATAATTGAAATGGCTTTTGAAAAAAATCCCCAAAAATATTCGTGCTATTTTTTAAAATCCAAAAATCACACAAATACAACATTACACTGGTGTAGCATTGATTTCAACGCACACAAATCCGCATTTTGTAGCCAGCATTGTGAACGCACCATGAATTATAACCAAAATGGCTGCCAACACATATATTCACATGCTCTCTTGCTCGCATCCATATAGAAGGCTATTGTCAGTGGCGATGCAGACTTCTCAGTCTCATATTTGCGTGTTGAGTGTGGAGCGAGCAATACACGCAAATAACAAGAGCGGTGATGATGACTCGGCTAAAAAAAGTTGGACTGACGGCAACGATGACGACTGTGCAACGCGAACTGAATAAGCAAGCAAACAAGCAACAACAACAACAACAACAACAACAACAAATCTTCATCATTTATTTATATGCATTTATTTCTTTTGAGTTATTTGTGCTGTTGCCGCTTCTCGTGTATATTCACTTTGCAAATAGTTGTTCGTTGTTGCTGTTGTTGTGCTGCTTCAACAGAAACTTGAATATCCAGTTTGTATGGTACATGACGTGTTGGTGTGTTTGTGTGTATTTGTTCGCTCATTTGAATTCAGGCGAACAGGCAACAGAAAAAAGAAGGTTGAAGAATCTGTATGTTTGATTGTTGTTGTCGATATTTGCTGCAACTTTCTACACACAATCCGTCCAATGTGTCTTTTTCGTCTCAATTTCCTATCTCAATGCAATTGTAAACACAATCTATTTTGCGCTCTCACTCACTCTCGCTCGTTCGCTCGCTTTTCAATGTATTCCGCATGGAAAAGACTCAGTCTATTCCAAATACGTACGCATTAACCGTTCATTTAAATCCTATTCACTGAAAAGAAACAACTTTGAATGATAATAGTAATAAACGCAAAACGGAGCTATTATGCAGTAAATGGTCATGACTCAAAATGTAAATCGCGTTGTATGTACAACACGTTTTATAGAGACACAAACATTGATTTGCCATGCAATCGGCTTCGTTTCGTATTGTTGTTGTTGCCGCTGCTGTTGCTCTAATTGTTTTACAATTGGCGCAAATAGCATTATTGTCTGATGTCGTCGTTGTTGCTGCTGCGTGTGAGTGTTGATGTCAAAATTACGTATGCCAACTGAACTGATGTAGCAATTCTTTTGACTTCATTGATTAATATTGATGTTTACAAAACATTTTTTTTTTCTTCGTCTTTTTTAGAATTGCCCTGTATTATGTATTGTATAATTCGCATAAAATTAGCTACATTGGATGAGATTAAATGACAAATTTGCCAGAGATAGAGCATTGGTATGAGCCGAGCAATTGAAAGTGCGAAGTTCTAGTGGGTTTATTTAGATTATAAAGTTATCTAATCACGAAAATACATGCGATTTGATTTGAATTCAGGCTAAATTGTTCATAAATCCCATTCATTTTGTCAAGCGAAATTATTCATCTCGAGCCATATCACCATTTAGTATGTTTGCAATTGATAAATCGTGACGAATGAAACAGAAAATGTGTTGAAATATCGATTTTTTTGCTGTTGTGTCAAATCTTCTCAAGTCAAACATTGGAAATTCATCAAAAAGTAAACATCTCTGATACTTGTTAATTGTACGATGTGATATGAACTATGCCGGCAAGGTGGTGTGAGATTCCATTCATGCCGGCAAGTGTTTTCGTATTGATATTACACAGTCATTTTCTTCGAATTCCAAAATGAACTAAACGAAATGTTATGAAGAAAAAATACTTTACTCTCAGATATCAAGGGACAGAGTCAAATCGTTTTATATATATGAATAATTGCATTGCGGAGTCCCATGACTGGCTACATGTACCATGTGCTGAGGCAAAACAGAGCCTCTTGCCGTGAATGTTATTTTATACATAGGTACAAAATGGACCTGATTTAGAAATTGCTACGAGTATTCAACTCAATTGGCATATTCAATAAAACGCGGTTTTCTTGACTCGATGTACTTTTTCTGAATTCATATTTTGTTAATCTGAAACCAGAGTGGCGTGAGTGTAGTTTGTGTTGAATGTTTGTGTATGGGTTCACTCTCCGTCTACGAGCCGTATTTCGGTACGCTTTTTTTAATGACAACGACGTGTAATTAATATTATGAATTCTATTTTTATGCTTCTGCCCACAGTGAAGATTATTTTGAGTTATTTTGCCACAGTGCGCACCGCCCAGAATGCAGTATTCTTTTGATTGAATGTAGTGAATTCAAAAGGCATCAAAAGCCCGACTGGAAATAGATGAGAGACGTATTTCTTGCTCTTTATTTTTCACTTTGCACGGGCTTAAACAAATTCACCTAATTGAATTGCTTTGCTGCCATTCGGAATTTGTTTGCATTTGTAAAAAAAAATCCGGTCAAATTGCGGCAGGCAAGCAACCAGTTGTTCCATAGCTTTTGTTTAGTAATAATAATAGTAATTATACATACAATTCTCATTACGAGCTACGCCGGTTTGACGAAAGACTTTACAATAGCTCTTACGCAAAACGTGATTTTTCCGAAAAGATAAAATCCAAAGTTCTTTTCTGCCGTATTTCAACTGTTCGGCAGCTAGAGTTATTACTTAAAAAAAATCGCATGCATCGGGCTAAAAATCTATGAAAAGTCGACGCATACGAATTCAGAGCAAAATCTTTTTCTTTCTGAATAAACGGTCTGTATTTAAAATATGGAACAATGCAGATTGCGCATCATTGCTTATCCAAATTCATAAATCTTGCATCATTGCCTTTATTGCCGTCATAATCTCGACGAACTATCCTTCTTGTGATATTCATTCGGAGAAATTTTAATAAGCTTACATTGCACAATATAAGAATATTTCTTAGCAACAGTGTTTACTCCAAAAACAGCGAAAATGCATCCAACGAGAAAACATCTTTCGTTCAATTTTACAATGTATCACATTTCGCTTATAGCGGAAGATATGCTGAAAAATCTTTCTCTTTGAGAGGATAATCGTTTCCCGTTCTGTAACGTAATGCGATTGAATTGAGAGAAAAAAATATGTTTTACATCAGACTCCGAAAGAAATTCACGTTTTGATGACATTTAAATCAACTACTGGCATTGTTGCCATCGCATATACGACGCGGCTATAAGCAGATGAACACGAAAAAATGTACCATGATATATAGTGAATTCAAAATTAAAATTGAGAGGGAGAGAAACTTGATGGGACATGAGAGTGGTGAGTGTAACAGGGACGGCAGAAGCGCTGAACACGCATTCAGTGTAAAGCCGAAAGATAACTTGGTACGACTCGAACGAAACGTACATAATTCTATAAACAAATACTAAAGTATACATAAATATAGGCGCGCTGTTGCCACGTTTCCGTTTCGCCGAAAAACACATTTTTTCCTTTCTGCTCACATTTCGAACGTTGCGGCGAACGAGTGTGCTGTTGCCGCTGCCTCGCTCGTACAATAATATTTCTGTTGTTTCATATACATATACTATTTCTCATAAGTATATTGAGATGGTTTCGTTGTTGTTCATAGCTGTTTTGTGAAACGTCGCACTGCTCGTCATACCTCTTTATTTTGTTTTGTTTTTGTTTTCCTCTCTCTTTCTCATCTTTTTTTTTTGGGGAATTCTTTTTCTTATTTTTAGTCGACCGAGTCAATTTAATATATTGTTACGCACACACTGCCTCTACAGATGTGCACACGAACACATGCGTCATACAATCAACTAAATGAATCTACCATATTCTGTATGACAGGCATAACTATACACGGAGCTGAGCTCAACTAAGCCGTGCATTCATTATACACAATACAACTTGCCTTTTTCAACGTTTCAGCCTCATGTTTCGCTTCGTTAATGTTATTGAGTTCGCCTTTTGTTTCTGTGCCCGTGTCCGTGTGTATTTGTGTTTGTGCGTTTATTTCATTCTTCTTAGCTGGCTCGCTTTCTTTATGTCTTTTGCTTTCCTTTCGGTTCGTAGCCTTCTTTTTTTACATTCGTTATATGCATTTCATTTGGTTTGTTCGTTTTCCTTGGCTCTCCTATTCACTCATATTGAATTTGTTCTTTGGAAACAGAATTGTTTATTCGGAACAGAACGGACGGAGAGAGAAAGAGGAATGGAATGAGACAGAGAAACGCAAACATAAATATGACAAACGAAACAGAAGAAATTCGTATGGCTTCGAATGAGAAGAGGTAATGGAGAACCAGTAACCAGAAGCAGCAGCACCGCAATTACGGCTATGAAACAAAACTTCTATAACCAATTTCGCGCAAAAATCATCGAAACAAATGACAAGAACAAAAAAAACACACCAAAAAATGCTTCAAGTATTGGGATTGACAGGGAATTTCGTCTATTTTAATGGCCACAGAGAGGAAGAGATAGAGAGAGAGAGACAAATGCTTCGGTTAAACAATAATTTCAAGTCAGATGCGATTTAAAAATAAATTCCCAACGCCGTCATCTCAAAATATGCATTCAATTTCATCATGAATAAGTTTTCAATCAACTTTGTTTGGTGTATTTTTGGAAAGTTCAAATAGAATCAGGCGAAAACGATTGTCCGATATAACAAAATTTCGAATGCAATTTCAGAAATTGAATAAGAAAAAAAAATGATTAAAGTGAAAATAAACCAAATCGAAAAGGCCATTATGAAATCTATAATTAAAATGCAGGAATTGTCCAATAAAAACTGTTTTGTACCGTCACAAAAAAAGGGAACGAGATCGCATCAATAAAAACGGTGACAGGTTCATGGATAACCAATGAGTTTCTGGGGAAAACATACTGCGGATCCAATTTAGGCTGTTCAGGCATTGTGCCTCTTCTTGGAGGAAGATAATTTAATCAGATATATTATTGTTGGAATCTTATAAAACTGCGAAAATATCGTAAATTTGCATTGCAAAGTATTGACCATTCGCTTTGTCCATTAATTCTCCTCGAGCCACATTTTTTTTTGTAACTAATCTCTGGATATCAGGTGAACTAAGGCGCTGAAATCATTTGACGAACCCAAGACTTTCGAAAATAGCTGTTGTTGCATTTATAGTTTTATTGAATTTGAAAACATAATCGGATGAAAGAATATGGCTCAAAGCCAATTTCATTTGCTCTATCATCTACGCAAAGACTGACTGAGTTCGAACGGCAAGACGAAAGAAGATCGAGATAGATGAATGTATCAGATTGAGCATATGGTATTTCTTGGGCAGACAGTGAATGTACTAGCCCAATAATGTCAAAAATTAATATAATGTATCGAATGGATTTATTGAGTGCATACGAATTGATCGGCGAATGGCCGATGTGAGTGATTGAATATTGAAATTCCGAAAAAGAACATGAAAGAATACCTTAATTTCAACCATTGAACGAGTTACTATACAGAGTCAAGTCGCCTTCGAACGACCCAGGCACGCCACACAGAGATCGCTCAAATATATATAGGTATAAAAAATCAATTTATGTGTTAGACAAACACAACATATCCATTCAATTGACTTGCATATATGTGCCCCGGCGCGAGTACATAATGTGCTTCAATTATAAATAGACAGCAAAGTACAAAACGGTTATGTAACGCTTACAAACGCACCGAGCAACAACAACAACAACAACACAACAGCAGTAGCAGCCACACCAAAGGAAAATGTGAAAGAATGAAGAATTCATACAATTATAGACGGAGAGCTGGTTGTGTAGACAAGGCGGGCGGACGGGCGGTCGAGCGAGTGAGAACGTAAGAGAATTGTGTGTATGAATGAGACACACACCGCATTGGAATAAGCGGTGTAATTTTTCAGTGTGCCGAAGTGAATATGATGGAAGAGAAAACTTATTTGCCGTATTCCGACTTACCACCTACACTATATGCTCTTGTCGTGGCACGTAAAATCCGCTTTCTTATGACCGTGTGTAGAGGTACATCTGCAACATTTGCAGCACAGAGTAGTTTTGCACATAAAGACTTCGTGTGTGCCTGATGCTCCAAGTTTTATACTTGTTTGGACGGGTTCATGTGGATCGTTTCTTCTTTTTTTTCTTCTACTTATTCTTCTTCATCTTTTTTTCTCTCTCGCCATGTGCTTCGTTCTCTTCTGTTCTGTTTAAAGTCAAAGGTTGGCTATATCGAAAATGATCACGCACACCAATTTATTCGCTTTGAATGCCTCCAGAAGTATCTTTTTCGCAGATGAATGCCATCGACAGAGTCTATTGAAATACGGGCTTTTATCTTCTTTTTTCCATTACATTCTAGGTTTTTATACGCATTTCTCTTTTATTTGACGATGCTGTTTCGCAGGTGTGATGTTTGATGCTGGGCAACTTAGGAAAAAAACCTGAATTTGCTGAGCATTGAGCATTGATGGGGAAAAAAGAATTTAAGAATTTTAGTTGGAAAAAGCATCGAAATTTAATGGCAAACATTTTCGCACATCGAAAACGATTTTGAACCGAGTTATGAACGTATTTTATATTGAGCACAAAAAAATCCGCACGAAACAAATGGACCAATATTGAAAAGTAAGGTAAAGTAGCCATCATCACCCTTCAAATGCAACTTTCTTGTTTTCGTAAGGGGTTTTAGCGGCAGCACACGGCTCTTGATTATTTGTAAAATAAAAACAGACTCACTCTGGAATTTCGATATTTCGCTCGGATCCCGAACATTTCTTGAAAATGAAAACCATTTCGAAGTTAATCGTCAGACGGGAAATTCGATTTTCGTTCTGCATTCAACCTTTTTTCAGGCATTTTTGCGACCGAAACACACACATACACACACGCGGAAAGAGAGCCACATAAATTATGTAAAAATCCATTAAAAATGAGGTATTATCGATTTTTCTCGTTTGGCATTGCGTATATACGATAAAGATGAAGCTTACATATATATTTGGATTTAAGCTTTGTTTTATTAAAAATTCGCTCATTGTGAATCGATGCAACGACACATTAATCCATATACATTGTATATGTGTCGATTAAGCGTCTGTCAGGTAGTGTTTGGAAAAAGCATATCTCAAACAAAACATTGTTCTTTCTTTAACGTTTTATGATTAGATATTTCGATTTTTGAAGTCAACTCGTTACGAGTCACAAGATTGTTGGCTACCTTAAGTTTAAATTTGCTTTTTTGGATGTCGAGAAACTAAGGAATGTTCATTAAAATTCGATGAGATATTTGAGTCTTCACCAATTTAAGCGCTTGAATAACAAATCAAATATCAGCCTTTACGATAAGATTTCCACAAATTTCGCACTTGAAAGAACATAAACTCTTTCGCACATCATTGATAGACATGAAAGTATAATGTGTGAAGCAGAACAAGTTTCAGCCATCGGATGGATATTTAAAATTATAATCTCAAGTACATTTGCACCTATTTATGTTCGGATTCGACTACAGTAGAATAGCAGTATTGGTGGCAATTGAAAACAAACCAAACACTGAAATGCTCTGCCATTGACGTGCAATCGTACATAAAATACGGACCATAAAACACAGTATCTGGATGGTAATTTGACGGTTGTATGCTTGGTATGAATTATTTTATTGCTATAAAAAACACTCGAGCACACATCCCAATGAGGGAATAAAGAGAAAGAGAGAAAGAGAGAGAGAGAGAGAGAAACGCCGGTGCTTTGAGGCTGGTAGTTTCATGACCTGTGTAAATAGACGCTCGAAAATAAATGCAGATGATTATATTTCGTCTTGTTTTTCTTCTTTACTTTAAAAGAAATAATAATGTTTTTTGCCGTAACTCTTGTATAAAAGGCGAACAATCTCAGAACTCATCCGTTTTACATGCTTTCAATTGAATGAAAATATGTGTGAAGCCCGATAAATGAAAGTTATGATTTGTTTATTTGCATTCTTTTTGCACGTCTCAGTTCGTCATATTTATTGTTGAGAGTAAAAATGTTTACTTTCTGGGTGTGTGCGTGTGTGTGTGTGTGTGTGTGTGTGTGTGTGTGTGTTGAGGCTGGGGGGAACAAGCGACGAAACTTCCCGAACAATAACAATTGAATGTGAAAGAGACTCTTTATCACAATTGAACTCAAGCACATTTTTGATCACGTTAAAATACATCTTACGAGCAGTTACATAGAGATAGAGAGAGAGAGTAATCGATCCGAATTCTATGAACCTACATAAAGCATGCCTGTGGAATAGTTTGTCTGGGATTTTCTCAACGAGCACCGAATAAATTGTATGTGCATTGTAATACATATATTATATAGTTTAAGAAATCGTAATTTATATAGGTGCAGGGACTAGACTGGCCCCATCAATTGCATGTACAATTGTGCAAGATTGTGTCCAGATCGCGCGGTGCATATAACGCACAGAGATGCTGATGATTTGAGCTCCATTGAAATTGCTTTAAAGTGATTTTAAATAATGACCGCGGCAAATGCAATTGCAATATAGAATTGGGCTTGAAAATGCTCGGTTTGTCTAATATTTATGGGTGTTTGTGTGTGTGTGTGTTTTGTGTGCACTTGTAAAAGCAGAACATTTAATTTGACAACGACAGCACCAACAATAAAGAAGAAAATATTTCTATACAACGATAAAATCGAGGTGTGTGCGTTGTTGTTGTACATGTTCTCTTTCAATCGACTGCTGCGAAAAATGCATATGCTATGAAGTTATTATTGCACATGATTTGCATACAGATTTTGCGTTACTTTCCTATTATGTGTTCATTCAATCTAAAAATATACAAATAAATGCAATAGCCAATTATGATTTACATGCATGCAGATGGTTTCTCTTTTCACACTTGTCTCTCTGTCTCTCGGCTCTCACGATGATAGTTCGCATCTTTCTCTCTTTCATTCTATTTCCTTTTCTCTTGTATTCTTTCTTTTTTCTGAAAATTCGGCTCGGGCTCTGTTGCAACAAAGAAACGGAAACCAAATAAAATTGAAACACTTATTCAATAAATGCTTTTGTAGATTTTTTTTAACAATTCAAAAAAAAAAATCCATCATTTCGGCATTTGAAATTCATGGCTATATTTTGCGCGACATTTTTTGGCTTCGTTCGTTTGTTCATTCGTTACATCGCATTGTTGTTTGAGCAGATTCACTTTTTCGATGATTTATTTAAATTCACTTCACATGAATACAAATTTGCCCGAGCATAATGAGACTGAAGTTGGTGCACAGCATTTATGATTCAAAATGAAATTGTAAACATTAACAAAGCATTTGAGTGTAAAGTGAATTATTTCAAGCATTCATCAAGAATATATTGTTTGGTTGGAGGACCGAGAAGAGCTGCTGTTATGGGCGGAGAACAATAATAATTAAATATCGACGGCAATTGTCTCTTGAAATGAAGTCTGATGCAAAAAATTGCCAAGTGCCGAGTCGAGTGACTTACTAGGTCATTTGCCATTTCATTACAAAGTCACCGACCATGCCATCGTTAGTATTATTTGAAATGGCAAAATGGAAATTCTTTAACTAGAGAACTATTCAATTTGATATGCTTTATGTTCGAAATGAACTTAAAAGAGAATCACGAACAAAGAAATATGCGAATATGTCGACTAGCATGTAAGCTTACGGTAGTTCAAACAGAAAAACGTGTTATTATGTCCAAGTATTTTTCCATAAAATGTACATGTGTGCGCTCGTGTATGGCGTTTATTTGCCTCGACTTTGTCGAGTCGACACGAATACACACGAAATAGAATATGTCTTTAGTTATGAAATGATGTGTCATGTCGTGTCGTGTCATGTCGCTGATGAATTCACTTTGCATTTTTATGCGTGCCTTCGGCCATCGTAAGCCAAAGCATTTCTCTCTCTATCTCTTGCTCTCTTGCTCTCTTGCACTCTGATGTTCGTCCGAACAACCTCTAGCAAACCGGTTTCATTATTATTTTCACTCGTCTTTTAATCAACCGCTTAAAAGCAGTGTGCATTAAATATTTAAACGAAGTAGCCTTTTCAGATGTTTTGCTTATTCTGTGTTGTTGCTTTTGTTGTTGTTTCGCGTTAATTTTTTTTTTTTTTTAATTTTTCATTTTTTTGTCGTTATTTATCTGTCCATTCATTGTTCCTCCTCTATTTTTAGAAGAAAAATAAATGTTGATCTTCACTAGCTTTGCTCGTACAGCCACCTACTAGTGACAAAACAAATACACCTCAAAACATCTCACCATTGAGTGAAGTCTCGTTTCTATTGAATGATGTCACAAGGAATGCGCGCTCGCTCGTACCCGCGTTTCACTCGAAACAGGAAAAAATGGGGACACACGAGAAATTGATTTTAATATGAGTTTAGTAAACGGTTTCAAACAACCGGACTTCTTAAATGGGAGCATAAATCAAACTTCTGACTTTTATAAAATGAACGAATGAGGAACAACAAAAAAAATGTGGGCACAAGAGCAACAAAATCAACGAATCATGGCAGCAGGTATGTCGTTGGCATCACGAACGCTTTTTAAAATGGTGCTTTGCCGCGCGCTCTCCTTTCTTTCTCGCACTCGGTGTTCCCTCTTTCTCTCTCTCCCCCTCCAAAATGGCTTAGGAATAAATTTTATGCCCTAAAAAATGCTGTTTGGGACAAATAAGATGACGTTCGTTGTTTTTTCAGGCACATTTTAGTGAAAAAACCTGAAGACTGTGCAACAGATCTACATGCATACACCCATAGCGTCGACGTCGTGCTCATTTAAATATATCGCGAAAATGTTTCGTGTCAAGTCGTTTCCTTTTTCTCAGGCACACATTTCATTTCTCGCCGATCCGAAGGCGACGTTGAAATGTTGAAATGTGTACGTTGGATACAAGTCCAATAAACAAAAACCGCTATTTGCAGATGTTTAAATGCCATGCTACTATCTATCTTTCTATCTTATTCGTTTATAACGAGCACTTTTTTATGGGCAGTGTGTGAGGCACGGTGTGAATTGGATTGCAGTTGTTGTGCTTTGCTTTGCTATGTACTTTGTACCTTGGTGCGGCCGCTACGCATTCATAGGCATACTGCGAATGTGCGACAAATCAATGTTTCAGTAAATGTCGCGCGATTTCATGCATTTGCACTCGCCTACTCTGTGACCGGGCAACCAAAAATTACATTGTTATTGTCATTCATTAGGCAATTTTGCATACATTCATCACATCATTGGCCTCTAACATATAAGCTAATTCGATCCAGTCACAAAGCAAACGAACAAGAGAGAGAGAGAGAGAGAGAGAGAGAGAGAGAGAGAGAGAGAGAGAGAGCAACAGCGAACAAACTGCACAAAAAAATTTGCACTTATGTTTTATTCAAAAGCGAAATATAAATGTTTAGTGCTCTAACACCCATTATATGCACAATGACTTTACATCTCTCGCAAGAAAAAAGCATACACACATTGTCGAAGAAAAGACTCCTCCATAAATTTTAATACTTATTCATTGTGTGTTTCTGTCACTTCTTCTTCTTTTCAATCTTTATTCCGTTTGGCATGGCGCAAATTAGGAATCGAAGAAAAAAGCACAAAACATTTTAGCAACAACAAATTGTGCGGTGCGCTATATTCCAGCATATAATTAACGAGTTGCGCTCGCTATTCGCTTTTATTTATTTAAGGTTCTATTTACACTTAACACCTATTTTCTTCATCTGTCTGCTGTTTTGCTGCGAGCATTTATCAATATTATATTTATAACACTTATGAATCTCTGTTTGTTTTATGTATTTGCAACACGTCGTATTCAGCATTCAAATCGTTGTATTTAATGCTGTTCAGACGATCGCTAATGTAAATTTTAAGTAAACTGTGTATGCGATACCGGATAAAGTGTCAAAATGACACTACAAATGAATATGAAGACGGTGGAAGAAATCAACAGAGAATTTTATCATTGATTCCACAAAATGGACTCGAGTCTAGCACATAGCATTTTCAAATTTGTACAACAATCGATCGGCAAACAACAACAGGGCATACGCACTGAAATGTGTATGCAATATGCATCGGTAATCCTTTGACCTCTTTTCTCCTAAAGAATTTTTATAAGCAAAAATTATTTCACGGCATATTAATCGTGACAGAAGGAATTTAATTCATTCGTATTATGAGCATCCATATTTCAGAATAGCGTTCAAATGTCGGAATCATCAAAAAATTACCGTGAAAATGCAAGAATATGTTGATTTTTGCTATAGATAGACAGATATTCTGATGCTCCACAACGAATTCCATTTGCTAAATTTTAATTGTCGCATTTGTTATTGGAAATATTCAAAATGATCAAAGTATTTGCCAAATATTCGCCGTATTTGTCATATTTGACTCGTGATTAAGTAAATAAGGCGAGTAACCGAGTAAACGCCAATTTACTTGACTTAAAAATAGGAAACTTCATTCGAGGCTGGAAGCAAGTAAGCAAAAAAGTAAAAGTTATTTTTTCGCGAAAAGTTTTCGTTGCTTGAGTAAGAAATACGAACGCCCGCGAACACGGACTGTTCTCACTTCTCAGAACACAGAACTTCTCTGTTCTGTTCGTCAGGAGCGCCCTGCACCCAGTGCGAAAATAAACGAACATGAACATGAAGTTCGTATCGTGAACACACAGATATTCAGCTCGAGAGTCTGCGGATTTTCCCCAAATTGAATTTCGTCCGATGCCAAAATCACACGTCGGAGGAAATTGAACAATCAAAATGAATTTTGTCTGATGCTTTTTTCTTAGAACCAAAACCGGTCCCTGCCAATCCTTTGTTGCGTGCAATCTGTATTAAGAGCCTTTGCCTTTGAATCAGCGTCGAATAAAATTGATTTTTGCTGTAACAAGAAACAAAATAGGCACTATGACGAAGGACTTTATTTCTGCGTCGAAATCTGTACCGATAATAAATCGATTTTCTATGTCAAAAGGATGAAAAATTGAAAAAACCAACTGAAAATTCAATATAACGACGCTTTATTTGCTTCTTTTTTGGATTCCCATCTCAATTTTTGGCTTGAAAATTGAAAGCATTGCTACGTATTTGATTCATTTGAAACATTAGATGTGGATTTATGAAGGAATTCGTTATTTTGAAGTCAATGACATTTCAGAAAAATGTTGAAGAAACGGAATATACAATTAAAGTAGTGGCAATGATGTTCTGTATGTCATATCAATAATCGAATATGTTTTCAGAACTGTACGTAAATGGAACGAACGAAGAGAATAGAGATATATAGACGCAGTTCAAAAAAACGTTGATGGACGTAAGCTATAATCGCGAAGTTTTTGTTTATTATCTTCTTTGGGAGATCACTTTTATCAGTTGAAGATTAGGTAAGTTGAACATAATGGGTGACACATTTTTCCAAACATATAAATATTTTCGGAACTTCATAGTTGATAACTCATAAACCAATCTTATCGAATTGCACAACCGTTTTGTTGTGTTTTTGTTATTCACGACATAGATCAACTCAATCTCGAAGGCGCCCTTAACATTCACCAGAGGAATCTATTCTAAACGATTCAGTAGATGAAAGGCTTTTCGAAACCGAATCAAATCTTAATTTTGTATCAATATATCGTTAAAATTCCTAATTGGAAATTGGATTAAAAATCAGAAAACTCGCAAACAAATTCTATTTAAATTGTAATGTAATGAACTTCAAATAAGAATTGACTAAAAATAAATATAATGTTTGATTTATAAGCATTTTTTGAAGCGGTTTGAGTGAGCCCAACTCATTTCTGCGCACGCACAATCATTTCTGTGAGTAGTAAAGCGCTCACGTTCAATGTGTCACTCACTTGACTGAGTCTTTATGAGGAACACAAGGGCGTTAGAGTAGCACCGATTTTTTTTCAACAAATTTCTGAAAAAATTTGAAACAAACAAAAAAACAAAAAAGTGGATTAAATCAATCAAAACTTCATTAAAATAATATGAAAAACTTCATTTGAAATTTCAATAAAATATTCATAATTTTTATTCAACGGAAATTATTCAATGAATACGTTGGTAATTTTGATTGCTTTGAAGGAGAAACGCGCTTGCAGCACAACGCCTGATCAAACGCCTGAATCAACATTTTTAGAATCAGCAGACCGAACAATGAGCTGCTTCGTATTAATACAACTGTAACCCCAGTGATGGGTGGTTAATTTTCCATTCTGAGTACATGTGTGCGCGCGCGCAAGCTCTCGTATATCGCGTGGAATCAAGCATGCCATTGGCTTGAAAGAAACTCTATTTAGATTGCACAGCGAAGAATTAATCGTCGTTTCAATCTTAATTATGTTACATTCAATTTATTATTGTGTTTATATAAATTCTATTGTCAGGATGTCGTCTTGCTTAGTTTCTTTCATGTGTTTACGTAACAATAAACAAAATCTCTCTCTCTCTCATCAGTTTTTTTCCCGGAAATTAGTAACAATGATATTCGCGCAAACACTCACCAAATAATGCCGAAACGCGCGTTCCTTGTCAGAGAAATACCGAAAATCCAAATCAAAATAGATGAAGAAGACGAACAAAGAATGTGCGAGCAATATATTGAATGCTAGACGCACAATCGTCAAACAAGACACCGATATCGGTTGTCAACCGACATTTTGGATCTTGGATCCCATTCACAACACACACTTGCAACTAATTTCAGCAATTTTTCTCTATTAGAGAAATCAAATTAAACATATACTTTTCATTTATCAGCTTAAGCGAAATGCAATTTGATATAACAAACGAGCACTAATGACATAATCTATCTATTTAATTGGTTTTTTAGTTACGACACATTTTTCGTTGCATTGCGAATGCCGAAAGAAAAGATGGCATCTATGGATTTCGCTTGAAAGCGCTTCTATTTCAAACATAATAAAAGTGTCATTGCAATTTCTATAGATTTCTACATTGCTCAGCACTTCTGATCGTGATTTCTGTGAAACATATAATATATGTAATCCAAGAGAAAATGGCATGAGCAGCAAAAAAAGTGGCTAAGAGAAAACAATGTGGCTTCTTCATTGTGAAACATTCTAATCTTAATCCATAAGAAGAGAATAAATTGATGGTGAGAGCAACGTGGATAAAATTTCAACGAACATCACTGCAATTTTAGTGGCAGCCGGGGATAGACGAAAGCCTCTTTGCGATCTCTTTATGTTCATGGAAATGGATATCAATGAATGGATTTCAAATTGTCTTATGCGTGAAGAAAACAGAAATTCCTTTTCAAAATAAAACGAATTCACTATGGGTCCTTCGCACCCGAGATAATAATCACGCACACAAAGAGCGTAGAGTGTAATGCGTCACGAGATCTGGCCTTTGGGGGGGCAAATGCAATATATGTTCGATAAATTTACACGATATGACAGAAAATGTGGAATGAAAGCAATAAGTCCCATTTTTTGGTATTCTATGTAATATGTTTTTAATTAATGGAATTAAAACATACACAATTAATTAGTTAAAAAAAAATAATGAAAGAAATCCTAATTGGAGTTTGTTACAAGTCATTTGCTTCAGCTATGGATTCCAATTTATCACGAGCCCGGTGATAAGCCAACAATATACTGCTGATTGTTGGCAGTTTTTGATTTTTACGCATACTTTTGCTTCTTTCAAAATTGCCAGCAACATTCCGTTGGACCACAACATTTCGGCTGATAGTTAATCGGCCAGTCGATCGAGTGGCATTCCCATATCGATTTAATGAATTTTCAGGGTCATTCGCGATAATACCGTGAAAATCGTTAATTTGTACCGACCGGCGACCGCCAATGAAATACCGTTCGAGCCAATTAATCCAAGTATCATCACCTAAGTCACGATAGCACTCGATTTTCTCAACATAGCATCCAGCCACAAGTGGAATCGCATATACAGCATAGCCTTCGCTGCGTTCGCGGCTCCAGCTATCAATTGAAATGACTTCGTATGCAATTGTTATCGTTCCTAAAAAATAAAAAAAATTACGTTAAATGATCATTTTGTTTTGAATCGCGCTGCATCCATCATACCTCTATGCAAGCAATCGAGTGCACAAGAAAGCGTCAATTCATGACAATAACCAATCAACCAGCAACCATCGATTGCATTGCGACGTGATGAATGTGTACATCCTTTTAATTGCGCTGTACCGTCGATAGTTCGACAATCGTCCGGAATGAATACCGCATATTTTATATGAATATCGTCATACTCAAATCGTTCGGCCACCCGAATTTCAATGTAAAAGCACACCATTGCACTGTGTTTCGATGGCACATCAAATAACATTGACGTCTCGATACAGAGATCCGATAGCTACACGTCCATAAATGGCGACAAAAATGGACAAAATAAATATAATTATACTTAATTTTCAGCTATTTGACATGATGAACTCACTTTATTCGCTAACATCTCAATGTCACTTTTGAGCTGAGTGACTTCACTTTGGCAATCCATTGATAAATTTTCCATTGCAAATTGATAGAGATTTCGACGATCGACAATGATCTCTTTGAGATATGGATTCGCATCAATGTCATTCAGGTCGGGATAAATTAACAGCAAGCCATCGCTTGATCGATATTTAATGGTGAATAGTAGAATCTCTTCGCTTAAATCGGCCATTATGTGCATGCATTCGAATTGGCCAAGATTCTTGAAGCGAGCACGCTGAATTTCATCGATGTTCACATCCTCCGGGAAAAATTCGCCCACTTGCAAATCAATGCGCATTTATTAGGCTCAGTATTTTTGTTTCAAATTCAAAATCAAAATGGTTTGCGAAATATTTTCACCCACCGAATTCATTGTTATTCTCCCATTCACCATAGCGCTCAATTCGTTCAACTAATTCATTTCGTTCCGAAGTATTTTCGCGATAAGAATAGTTATCTTCATTCGTATAGCTGAAAATTTTGCCCGTATAACATATGGTACCGTTCTCATCCAAATATCGGCTGTCCTCGGTGATTCGCTTATGGTACTCTTTGGTGCGTTCATTTGTACAATTTTCCAAATCACTATAACGCTTTATTTCAGCCGAACTGAACTCCTTTTGTTGCCATTGGAAATTATAAAACTCAATATCGTCCAAATCTTGTGAATCACTCAATTGTTCGGCATTAAACTTCGGCACTTTTACAAATGAATGTAACGTTTTCAGGGTGATTCTGAAAATATTAAACAAAATATGAATATGGAATTCACAGAAATTGTTGTGCAATTTAATCGAATTAACAGAAATCGTTGTCATTCCAACCTGAAACGGAAATTGTCAATGTTATCTTTGCTACGGTAAATGCCTGTTTTCTTATCAAAATTCTTGTTCAAAAACATTGTGTTCTGAAACGAGGCTCCGCTCTTTGTTTACTGCCATTGAAATGTTGATTTGTTTTTTTTTTTATTTCCCATTCGTATACCTTTCGGTTGCTTGGAAACACATGGATTTTCTAATTTACTATGCCATGGTTTGATAGCCGTGATGCAATCCAGCACACAAGTGAAACAAATGTTTTCTATAGATCGCGCCACAAGTATATGTGCATGATTGAAAAGCTTGAAAAATGCATATCGGTAGCTCCATCTATTGAGATACGACGAAAATGCATTTGATTGGAACCACAATTTTAATGGATATTTCAGAAATAAAGCGATTTAATCACACTTTTTTAAACTTTTTATTCATTTAAAATGAATTAAAATTTCTGGATTCATTAGTTTTTTGGACAAAGACTTTTTTAAATCCCAAAACGGATTCAACATTCGAATTGCGAAAGCTTATATCCGTCAAAATACTGTAATGTGTCCTCCCCTTTCTCGTTGCTATCATCGAGCCGACACACTCAGTAATTTACATTCAGTTGTTAGCAAACGCTTGTTAAGTGCATACCGCTTTGTGTTGACTGTTTGTTGTCGGCATCAATTGACGAATAACCTTTTCCAAATTGGCCCAAAACCGAAAGTGACTCACTTTCATAAATTACTGTGAATGCTCGAAATAATTCGAACAAATGCATAATGAAAGATTTTTACGGGCGCAAATGACATTTTTAGTTTGACGTGCATAATGAGAAATTAAACGATAAAGAAAGTCAAAACATTCAGAAGTGAATCATATCAATGAACGTGTCAACCTGTTAAATTTCAGCACATTTGTTATTATAGTGAATTTGATGTCTCGTTCCGTGATAAATACATATTTTTTGAATTAATTTTGATCATGATTGGCATTAAATTGAAACTTATGGCAGATTGATAGAGGCAATTGAAATTATTAAACTGTGATAAATAATTGCAGTAGAACAGTATTTTCGTCCCAAAACAACGAAGATACAGATATTACGATAAAGGAACAAAACAAATCATTGAACGACATTAATTATATTTGGAATTTAACATTTGGACTGTGACAGGAATAATTCATGTGCGGTAGTTAAAACCAATTGGCAAAATTGTCCGAAAAACCATTTAAAATTAGTGATTGATATTTCGGCAACAAAATGGCACAACAAATTGAATTGCAACGCGTCGAAAATGGTTATGATTATGATGGATTACGAAGATTACAACACGAAATGGACGAAGATCCAGGAAGAAATTATCGACGAATGAATACAGTTGAAGCACAACGTGCGATAGATCAGGAAGAGTTTCGGCTGCAGCGGATGTCATCAGCCGAAGAGCGCGAAGATCGCTGTAAAATGCGAGAAATTTTCAATTCGGTAGATTTGTTTTTCAAAATATTTTATTTGTTATTGAACGAAAAAATCAACAACTGACATACAAATACAGTACAATATATAGGAACGGTTGGTTTCAGTTATCAAACTGAATCTAACCGTTCCCATTTATTGGAGATTTCAAATGTCTGGCAATTTTGAACCTCATGGCTTTATGTAATACATAGACCAATAAGGCTCAAAATCGCTTGACATTTACGTTGAACATGCCACCGTTTTCAACCAAAATCTTCAAATGTTTATGTGTGTGTAAGAAAAACGTTGAATTTTTCTTTTAGTTGGATACAGATAATGACGGCAACCTCAACGTACGTGAATTGAAGCAGCATCTTCGGAATTTTCCGTCCCAGAATATACCCCGAAATTTGGCAAATCATATACTCCGAATGGCGGACGATGACTCAGACGGTTTTTTGAATTTCGAGGAATTCTATCAGTTGAGCTTGCGACAGGAATGGCTTTTCAGTCGAATTCTTCTGAACTATTGCAAAATGGTCGTTCCTTCACCACATCGCCCCGAACAAGATCAAACTGGTAATAAACATATAGTAATTGCAATGACCTTAACTCTTTCTGTAACTGAAGCACACCGTTAACAATTCTCCAACAAATCCTATTTTCCAAATATTCTGTCACTAATTAAGAGTTCGGTCACTTTAGATGCTCCGGCTGAACACTATACGTTGAGAACGATTAGTTTAAACAACGATGTCGCATCTTTTGAAACAATAGGTTGGTTCTTTTCAAAATCTCACCATGGGAAATCCATTTTCGTCATTCACTCCCGTATTCATTGCGACGTCAATTTCTTCATTTCTAAACCACTAACACATGAATCAGAGAAGTTCATATGGTGCCAAACTGATTAACCAAGTTTATAATGTTACATATATGCTTTTCGCTTGAAAATCATTCGTTTCATAATTGAATAAATATGCGCAACTGCTCACTCATTCAAACAGTGAATTGTTACTGAATATTTGCATAGAAAAAGCAAATTCAATACGCTCATTTCGTTTCTGTTTACATTTCTCTTAGATGGTGCATATGAGAGAAGCATGACCGTGTGTCCGCCACCACTCACCATGATAATATTTTCAATTATTGAAGTAATCGTATTCCTAATCGATATCATTTCACAAGGGTATGTGTTGTTTTTGGTCAAATCATCAATGCTCTCAGATCAAAATGTTCAATATTTATTCCTTTAGCGAGGAATTCAACCAAAATGCTGGCAGGAGCACAAAGGGTCCAGCCGCACAAATGTTCATCTACAGTCCAGGAAAACGAAATGAATTTTGGCGTTTCATTACTTACATGTTCGTTCATGTTGGCGTCTCGCACATCCTCATGAATCTGATCATACAAATTTTCTTGGGCGTTGCCCTCGAGCTGGTGCATCATTGGTGGCGCGTCGCTTTGGTTTATTTGGCAGGCGTGTTAGCTGGATCAATCGGTACGTCTATTGTGAATCCGCACATCTATTTGGCTGGCGCCAGTGGCGGTGTTTACGCATTAATCACAGCGCATATCGCAACAATTATCATGGTAAAAAAAATTCACATAAGATCAAAATGTAAATATTATTTGAATCAGCGGTAATCATATTTAAATGGATCAATTTCAGAATTGGCGCGAAATGGAATATGCAATTATTCAATTGTTTGTATTCCTCATATTTTGTGTAACAGACGGAAGCCTTTCTCTTTATCGCCATATGACCGAAAGGGTAACACATCGAAAATGAAAAATGCCAAATAAAATGTAAGAATTAATTGGAAAACCCCTTTTTTTAAGCATGACAATGTGGGGTACGTGGCACATTTGTGCGGTGCTGTTGCTGGACTCTTAGTTGGTATCGGCGTGCTTCGTAATTTGAAAGTTCGGCCGTGGGAAAAGAAGCTGTGGTGGTGTGCAGTGACACTCTACTTCCTCTTGATGGCCGCCGGCATCGGAGTTCATATCTACTATTACAACACACAATTTCTTTATCAGAAAATCGGTGTGAGCTCCTAAAATAATTCAATGTACAAATTTCTATGACATGATAAAACTGACAGAATATATCACATTTTCAACATGATAGGCCATATCATTTAGGATTTTAGCTTTCTTACAATTTTCGATGTTGATTTTTACAACGGCCAGCATTTATATGGACATATTACTGTTGCATTTTTAATGAATTTTATCAAGGTTGAATGTAAAATTTACACGTACTCAAAACCTGGAGTATTACGATATTTCGACCAGAATCCTGGAATACCAGAAATGTTTATTCCTTAACTAGAGTTGTCGTGATTTATTTATATTATGGTTAGAAATTTTAATCCACAATTCAAAAATAAAAAATACATCACAACAATTGTAGTTCGCGTGCCTATTTTAAAAAATACAGAAGTATCTGTTTGAAGGATACTATTTTGGATCATACACGAAACATGTCAGCACAAGAGAAAAATGAAAAAATAAATGAATGTATTTTTAATAAAATAAAAAAACGAAGTTTTTATCATGTGAAAGGTGAGGCAAACCGAACTTTGTCCTACGGAACTTACTAATACGTTAGTGGCGAATTAATTCCTGCGATAAGTCCATAATTTTCTTTTGTAAAATGTGGAGTAGTGATTGATGGCCTTTCCAATGTTTTCTGTAGGTCAAAAGTAAATAGAACTACAGGGTGGGCCATCTAACGTTTGCATTTTGACAAAATTGTTTATTTAGAGAATGACAGCTCAAATGTCAAAATGTCTCAAATGTCAACATTTAAATGTCAAAATGCAAATTTTATATGGCTCACCCTTTACTTTGCCTCCACTCTCGCTCGCAATTTTGATATCATTTCGGAATGCTTGGTTTGTTGACTCTACCAAATCTAAATGCATTTTCTTTTGTGATTCAATTGAAATTTTTTCATCAGGCGGTACAAGCAAGCCTCGTATACTTACTTTAAATTGATCGCAAGTCTTGCAAGTGTCGGAATGGCTGCGTTTGAAGCTGAGACTATATTCCGTATTGAAAATCGAACGAAAAATACCCTCCGAAACGCTCATACGCATGAGCGCGAAAGATTGGTCCATGTTCTGTGTGTAATGTTTGGATTTCTCTTCCACTCGCATGCGCTTTAATACGGAATAAGCGCTATTTCAGAAATATTATTGGGAGAACAAATTGAAAACCGCGCATTCGTTACTAACTTCATATCTATCATAGATGTCATTATTTTGACTTTGACAGCTATTGTATCTTAAAGAGGATAAAAAAATACATTGAAAACGATATGTCAAACTTATCATTCAGTTGAATACACAAGTTTATTATTGCGTTGAAAATGTCGAGCTACGTGCCTACAAAACAGCATTTGCGGGAAGTTTTACTTTATTGGTTTAATCTGGAGAAAAATGCTTCCGAGAGTCATCGTTTGTTATGCGAAGCATATCCAGAATATGCTCCGTCGATTAGAACGTGCCAGGAGTGGTTTGCGCGGTTCAAAAGTGGTGATTTTGATGTGGAAGACAAAGAGTGTCCAGGCCAAGTGAAAAAGTTTGAAGACGAGGAGTTGGAAGCATTACTCGATGAAGACTCGTGTCAAACGCAAGAAAAACTTGCAAAATCATTGGGAGTGACACAACAATCCATCTCCTATCGTTTAAAAGCCATGGGAATGGTTCAAAAGCAAGGAAATTGGGTGCCATACGAATTGAAGCCGAGAGACATCGAACGCCGTTTTTTCACTTGTGAACAGCTGCTTCAAAGGCAAAAACGGAAGGGTTTTTTGCATCGTATTGTGACTGGTGATGAAAAGTGGATTCATTACGATAATCCGAAGCGAAAAAAATCGTATGGTTACCCCGGCCACGCATCAACATCGACGCCAAAGCCGAACATTCATGGCTCGAAGCTAATGCTGTGTATTTGGTGGGATCAGCTCGGCGTGATCTATTATGAGTTGTTGAAACCAAACGAAACCATCACAGGAGCATTGTACCGAACTCAATTGATGCGTTTGAGCCGAGCACTGAAGGAAAAACGGTCGGAAACGGTCGCAAGACACGATAAAGTTATTTTGCAACATGACAACGCTCGGCCACATGTTGCTCAGGTCGTTAAAACCTA
Organism: Obolodiplosis robiniae; assembly: GCA_028476595.1. Classification (NCBI taxonomy): domain Eukaryota; kingdom Metazoa; phylum Arthropoda; class Insecta; order Diptera; family Cecidomyiidae; genus Obolodiplosis; species Obolodiplosis robiniae. The sequence continues at coordinate 11,783,260 of CM052015.1, read as the reverse complement.
CTTGGAAACGCTTCGATGGGAAGTCCTACCCCACCCGCCGTATAGCCCAGACATTGCCCCTTCCGATTACCACCTCTTCCGATCAATGACACATGGCCTGGCTGAACAGCATTTCCATTCTTACGTGGAATGCAAAAAATGGGTCGATTCATGGATAGCCGAAAAAAGCACAGATTCCTTTCGACGCGGAATCCGTAATTTGCCAGAAAGATGGGAAAAAGTTGTGGCTAACGATGGACAATACTTTGAATAATCAATTTGTAACCATTTTTCCATAATAAAGATCGAAATTTTGAAAAAAATGCGCGGTTTTCAATTTGTTCTCCTAATATTAATTTACTTATTTATTTTATTTATTTGGCAAATGTTAAAATAAAACATAATAAAGAAAATAATCGAATAAATTTTCACGGTATAGGCTTAAACAGTATATAGGAATTAACTTATTTTTGATTAATATCTTATTTTAAATTATTTTTTTTTCTTTGGTGGCCTATTCCCAGGCAACTTATTCCGCTAGAAATAGTATCGATAAATAGGGAAGCGCACTAAATAGGAACGCTATACATAATGAATAGCGTTGCAATTTAGTGCGCTTCTCTATTTATCGCTACTATTTCTAGCGGAATTGGTTGCCTGCCTATTCCCTTAATTGAGTAATTTGTTTTTCAAAAAGAATTTTTTTCAAGTTTTTTTTTAAATGAATTAGTGCTCTTTAATTTTTTTACTGGAGATGGTATTATCCCTGACAATTCAATGTTCCATAAATACATACAAATGTGGAAAACATACAAGCACAAAATACATGCTACGCGCATGTGTTTTGCATCGTTGTTCATTTTAGGTAACGGTAACTTGTTTACGTTTTATCCGTTACCGTTTCATGTCACTATTGCAAAGCAAAAATCAATACAAACAAAGAGATATATATTTAGATATTTTATTAAACATTTTTGGTTTTCACAAGTAAAAGATTGTTGGCCATATGTAGATGATTTGAACGTAATGTTTTAGATAGATGTTTCCGCCGTGATAAAGGACGCATCTGAATCTTCTGGCGAGAGAGCTATATAAATTATTGAACACATCTGAAATTAAAGTTGTCTTAACTTAGCTAGCTTATAAGCCATACGTCTTAATCAAGTTCAAACATTAATCATAAAATCAATTTCACTTATATTTACCCTGTCGATTTCTCAAATTCTCCCATCTGTTAAAAACGTGTTCATTCAATCCGGCATGATTTCTTTGAATCAATTGTGGTCGATCGTGTTCCATCATACTCCAAATATTTTCAATCAAGTTCAAATCAGGGCTCAGTTCTGGATGACTTAATATTGGAATGCGTCTTTCCTCGAAAAATGCACGAAATCTTCTGGCAGTGTGGACCGCTGAATTATCTTGAATCAAATAAATGTTTTCGATGCTTCCGAACTGTCTTTCAATAGATGGCAATGCCACTTCTTCGAGAATTTCGAGATAAGCATCTGCATTAAAATGCGCTCCCGTTTCAACCAATTCTCCAGGTCCGGCACAACTAATCCAACCCCAGTAACCAGCAGAAACAAAGCACTTCGGCTGTCTTCGCAAACAAATTCTGGCAAATATCTCTGGCCTTTTGGTCTATAGACACGAACACTATGGGCTTCATCGCTACGAAATGTTTTTTCGTCTTTAAATATTATTTTTTCGAAGTTCTCTTCTTTGAAAACATCCAACATAAAACGGCAATGGTTCATTCGGTCTTGTTTGTGTCGTTCTGTTAGTTTTATATGATGTGCGGCAGTACCCAAACCGGTCTCATGAATTCTTCGAAGCGCAGTACGATATGGAACATCCTGTAATGCTGATGCCCGAACCGCTGATGAAAATGGATTGGCTTTGACATATTCCGCTATCAAAACGTCCTGAGCATTCGTTGTGATACGAGGTCTGCCTGGACCAAACTTTCTTTGCACATTCCCATCTCGTGCGTATCTGTCCAGCCACATTCGAACAGTTTTCACAGAAGTTTCAGCCATCTGTGCAATTGTTTCCAAACTTTGATGGCCTTCAATTCTTAATGAAATAATTCTACCCTTTTGGGCATCAGTGAGTTTTTTAGATTTATCAACAATTATCTTGTAGCTCAATTGGTTTTCCCCATTCATATATCATTTGAAAATCTTCAGAATCGTCATCGCCGTAGAATGTTTTCACCACCCATTTTCGGCCATCAATCATTTCAATTGATTCGTTGTCACCTAAGACATGTTCGTTGATTGGCGGTGGTTGAGATGTACTGGCATTTTCATTTATGGCTCCTGTTTTGCGTCAAAAATTCGACAAACGGAATAAAACATAGAGCCAAGGCAACATCAAACCAATAACTTACCGCTTTGAACGTTAGCTGCAGCATTCGATATGTTATTGCTTGAGTGTGAATCGGATTGCAATTGTTCTTCGTTGTGTGTTGCGTTGGCGCGATCAAAAATATCGTCAAATGCAGCCTCTTCTGATGCATGCAAATGAACTGGAAGCAAAGGATCTTTTATATCCTGGATTTGGCCAAGTGCGGATTGATTTATCTCATCGTCTTCGAACACCAATGAGAGAGTTTCATCATCATCATTACGCTGAGAACAAGCGTTTTGGTTAGTGTGCAGCCCATGACCCAAATCAATCATTTCGGTATCGCGAACGCTTTCAAAACTGTTTTCATGTGCATCAGAGGATTGTGGTTCGTTGTTTGAAGTGATTTGGCTTTCATTCAAATTGCCGGAATGGTTGGTATTCGTAACTTCATGCATTTCGGCGTTCTCCGAAATTTCGGATTCTTCATGTTCATCCGTTTCAAACAAAAGACTTGGAACAGGCAATTCACGAAGTCGAGCTGCATTGTACACAGGCTGATCTAATAATCGTAGACGACTTAGTTTATCACGATATTCCTTGGCGCTTTCAAACGATTCTAATGATGACAAAATCGAATCGAATAAGGAACTGACAAAGTCGATAAAGCAACATTTATTTTAGTTATTACTTACTGAAAAATCTTTTTAGTTTCGCCACGTAACAGCCACTTTCAGCTGGAGGATAGATTGTGTGTCTCGGCAAATCGAAATCCGGAACATACGAACCATCAGGAACACCATTGGCGTCCAGTGCATCATTCGACCAAAAAACTTTGTATTTAAAATTTCCGTTTTTACCAATGTTTTTTAGACTTTCGTCGTCTAAATCAAAAATATGGTTTTCCGGAACAATAACATGTTCTTTCGGTTCAACTAAAAAAACCACAACGAACATATTTATGCGAAAATTTAGCGAACGGAAAATGTTGATCTGTTTTTTTTTTTCTAATAAAATGTGTTCACTTAACGACGCTCTCATACAATGTGAATAAATATGCAGTGAAGAGGACACTGTGAAGACGCACTCAATTGGATTTTTGATCAGTGTAGCCATGACTTTTACAAAAGCGACAAATACCGTGCTATTGCTTGCCTCTTCGCACACTCATAGAGTCACTATTGTGTGTGAGTAGAAGAGATGAAATGCACTTGATTTGGCGGGTCGAAACCAAATAAACAGTTTGATGTAAGTAAGTCGCTTAGCGGCTAAGCGAAAAGCAACGGATATGCGTGCTTATTCTTGCCTTTTCACACGGTCATAGTGTCATTATTCTTATTGTATCATGAGTAAAACAGATGAGCTGTGTAGCGGGTTGAAATCGAAAAAACGGATTGGTGTAAATGTTAAATTTGATCAAAACTAATTTGCTATCAAAATGAATAACAATACGCCAACAAAAAGAAATGAGATTGAAGTAAGTGAAAGTACACCAAGTAAAAGTGGAGAAATCAACGTAACTCAGAGTGCAAAGGAATATTTTGAATTCACTGAAGAGCGAATTATCAATGGACAGAAAAAACAGTATTATAAGTGTAATGTTTGTAAAAAAGAGCTAAATGGAACCAATCCAGGAAATTTGTCGGCACATTTGCAAGCACATAAAGAAATTTTTATTAACATACGTAAGCCAAAGCCATCCATTGAAAAAATACGGCGACGCTTGGTGCTCGATTGCGTTAAAATGGTTACAATCAACGCCAGATCTTTCAGTCATCTTTTCGACTCAGCAATGCAGTCGATGGTAAAACCAACTTTAGATGAATTAGAATCTGCTGGACGAAAATTGAATCTAACTGATCCCCATCTCACAGAAGTTAAAGATTGTGTGCGGGAGATTTCACAAAAAGTTTGCGAAAAAATTCGCTGTGAAATTAAATATCGTCCTTTGTCTTTAATGGTGGACATTGTTACCAAACACGGCCGCTCGCTTTTAGGTTTTAGCTTGCAGTATATTTTAAATGGGAAACACAAAATTCGCTCCATCGGCATGTTGCAAATGAAAGCATCACATACGGCTGTTTATATTGCAGACCTGATTACAACGCGTTTAAATGAACTTGGCGTTTCGTTACACCAAATTTTAACGATTACAACCGATAATGGAGCCAATATGCTGAAAATGGTTCGCGATATGAAACAGATTTTGGAAACGAATTCAACCGTTGAATCGATTCAACCAAATAAAATTTTGGGCTCGGTTAGGTAGGTGAATTTGAATTGCGCACTTGCTTATATATTGTTTTTGATTGTTTCACTTATGCATATTTCAATGACCACACAGAAATAAATACTCTGAATGTTAGGCTGCTTGATTTTTTTCGCATAACTAAAACATATTATTTGCCATTTTTTATGGGGCTTAACTTTTGTTTTCCAGAATGATTATGTTTCAATTTAAATAAACAAATTTTCATATGAGGAGAGTTCTCAGTTAAAAGTATGAATTCTTTTTTTACAATCAGACGAACTATGAGTGAGGAAACAGTAAACGAAGAAATCGAAAAATTGTTGTCCGAAAAAGATATATCCGATGCACTAGATAAAGTATTTGGTGCTTATGTTTCCGATGATGAGCAGACCACAGAACAAGAAGCAATACCAGAACATGACAATTTCCTGGACGATATTGTGAGCAGTCTGAAATCCAGTCATGCACTCGTTGCTATGTGGAACATTACTGGGGTTAACTGTTCGGCGCACACACTGCAATTAGGCATTCACGACGCTCTGAAAAAAATGCCAAAAACTCACAGCAATATCATATCCCTATGTCGTCGGGTGGCCAAACATTTACGTTTGCAAACAACAGCAAATGAAATAAACATGAAATTTAAAGTGCCACGGTTAGATGTGAAAACGAGATGGTGTTCGACTTATTTAATGGTATGGCAAAACGGAATAATGAGAAATGTAGAGAATACAAATATAATTTGCTATTAATTTTTTTTTCCACAGTTATCAGACATTTTGAAAAACAAAAATGCGATTGAATATTTGGCGGAACAAGATGTGGATATATGCTGGTATCTTTGGATGAATTGGGACATCGTGATAGAGCTTGTTCACATCCTTCACATTCCATATCAAGCAAATATCCGTTTACAGAGCGCAAACTTGACCATGTCAGACGTTTATGCCATTTGGTTAGAAATGATACTTCGCCTTCAACGTTTTGCTCGAAAACCAACAAAAACATCCTTGGCAAAGCATTTGGTCAGCACTCTTGAAAGTCGAAAGCGTGTTATATTCAATAATAGCGCTATGATCTGCAATGTATTTCTGGATCCGCGTCTTCGGAACGAAATAATCAAGCACGGTCAAATCACAACTGAAGAAGATGCCAAAAACAAACTAAAAGAGCTTTGGAGACGGTTAATATCAATTAAATTCGAATCAATATGCGCTGATTCAGTAGTTCTAGAATCAATTTACGATTCGTTCAATACATCAATCGACATACAACAATATTTGAATCGTAGTATTCAAAGTGGATTCACGATAATTTCACCAAAAAGACCAACAGATGATGTTGAATCTGTTTTAGAGAGATTCAATCCTGAATCAGTACCCTTAAATCAATCGGTATTATTTTATTGGGAAAATTTGAAGGAAACCGAAAGTGTACTGTATGAAATGGCTATGGCCGTATATGCCATACCGCCCACAGAGGTGCAGATTAAGCGTGACTTTTCGCGATTGGACAAAATTTCAACCAAATTCAGAACTCAACTTTCTGAGGAAATGTTAGAAGCGATTTTAATGATAAATTTAAATCCAGAAATTTTTTACGAAATCAAAAAAGAAGAAATAGATTCGGTTTCATCAAAGGCATGAACGTAATTAAAAAAACACATCACATTTCATTTCTTGAATATCTGTAACGATTTTGTTATTTTTATCATTATTCATTTCTGATTTTTTTTCATTTTTAGAGAGCAACTTGAGAAGAAAAATAGCTTGAAACTTAATTAATGCATAAATAGTTCATTTCTTACCTTTCATGTTACTTTTTCATTAAAAACCAACAAACATACACATAAATTGGGTTTTGTTGTTATTTACATTTTCATTTCAGTGCTTATTTGAACCTAAAATAGCTTTAATATGCAAGTATATAAGATTGTGGTGCTTATGAAGTATCAAATTTTCGTGCCAAAACTACAAATAAATGCAATTTGCGTGTGTTAGAATCGATTAGTTGTATTTGCGTATTGTATTCTCTCTGTCACACTTCAATCTATCACACGAATATTCTATTGTCATCGTGTGAATGTTCCAAACGACAGAAAGAACTGAATGTTTATGTATTTGTATACATCTGATTCACTCTAGCATGCGCAACAAAAACACATCGAAACGCTACTGACGCACGCACACAACGAAACGCTACTGACGCACGCACGCCGCCGCATATAGGACGCCGCCGCTTTGCACGCCGCCGCATATAGGAATATTGATATCGCATTCTCTGTAAATAGGTTTCTCAAACATTTATTTTGTAAAATCCTGATTTTTTTTTATATTTTCCTTTTTTGTGCCACTCCAAACTGTGAGTAAGTAAATAATATTTGAATGGAAGAAAGCATAATATAACATTAAATATTGTTTTTAATTGAACGGCGTGTGATCCGACAATATTGTTTTTTATATATTGGTCGTAGAACCTTAAATTGATCACACTTGAGTCGGATTTAGTTGATAAATTATAAAAAAGAATATGAACGTATAAAAGAAATCGCGCGCGTAAACGGATATAAAAGTGAAATGATCGATAAAATAATTTATAAACACGCGAGAAAAGTGAAAAATTCACAACGAACGACTCATTTCACACAAAGAGAAATTGTCCAAAAACAAAGATTTTCGATGACATTTCTTCCGCATATAAATATAAATTGAAAAACAAATTTGCTGAATACGATTGGGAAATTGTGTATCGCAACGAACAAAAATTATCCAATTTACTTGGATCAACAAAGGACAAAATCGAATCTTTGAAAAAATCCGGTATATACGCGATAATATGCAATGAATGTGAACGAACCTATTACGGTCAAACAAAAAGAAACATAGAAGAAAGCATACAATCAAATATCGCTGAGATAATACTCATCGCTGAGATAGCATCTGGATGAGTGCGCGATTCATGTTCATGCATATGTTTCGTTGTACGCTGAAACGTTCGACCGCATTGTTCGTCGCGGTAACGTGGATTGCGTTTCAGTGGTCAGCGACACACAAATACAAACATACATCGCGCGCTCATTGAAAGGTTGGTATATTCTACTTAAACAGAGATTGAGAATACGAAACGTATTAGTTGACGGCCACACAGACATAAACAATATCAAATTGCTTCGACAAGTGAACGATAGCCGAAGACTCGATGCGTACGAAGCATTCTATATTCATTGTGATGATAATCCACTGAATTTGGACAACGGTAACATTGAATCGTGTCTGTTTAGGCGCGCACACTAAATGAGACTAATCCATGATATCGGTGTATATGTTAATTTGTGTGTTGTAACGCTTCGAATTCCATTATTGTTAAAAATATACCGAATGGAAAAATGAAATGAAATGAAATTGTGAAATCATGAAATGTCAAACACTAACACGACGGACTTGACGGACACTTGCACATGCATACACACACCGCACACAAAAAGAACGCATCGAGTGCGATATGAGCATCGACTTCACTCTTTCTTCTCTCGCTTACCGGCGAACCGTACGGATGACAGGTATCAAACCACAGATAAATCAATCATCGAAAAAACGATGTATTTCATCGAAAAGATAAAATCACAATAATTGCAATCTCAAGTATTTGGCAATCGATTCAAAGAGGATTAAAATTCGAGGCAACGAATTAAACAAAATAAGTCGAAAGAGATCAAATGAAAGAAGATTCGGATATTGCAGCGTAGCATTGAAAAGGCGTGTGTAAGACAAATTGAGACTGACGAAAAAGGGTTATTTGAAATTCAATAAAGTTGAACAACAATTAATAGAAATAAAGAAAAATATATTGTGTTCTTGATTCATACCACTACAGTGTATTAGGCACAAGAACACAGTTCACATTATTCTGCTACACGTATTAGCGGCACTCAGACGCGTTGCTTTAAGAAGCGAAACAAAATTTGGTTACTGCATGAAAGCGATGAAAATTGTTCCGTGCGCAATTTGTATATGTTTCACTTTGAAAAAGAATTGAAATTTTGTGCCGCTTCGACTATGGAATTCCCTCTCATTCTTTCATCAATTATCATGACATTCGATACAAATTCATTCATCGTTCTACCGCCGCCAATATAGTCATGCATATACTCCATTCGCGCAACCACGTGTAGTAAGATTGTGTGAGTGTAGCGTAATAAGGTATAAGGCTAGTGTGCTTGAATCAACAATTCATTGAGAATTTCAGGCAGGAATTAAAAAGATGTTGAAATAAACACAGTCTTTTTCTTGAAACTTAAAAAAGAGAGCACATTTTGATTGTTTCACCTTCAATCACGGTTTTTTTATTTACAAATAAGTGATAAGTTTCAGCACCAAAAAGCGAGTTACGCAGAAGTAGTTAAAGCATTTTCTGACTCGAGGGCTGCGCGTGTCAGTGTAAATTGTTGTTGTAATTCGATAGTTCGGACTCTCGCCGCTTCTGTGTACAATGTAAATCAAACGTGTTTTAAAGTGGCGCTAGTAGCATTTAGTTTTTCTTTGGCGCAGCTCTCGTTCTGACTTTTGCCGAATACTATATTTTCTTTAAATTTATGCGCAATTAGAAGCAAAGTAGACCAAGCAAGGGGTTATTTACTACCAAAGACGATATAGGCACCAATAGAAAATGAGTTGTATCAAAGATTCTCAAATAGAAATCAAATATCTCAAAAAGTACCAAGTCAAAATATGAATTCATATGAATCCGCTTTTCTATTACATGTTTGACTTTGACACATGAATGACTTGGTACTTTTTGGGATATTTTATTTCTATTTGAGAATCTTTGATACATTTCATTTTCTGTTGGTGCCTATATCGTCTTTGGTAGTGAATAACCCCTTGGGACCAAGTGACTCCAGCAGATTCGATTTATACATAGATTCGATTGTTTGTTGCATCAGTGATTTGGGAGTGGCTTGTATGAATGTCGAAATGACCATTAGCGGTACAAAAACAACAAATTTGTATATCGAAAACTTTCAAATGAATGCAAAGTCAGTGAGAAGTATTTCACCATTAAAATGTGTAAATACCAATGAAAACGAAAGCTTGCAGTCACCGGAGCAGGAAACATTTCTTGACAATCAAGTTAAAGTACAAGTGGAAGGCAGAGAGTCTCCAGAAGAGCTGACATGTGAGTGAATTAAAAAAAAAAACAATCATATAAAGGGTGATTTTTTAGCTGGTTTCTTTTTGACGTTTAATTTTTTGACAGATGTCAAATTCCAACTGACGTCTGTCACAGTCAAAAATGCTCAGTATGCTTTGCAATTTCAAGATAAAAAGACTTACAAACGAGCAACGCTTGCGCCTCCAGCCACACAGCGGGTCCATCCATGGACGAACTGCGCCGTAAGTTCGGCGAACAGTTCATCTCTCGTTTCGGCCCCGTTCATTGGCCGGCCAGATCGTGCGATTTAACGCCCCTGGATTATTTTTTGTGGGGCATGAAATTATTTTCAAAAAGTAAATGGCAAGAACCAATTTATCGATTTCAATAAAGATTTGTTTCACTTTTCGAAATTTTTTGCGTTTTTTTCGATTTTCAAAAAGAAACCACTTAAAAAATCACCCTTTACCATCGGAAATTAATTCATTTAATAGTTCTAAACCGTAATCAAGTAAATCGTGTTAACACTTGTAAAAATCCTATTAATTGATTCTGACTCTGATTATCATCAAGAAATAATCATTTTGTGTTGAAAATGAATTATATTGTTTCGTTCAGTGAATACAGACAGACAGTACAACGTAACGCATGGTCTTTGTTGTACAACGACAAGACCACTGTTATGAGGTTGTCCTTTCCCTATGACATAGTCGCTTGCAAGCGTTGGTTTGTGTGTGTGTCCATTCGCCTTATGTCGGAGACAACGGACAACCGTGTTGTTCGTTGTCCTGTTGTCTTTTTCGTTGTCGTACGCACAATCGCAACCCACTCTCACTGTTTCGATAATGTATCTGGTTTCGATAAACCCTGGACAGGAGACATGGAACATTTTAAAAGATTCAAATTAAAAAGCGATTAAATCCAATTTATGTCGTGAAAATACCCTTGATTAATTGACATGTGTCTTGTTACTTGCTTTTCAGGCGATTCGTATGAGAAAAACATGAGCTGTCATCCGCCACCGATACTTATGATCGTGTTTTCTATTCTCACAATAATAGCGTATCTCGCGTGTAATCATAATAACCTGTAATATCTAATTTATTCAATTATATTCGGTTAGAATGAAGCTTCATTCAATTGCTTTGATTTGCCTATTTTTAGAAATTATCCCATCACTGAATGGCTGCTATTTGATCCTGATCGGCGCCATGAAATATGGCGTTTCGTAACATACCTATTCATCCATACCAGCTACGATCACATTTTTGGCAATCTAATGCTGCAAGTGATGCTGTCATTGCCCTTGGAAATGGTACATAAATGGCGTTATGTTGCGTTAATTAGTTTAGCTGGAGCCTTTGGCGGTTCTTTGTGCCATTCCCTGTGGAGTACATCGGAATTGGCTGGTGCTTCGGCTGTGGGTTATTCTTTACTCACCGCACACTTCGCAGCTATATTGATGGTAAGTGGAGTTTTACTAATCAGCAAAAACACAATTACAATTTGCAATATTTAAATATATTTTTTTCGATATCAATATAACAAACTTTTCTTATTTTATTCGTAGAATTTTGGAATCATGAATTTTGCGATCTTTCATCTTTTTTTCCCTTTGACGTGCTTCATCATAAAGGGCTACTACGAAAATTATCTGGATTTTATGAGTGAAGACGAAGATAAAAACTTATCATATTTATCGCACTTTGGTGGTGCCGTTGCTGGACTATTATTCGGAATAATGCTACTGAAGCTTGGATTGAAAAACGTTGACAATAAGCGTTGGGAATCGTCGCAGTGCTTTGCCATGATACTTATCGTCTTGTTCATAAGCTTAGGCATTGTATCTAACATTGCATGCTATTTTTTGAAACTCAACTCAGATAAAAATTTCACAAATTCGACGGACAGCACGACTTCAACAATTGAATCCTGCATTCCATCAATTGCAACATTCCTCAAACATAAATGGCAACATAATTTTTATGTGCGAAATTAGAATATAAATTTCGATAAATGTTTATTCACACAGGATACAATTTGAGACAGAAATGTGCTACTTCTTTTCATTGAAATACAAGATTCAAGATTAACATTTTAAAACAAATGCATCAAAGTAGACATACACACAGAGCAGTCACAAGCATACAGAAGCTAATTTGGTTCTTTCTTGTAGTTCATGTTCAATTACCAAACAGAGTAACATTAAAAATAATAATTTCACAATAAAGAAAACGTGTGTTGTTTTATTTTTCTTTTTCGAAGGTGAAACGTTAGTTTCTACACTTTTAAGAAAAGCAAGTTAAGCGAGCAACGAAATATCATGAAAACCGTTTCAACAAAAATATTCATAAGGAAAACGTGATATTTGACGATTGTATTAAGATTGTCACGTGTAGTTGCGTGCCCCACATTTCTCTATCTCAAAATTGTCGCAACACACAAACACAATTATTCATACAATTATTTTTGTCTAGATTGTAGATTAATCATTTTTTTCCTGTCTGAGCAAAAACTGTTTTGCGATAAAGAATTTTCAAGGTCGTAGTCTATGGTAGTGAAACACGAGAGCCTCGATATCTTAAAAAAAATCTTTCGATTATAGATTGAAATTGTACACAGCCTGGCATCATCTTCTACCTTTACATATAGTAAATATATGTAGATAGTCTATCATGAATAGAACAATACCGCCAATGTAGTGTTTTTTTTTAAATTTCTGCCACACGTTTCGATCTTGTCCTGTATTGCTAGTTGAGAGAAACGTTACAAACGCAAAAGGCGCTCTTAGAATATGAATATTTATAGTTACAAATCAATAAATGTTGACGATCAATTGAGAAATAAAAATAAATGTAAAACAAATATGAGTATCGTTCTTTATTTATTCAAATGATTTATATCGCCAACAGTTGTGGAAGAGCAATTGAACCAATCTTATTGAATATTTTATGAACTGTGTTTTGCATTTTTTGTGAATTTGAAACGAAAATGTAGAGCACCGTATAGTCATTATTTTTAACGATGACGTATGAATTATAATCGGACTTGCCAGTTCAGAAATTGTTTGATAACGTGATATGACGAAATGTTCATAGATAGGGTCACTTCCATTCTACAATGATTCGGTGAGCCAGCATGCTTGGTGTTCCTTATATGGGCATGTAGATTGTAGAATGTGTATTATGTATTCGTAAACGGTCATTTGTTGGGACACGCCTAACGCGCGATCGAATAAAATTGCTGCATTTCACAGTATTAACACAGTTGAGCAATTTTAGTGGGATTAATCATTTTCGGCCAGATTCTTTCTAGCTATGGAATGTATAGTACCAAATCAGTTGTTGACGATTGCTTGCTGAATTCATTTGCTTTAGTTATTAAAATGAATTCATTCTGAACACAAAGGCAAAAACAACACAAAGCTTCAAACAAATTCAGATATTGAAAAAGAGTGAAACAGACTTTCCAAGTGAAATTATTTGAGCATTTTTAATTAACCAATTAAAGTTTTGTGAATTTCATCGAATTTATTTGAGTGGATTATTGTTGCGTCTCCTAACGATCTTGTTTGTGTGCTTTTTTGTAAGCTTTTCGATTTTGACTATGTATAATTATGTGGATGAATTAGTGTGACTTCAACAAATTCAGAAGACTGATACTGTGATTTCAACAAATTTCGTGGTTTCCTCATATCGAAAGAATGGCTCAACTTAATATAGCAATTCAAATCAATGAAAACGTTGACATTTCAATGGGACAGATCACGCCTGAACCTCATGAGCTTGATCCTCTAAACCTCAACACACCAGATGATCATCGGCAAAAAATGAAAAGATTATTTCATTCTGTAAGATTGTTTACATTCGAAATCTTTGCGAAAACCAGATTCAATTGACGCATTATTTATCATTTCAGATGAATCCTAATCATGACGGTACACTGAGTACCCGTGAACTGGTCGTACATATAGAGAAATTTGATAGCCCGATATTAGCGAGGAAGTTGGCGCGAGAAGTTTTGAAAAGGCACGATAAAAACAAGGACGGTGCATTAAATTTCGAAGAATTTTATGAAATGAGCAAATCCAAAGAAAATAGCTTCGGTGGAGCGTTTACAAAATATTGCCAAATGGTCGTTCCACGCCCAGGTAAATTTAATTTCATATTAATCGTTTGTTATTCATCAGTGTGTCAAATATGCCTGCTATTAGTCAACAACTGAAAATTCAGGTCCTAAGTATGCGTCGCATACGTGCGCACGCGAAGCGTTACAGTGATTATCCTTCACGCACTTCGTTCGCGCCAACGAAAACGGCATCGAAGGAAAGAGAAAATACATTCAAACAAAAATATACTTCACTCTAAATTGGAACATACTCACCTGCAGAGTGAAGTATATTTTTGTTTGTGTGTATTTTCTCTTAATTTCGTTGCCGTTTTCGTTGGCGCGAACGAAGTGTGTGAAGAATAATCACTGTAACACTTCGCGTGCGCACGTATACGACGCATACTTAGGACCTGAATTTTCAGTTGTTGGCTAATAGCAAGCATATTTGACACACTGTTATTTATCATTTAGAATAGTGAATATTTTGTTCACGGTAAACGTTGCCATCGGAAGACTTTATTGCACGGCATATTGTAAACAATGAAAAATAAGTTAATTTTATCAGGAGATGCACGTACAAAATGACATCATCTTGTTCGGATTATATACCAATAAACTGGTCTTTTTGACTATACAAATACTGGGGCTGTGTTCAATCTCTTTTCTGTTGAATCACCACAAAAATTCAATGATGTTGCCGGATATTTTTCTGATTTGACTTGATAATGCTTATCAGAAGTTTGATGTGCAATAAAAATCATTTTATCGTATATATATTATTCAGTCATTGTATTATCAATATCATTAATCATGCCCATTTTATTCATCTCAAAAGCATATCAAAGGAATGCTTGGGATTGGGTTAATATGAAGATTGATATTTTGGATTTAAGCCTCATGAAACAATCAATATTCCTTTCACTTGCAATTAAATTTTGTTTAACATTTTTAATATGTCATTGTTTGAATTCCACCAATTGTTCGACTGTGATAGTGGTGAACAATATTCGATGATTTCTCCGGAATTGTTCGGTTTAATTATTAACTGGAAAACAATGCACATTTGTGTCTTTATTAGAATAAGAAGCGCTTTTCAATACAATGCAAAATAATTCACATTACGTAAATCGAACATGATGTTTACTTTCAGCTTTTATAGGTTTATATGAGCGATCCACAACATGTAGTCCTTTGCCACTAGCAATGATCCTTTTTTCTCTTATTCAGTTTACGGTGTTTTGCATATGTTATTATCGATATGGCTCGTATGTATTTTCTCTATTTATTTTATACAATCTATCGAAAAACGAGCCAATTTTACTGAACTCTTGAATGTTATCTTTGGCAGAGAATACATAACGAATTCACAACTTGCTCAATGGCTGAGCTATTATCAATGTCGCCGTATCCATATTTGGACATTTATCACTTACATGTTCATCCACAGCAGTAAAAATCACGTCTTGTCAAACTTGATAATGCAAATTTTTTTGGGAGGTAAATCTATATTCATAATTTACATAAAAAACCATCTCAAATGTCCAAATCAAATTGAAAAATTTGCCATTTACCATTTTCATTTTGAATATTTTAGTTCCTTTGGAAATGGCACATCAATGGTTACGCGTCACATTGGTTTATGTGGCCGGGGTTTTGGCGGGTTCTATTTATTATTCATTGTACAGTTTAGACAGTGTCTTGGTTGGAGCGTCAGGCGGAGTCTATGCACTACTTGTAGCACATATTGCAACTATTATAATGGTAGGTGAATAATAACACTTTTTGATTAGAGAGAAACACTTTAACCATTTTAAATTTTTATCTACAGAATTGGAAAGAAATGGAATATGTTTATTATCGTTTGTCAATATACTTAACTTATTGTATAATTGACGGATATTACAATATTTACTTGAAATTTAAAGAAAACGATCAGAATAAGGCATATGTGGCGCATTTTGGTGGGGCCATTGCTGGACTTCTATTTGGAATCGTAGTGCTCCGAAACTTTAAGGTTGAACAATGGGAGCGAAAGCTATGGTGGTGTGCAGTAGTCTTATTCTTAATATTGATATCTGGTGGTATTTTAGCCAATATTTTCTGCTATAGTCCATTTACATCCAAAGAATTAATGTGCCCATTAAGTTGCCCACATGTTTCAAGTACAAATGTCCCTGAACGAGCTAATATAATAAAAGTATGACTTAATATAGACTTTTGCTACGCCACTTATGTTATTATATATCCATTAACTTAAGCAAATCATTTCATTATGATAATTGTTTGAGATTTAAGTCTGTATGAATCTGTTGATATGAAAATAAATAAATGAAACATTCGATATAGCATAAACACTGTCATTGATGTGAGATTTACAGAGAATTTACTCTCAAAATATCGAAAAGATCTTTTTGGTCTGTGTTGTTGCCACGCATATAGTCACAGAGCTGGTTGAAAATTCAGAATAGAAGGAGCAACGCGTATTGAACTATCTTTGATCCTTCTGAACAATTGACATTCTTACGAAGATAGCCGTCTCTTATTTAATCTTCGAATTGATCAGCTAAATTATGAATAACCAGCTTAAACCCGGCATGCCTTGCATCGCCATTATGTTTAAACATAAAAAACTTAGGGAATCGAAACGAATGTAAACAAAATGATTGATCAATACAAATCTGTTTCAATCATTTCACATCAACACAACTCTTGATGGTCCTTAATGAATCTCATCTCGCCATTTGATTGTTTATTTTGAATGCCGCACATTTTATGCGGAATCATTTCTGGACTATCTATTTAGAATCGTGGTGCTTCAGAACTAAAAATTCGAGAGCAAAAGCTACAGTGGTGGGCAATGACCACATTCTTTATATTAAAAGCAAGGGGCAGTTTAGCAAATATTTTCTTCTTCAATTCATTTATATCTGAAGAATTCGTGTTTCCATCAAATTGCCAGCATCCCTCCAGTACAAATGTCACCCTAAATCTAGTTTAATGCATGAACACGATCAGCTTCCAGATCTTGTTGAACGATTCTTAGTAGGATACGCAATCTTTGATATCCAGAATTTCACATTGAATTGTTTTCGTATTTGATGAGACACGTACGAAAAACAGAGAGATACGAAACACATGAAATAAAGCAACGCATTTAACTTGAATTTTATTCTAATTACATTTTATTTATGGTCATCAAATAATCCATAAGTTTTAAATAGTAGCTGCAATATACAATATATTCATAGAGTTTATCCTTTAACCGAAATTTTGCATGTGAAATTTCTCTTATATTGGCATAAATTCATAGTTCTTTCTTGTTTTTTTTCCTGAAAACAAACATCTTGAAATTCAGTTCCATGAGAATTCTTTAAGATCTAAATTTGAATGAGTAATTAAATATTGAAGTAGATTTATGGATATTTTGGCATTTCATGCTATTTGATTTTATACTATTCGTCTAGCGTGTAATTGTCCCGTTGCTACACATAGTAGGACCGTTTGTAATCTTCATCATTGGCAATATTGGCATTTCTTTTCATTTGTGGTTGATTAAATCTCATTGGCACACAAACGACAAGTAAATTGAATTAAGAAAGCATTGGTTGAGCATTCATATCCTCGTTCTTTTTTAAAACATTAACATTATATCTTTTGGTTGTGTTACTACATTTGAGCGATTCCATTTAACAATCAATAAATGAACGGGGCAAAAACTTGTTCTAAAAAATCAACCACAGACTCAAAGTAATTTCACTAAAGACTCATTAATTAATTATTTAAAAAAACAATCTCTAGATTTGTTTGTTTTTTTAGGTTTGTTTCTTTTCAAATAGTAACAAAAAACACAAATCGAATCGATCGAAAAGAGAAAACGTGGGAAAAATTATTTAATATAAATACAGAACTTTGGTAAAACGTTCTCTCGATAAATGTAAAAAGTGATGAGCTTAAACAATGAGAGAGATTACGAATGAATTGCATGCTCTTCATTTTGGCTAATCACACATTTCCAATTGTCTTTGAAAATTGTCATACATGCAGATTCCATTCTTCATACATTGCGACATCAAGATTTACATGATTTTTCCTTGTTTTCTTAAATATTAATCTCTATTCTAGTATTTACATATCTATAATGCTAACATTTTTGCTCGAATGTGTTTTGTTCGAAGTTGATTCCGTTGATTTCCATGTTGATGAGCACTTATTTCTTGTCTATATCTCTTTTTAGTGTCTTTATGAATATGAATTCCCGTTTGGGTTATGAGATTCTTCGGCTTATATTTGCAATGGGCCATTGCTATCAATATATGAGATGCATAAGTATATTATATGTTGCATTTTGAATGTCGGTTTCCTCCTCATTTACAAAAAATCGTTGAGCGGCTCTTTGTTCAGAGGTTCTTGTATCTGGAAAACGAATAAATGTTTTAATCAGAGAATCAGCAGAATGAAACAAGCGTTTATTGCTCTCTCGCTGACGCAACTTACCTCATCGTCGAGCGAGCTTGTATACACTCGCGCTGGTAGGTTCTTCTCCAAACTGAATTGATCTTCGGTGGTTTTGCGATAAACTGGATTGTCGAAATTTATTGATCTCACCGCACGATGTTCGATATAGTAGCGATAGATCCAGAATAAGAACTGTTTCAACAACAAAATAAATAATCGCACAGAAATATGAAAAAAAAGTAAAATTCAAAAGGGGACGGTTTTTATATTTAGCCGACATGAAGGACGATTAAATATTTGATAATAATAATGGAACAGAGCAAATGATGATTATGCGAGTTTTTTTTTCAAATTTTCTACACATTCTACATTTCAGAACTGAATCAGCAAAACAAATCAGTTTAAAGTATAATTCTAAATATTTGTTGTAAATTTGAAAATTTAATACGTACGATACTAGCAACGATTAATATTGCTGAGAGTAAAGCGATTGCGATAACTGCGCCCGATTCATTCATTTCGGCTGGATGATGCGAAGAATCTACCGTGTTCGATTGATTTCTTTCGACCACTTTAACGTCAACTGAAAATGAGTAAATAGCCGAGATTAATATATTTTCGATTTTAAATCTATATCTCGATCTCAGACTCACCATCGAAAGTTTTCTCACCGTCTTCAATGCAAGTTTGTCCATCGTCGAGAAGTTTCAATCCCGTTGGGCATACACATGATATTTTTGGACTGGGTGCCAAAATTTGTGGTGCTGGTAGACACAAATGCGAACAATGTCCATTAACAGCCGAACAATGATTGATTCCGTCAGGCTGGCGGTATGGGTGATACACATGAATTGTCATCGGGTGCTGAAGCTGTGTGTAAAATCGACCAATCGCTCAAATTAATATCAACAAATTCATTCCCCCTTTTTTTTCAATACGTTTTTTTTTGACTATTCTCAATTTACATACCATTCGCATAGCTGTAATGGCTTCAATATCAGTACCATTGAATTTGTTTGCTTTGAAAACTGCCGCTTTATCCCAATCCGTCCAGTATACATAATCCTCAAATGTGGTTATAGAAAACGGATGTCGCAAAAATTCCGATGAATACAAAATGACACGTCGATCGCTGCCATCATAATTACACGACGAAATGATGTTTAACTTTGCATCGACCCAGTAAATGTGGCTCAGCACCAAATCAAGCGTAAGTCCGTTCGCCCATTTAATGTTCGTATTGATAATTATTTGACGATGTGTGCCATCCATGCCAGCGCGTTCGATGCGAGGATTTGAGCCCCAGTCTGTCCAGTACATGAAACCCTTGATTGGGTCCAGTGCTAATGCTCTCGGGATTTCAATATCATCCTTAATTAGCTCTTTCGTCATGGATCCGTCGAAGTTGGTCACGTCAATTGCACATCGTTTTGTGTCCGAATAATAAATGTGGTTGTATATCCAATCAACCGCCAAACCATCTGCTGTCACTTTCGAATCTTTTACAACAGCCACCCGTTCGTTGCCTTCATCAATCGGAGCTTTGTAGATTTTCTGTTCGGATACATCGCTCCAGAAAATCATACCAGTGCGGAATACATAATCTAGGGCCGTGGCCGATTTCGTGTTGTTCACTATCGAAGTCATTTCATTGTGTTCTAGTGATATTTTCCGTATGTCATGTCGACGGGCGAATAACAATGAAGCATGTCCTTCGGTCGCTTTGCACTTATTGTGATGCCTTGGATCTCGCATGTAACCCTTCTTGCATTCGCACTGTTTTTGTATAAAGATAGAATTTCAAAGCAAAATGAATAGAAAGAAGAAAATGGAAGAGAAAACGAAACAAGAAAAAAGCAAACAAACAAAACACATACAAGTTAGAAACAAAATATAGATGGCAATTCGAAAGCTTAACTTTGTTCCACTTTGAAAACCCGAAAATAAAAAAAACCACTTTGCAACTTTGTAACTTTTTTCTTGGTTTAGCGTCATAGCGACGAGCAGAGTATAGGAAGGGAAAACAAATTACCTTATATGAACCAAATTCGTTAGTACAATACTGAGAACATGCTCCGGGAATTTTGCATTCATCAATGTCAACGCATGTGGTGTTCCCTTGAAGTTGATAGCTGCAAAGGCGAGAAAATGGTCAAATGACAAATGCTCGAAATTCAAGATGTTACGCATATCTCTTCTTTTCAAAGAAATTTTTCTGTCTCACTTTGCCTTCTCCGTATGTTTTAATTTCGATAAAATCCGATACGAAAATAAAAAGAATGAAGGTTTGAGAGTGAAATTTCGACTCACCCATGACGACAGTTGCAATAAAATCCAACTTGTGTATCAACGCATATGTGATCACAGCCTCCGTTATCGATTTGACATTCGTTCACCGAGCACTTATCTTTTGGTTCGTCTTGGCCCTCTGGACAATCCACAATTTTATCACAAGCTTTGGCATTTGGTATGCACATTCCACCGCCACAATCGAATTCAGTCGCTCGGTCACATTTTCTTATCGGAGCAGCTGAAAAAAGTTCATCGAAACGGAATAGATTGGATTTTATTTGAGTTTTTCTACTTGAGACTATTGTGGATGTGCAATACTTACTGCAGTTGACCTCGTCGCTGCCATCCGAACATTCGGCTTTGCCTGAGCACATCAAATGGCCAGGAATACAAGTCCGGTCATTGCATTGAAACTGATCTTCACGGCATGTTTTATTCTGGCAATTGAGCAAACTCTCATCATCACCGCCCGGACAGTCGCTACCGCCATCGCACAGCCACTGTCGATTGATGCATGAGATTTTATCGTTGCATAAGTAGTCGGTCGCTGGGCAAATTGACATCGTTAAATGTTGAGTTTGTGTGCAATTCTATCGCAATACAAGAAAGTAACGTGTTAATTTCCGCTTTAAGCACACGAAAAAAGCAATAAGTTTGAAAAACTTACGAATTCATCGGATGCATCTAGGCAATCGGGATCTCCGTCACAGCGCCATTTCGATGTGATGCACGTGCCGTCGCCGCATTTGAAATCGTTGTCTTTGCATTTTTGTTCAGGACAATTTAATTCATCAGTGCCATCGCCGCAATCTTAACCGAAAACACACATACGGAAAACCAAGAAAAATCCCGAAATCAACACCGATTGAAAATTTAAAATTCACACTCTTTTTTATTTTGTAGATACTCACCGTCATCTGCGTCACAGCGCCAGCGCAACTAAATTACAAGAATGAGAGCGAGAGCAAGAAAAGGAAAATGGAAATTTCCATCAAATTAATGTAAATCGAGATGCAAACGGATTTTGTTTGGAATATATTTGCTCTCGAGCATATATAGAATACCTGAATACAGCGGCCGCTTCCACAAGTGAATTCATCGGATCGACAAGTTTGATCTGCATAAGAAACAGAAATTTTGGAATGAATTCGATTTCGCTGCAAGAATATATTTATTTGCAAAGAGTGAATGGAAAAGTTTTAATACTCACTGCATGAATTTTCATCGGAACCGTTGGAACAATCTGGATTTCCATCGCACACCCATGACATGGGGATGCATTCGCCGTCAGAACTTTTACATGTAAACTCTTCAGGCGTACAAACATGTTTTTCTATGCGATGGAGTTATGCATCAACAAAGCGAAATAGACACGACATGAGCGAGAGCGGGAACGCGAGCGATAGTAAAAGAAAAAGAGAGGTAAAGCACAGTGAATATGATGTAGTTTGCTTGCAAATTTTCACAGATTAATTCATAATTTATTCAATTCAATTCTCCTGAATAATTTGATATAGTTTTCTATTTTCGGCGAAAGCAACGAGAAAAAAATGAGGGCATTAAAAACACTAGGAGAAAACAGAAAACACGGATTCATATTTCAATGGAGTGACGTAGATAACCGACAGATTCCGAATACGAATATGAATACAAAATGCAGTTGAATTGATAAGTGGGTCTAGGCAATCTTTTGTCACTGCAACCGAAAATGTGAACAAAAATATAATGTGGCGCGATGCACATGCTAGCACACGCATACGAATATAAACACATCGCTTAAACTTACTGCACAGTTCGGGAAATTCATCAGAACCATCAGAGCAATCGGCTTCGCGATCGCACAGCCATCGTCTCAGGATGCATTGGCCATTTTGGCATTTGAATTTATCAGCATCACACGGCTTATCTAAAGAAATGAAAAATTGAATATTGATAAAACAAAATGCTGAAAATCAATAATTTTCCATTTATTTGCTTGTCGGTTGTTGACACTTTTCATTTTCGCAATCGTTTATTGTTCGTTTTTTTCGGTTCAGTCGAAATAATAATAAAAGTCAATATTACATCCCGTTTTATTGACTCTCACAGGCAATGCGGTTCATCAAAATTGACCTCAATGGCTACATTTTAATTAATATTATTTCATTCGGCTCTTTTTTTGCGTCCTTTTTGCCATCGCAATTCAAATGTATATAAATGGCTTTTGCAATATCAGATATTTGTAAAATTTATATTCTCGTATCGGTTCATTGTTCCTCGATCAAATCAAATTTTCGACTTTTTTCCCCCATTTCATCACTATCTTTGTGAATTATGTCTTCGACATGCACTGAAATCGAGTCTAATTATAGTAATTTGCATGCGATTGCCCTGATACGGTTGAGTGTGTCAGCGCCATTGACAAAATTCGTTCGTTCGCTTGCTTGCTCACTCACAAAAACAGCAAATTCGATTTGCTTGTTAATTATGAGTAGCTGAAACTTACCTCGTACTGCATCAACTGTGGCAATAAAAACACCATCACCAATAACAATAGCTGCTATGGCAACAAAAACTACTGATTTCATCATCGAAACACCACTCAAGAACTTCAAAATCCAATGGCAATTACGTTTCGATGCTATTTTTCCTGTTCCTTTTGTTCTCTCACTCGCACAAACAGATCCACACAACGAGAGCGAGTGAAATTGACTCACAAACTAAACTAATTAGCTATTGCAGCAAACTGGAGAATGGAAAAGAAGTCAGCATTAGCAGTGCTCTAATGTTGAACTGACAGAAGTCATTCTGAATCAAAACTGTGACTAGCCAAGGCACAAGTGTCAAAAATTATCTCTCCCTATCTACCTTCTTTTTTTTCAACTGACCGAAAATAGTCGATTAGAAAATGAACGTAAAAAACATGTTGTTTAATCTCTCGAATGAGTAGATGTTTTAATTTTTTTGAATGATGTTTCTCAGATCAAGTGTTATGTTAAAAAATACAACACATCACCGTCATTCGAATTGAGCGCGACGAGACGAGCGTATACAGCTATAAAAGTCTAGATTTAGCAATTTCAGTCCAACTATCTGATGCAATTTAGCACTAAATGCTTGTGAAATATGTGCATAAAAAGAGTGGCAAGAAGGTTTGAACTCATTCTATTGACGTGAAATAAAGTCAGCAATCAGTGTGCTCAATCAAAACGGGTTCGTGCGACGCGACGCGACGTAGAATTACTCGCCCTTCTATTTTTGCATAGTTCGTTTTTTATTCCACTTTAATCCGTAGAATATTATAATTGCACATCTAATTAAGGGATCAATAAAATTTTTGTGCAAAAAAAATATGACAAGAGTATGGTAAGGGGTTTAACTTTTAACGACGCTTGGGGCTTGAAATCAGAGTGGAAATGGAATTCCGAGCACAAGGAAATGAGTGAAAAGTCAAGAGAAAATCAATTAAATGGAAATCGGTGGAAATTCACTGGTAAAAACTGGTAAAGTCACGTCACTCTCGCTTTGACTCGTTGGTTTTAACACTTGATTTATTTTGAAAACTGATAAATTTATTGCATCTCACACGACAGCTGACGGTTATCGAATTGACTTGGAACATGATCAGCAGAGACCCTATTTATACCGAAACACGGTCAATGCCCAACGTGTAATAAACGCACACTCACACAATCTCTCTTGAGCCCTATCGATTCATCGACATAAAAACTGTGTCGAACACAGAGAGCAAACTTCCGATTGGAAATGCATTGAGCCAATTTCAACAGAAGTGGTTGTTATTTCGGTGCTCGAATGCCCTTCCAACAAGATTTAATTACATATGTTGAATGTTGTACTGCTCGGCTTCATACATTACTTTCATTTCGTTTAGTTCTGTGTTAAGGATCTTGTGTGTTTTCTGCACCGTAATAAATTTATGGAGAAATCGTTTTGTGACCGTCTGTGAGCATTTCACGAATGTTTCAAATCGGTCCAAATTTGCTTGCTGCTGCGGCCTCTTTCAAGCCAACCCCCAACCATCAATAAATCTTGTATTTTCTTCAATTGAATTTGAAATTGGATTTGATATGACGATTGAGTGGAATGAAAGGAGCAAAGCGAAGTGATGGAGGAGCCGTGAAAATGCTCACGAAAGGGATCAATGTGGAAAACATCATCTATCGTCTGCCGCCAAGTGGAAATAATGAAATTTAAATGATTATCATGCTATTTTCTTTGTTCCACAATTAAAATCGAGAATGTTTATATTTATGGTTTAGTGTGTTGGTGCTCGAGCGAACACATTCAACTGAACACAAGGGAATTTCTTCGAAAGGAAGAGCGAGAGAGAGAGAGAGAGAGAGAGAGAGAGATAGTTTGTGTTAACTGTTCATGAAAATATATATCGTTGGTTGACATCCTTACGGAGAGCCTCATTGTCGAGGAGCAACTCGAATTGAAGTCACTCCAAAGAAGGCTTGGAATGTGACGTGAAACGTTGATATCCTACAAAATGGGAACAGTGCATTATCAATTATCAGGTTGCTCGTACATTATCAACATTAAATATAATGTGTCACCACATTGAGTCAAATTATTCTTGAACGATAAGCCAACGTTGCTACTCGCCGAAACACATTCAATTTACTTTCGAGCTCTTTGGCTGCCGAGTGTTTTATTTGCATGTCACACACAGCCAAAGTATGTATGCAATTGAGACAGGACGTAATTTAAACACGCTTACGGCATCTTTATATGTAAGAAATCGATGTGCTAAAAATGTGTGTGTTCTGAAAATTTCAAGAGAGAAACATGTACCGAAAAGAAGAGACGAGTCAATTGAATAACAATGTCAATGGCGAGTGGCATGGGGGCCTTATCGACTGATACTCTCGTCAGTTTAACAAACTCAACACACGAACTGCGAGCAGAGATGAGCTACTGCATAAAATATTAAACTCGGTTAGACTTTAATGAAACATCTGTCTTAGTGGCACCAACTTTGCTTACTTAATGTAAACATTCAAACAATCAAACATTCTTAGAATTCTAATTGCCACTTCTTGTCTTGATCATTTTCTGACATTGCAAATTGTCTCTCTATCATATCAAAAATGGTTGTTGAATTTTCAATTGAATCAGTAATGCTTCTTAAATAATGATAATGATAACGATGATGAAAACAACGTTCGGTTCGCTTCGTTTCGCTTGGTTCGGTTTGTTTGATGTGTGTGCTGTGTCGAATGCAGGCAGCTCAGAGGATGATAATGGCGGCAACGACAGAAGCAGCAGCAGGAGCAATAACTTCATGGCATCACGATGCTGCTGTATGCTTGTGAATGAAGGTTTTTAATTGAATTTAGCTAAACATTTCCAGTTATGCTGCCACGTACGCTCTGAATGAATTATAATATGGTGCTTGAACGTGCACATCTCGGCTTGATTCACACTGGATATGGTTTTGTAGCGAACATTTCTTTGAATTCTAATGAGAAGACCAAAAGGATGATTCTGTTTGATGCCCGCTTTCATTTTCGTTCGTTACTTTTCCTTTCTCTCTCTCTTCGCTCCCGCTTCAAGCGTGCTGAATTCCTTCTATTGAATTCATCTTTATGCATTTTCACATCGTCTTCGACTTATTCTAAATAGATTTCCCTGCTTAGCTCGTATCGTATCACATCGTGCCAAAATTTCATGAATTTATTTTAATACAATTTTTCCGCTGGGATTTGGAAAGCATTTAATGTTACGTTATTCGAGCTCACCGCAGCAGAGATGAGCCATTTTGTTCGCGAATTTCAACGCAATTGATTTAGACAATCTCTCTTTTGCTCCAGTTTATTTGTACTATGAACAGTGTATTGTAAACATCATATAAATGGGAAAAACGGAAAAGCACTTAATTAAAAACCATTTTTTCTTCAGTCTCTTTCTCTCCCCGTGTGATGGAGTTCGAGCTCGTTCTCATTTCAGTACTATGTCGTTTTCATATTCATGCTGAATTCTATCTTGATTTTTATTACAGACAAGTACATGAAAAGCAATTAGTTAATGAATACACCGAAAATGCAGAATATTATGTGAACTCAGCGCAAATGTATAAACATGCCACGCGCACACGATAATTAGGCATTTTATCAACGCTGTTAACACCATCGTCATTATGCGTACGCATTTAACATTTGTTTTTATCGTGTTGGCAGTTCATGGCAAAATTGAGTTTGGACTGTTTTGTGTTTATCTTTATCTTCGCTTTTTTTCAGTGAACTTTATTAGGTATTAAATTGAAAGTGATATCAGAATTGTGTCGCTTTGTGGCGGAGGGGATGGTCATGTTTTCAAAGTCCGGCGTTTGTTTGTCTTCTTCCAATTTTTACTTTCATTTATTTCCCATTTT
Source organism: Obolodiplosis robiniae (assembly GCA_028476595.1). Classification (NCBI taxonomy): domain Eukaryota; kingdom Metazoa; phylum Arthropoda; class Insecta; order Diptera; family Cecidomyiidae; genus Obolodiplosis; species Obolodiplosis robiniae. Next base: position 11,756,294 of record CM052015.1, on the reverse strand, counting down.
AGCCTCGACAGATTTTTTATAGCTCGCATTTCATTTAACAAACAAAATAAAATTGGTTGCGGTAAGAAAAGCGCAAAACAACCGTAAATTAAATATTCCAAACAACCCTTGAAAGTATTTTGAATAAATTTTTTTTTTTAATCGTTTTTCTGCTGTTGATTTAGGTCGTAACATACCTTTTATGCGGCAATCTTTGGGATTTTCGTCCGAATGATCCTGGCAATCGGGCTCTCCATCACAGGCAAACGAAATATGTATGCACGAGCCATCACCACACTGGAACTTATGGTCTCCGCACGGAACTGGCTCCAATCTTTGCAATTTATCTGAAAAAATATAACGAAAAAATAAACAGATGTTAAATAAAACAAAAACAAACATTTAAATTGTGAAAAATACACCCCGTAGTTTTCGGGGCCGAAACAAAAGTGGCGTCGCATAAAAATGGCTAATGTAAATTCGATTATTTTTGAATACGTGAAACTATTTTATTGGTTTTTGGTTGGTTTTATTCGGCGGTATTTTCGATGCTACGAAATTCCATTTTTCACACCGTTGTTTGGCGCATACGCCATCTCAACCGATCCATATTAACGCATAAATTTAATATTAACATTTAGCATTTGACTGAAACAGCCCGAGAGAGTGGAGAGTACGTGTATTGGGTGCTAATGTATTGTTATCGTCCTTTACCGTCAATGTGCTGTCGATTCATTTTCCATGTCGACAGCATCTCGCATATTTTTTATGCTTATGATCGAAAATTTATGGTTTCACATAAAGTTTTTGATAGCTTTGGCATTGGCCAAATTAAATGGCAACCTCGGTGGAAACGTGTTTCCTAGCAACTGATTTAATGGCAAAAACTACCGAAAAAGTAATTCTTTTTTGTTGGGCTCGAGTCCTTTTTTGTTTGTGTGTGTCGCGTTGTGTCATACTTTTTCTCTTGCTAACGAAGTTAAATGAAAACAATAATAACAAAAATGAGAAAAACCCGTATTTCAGGCGCCGAACATGAAAATCAAGGCCGTTGAATGATGACTTATTGTTATTAGATTGAATTTATTGTCTAATAATTCCATTTTATTCGCCTACTCGACCGCATACATCAATCACTTTGATGTGATATGTAACGTGTGGCGCGGCACTTATCATTTTTATGAACTCATCCGTTTTACAGCAGCATTGGCATCGAACGTGTGTGTGTCACTTTGTATGTAGAAAAAAGCGATGCCATGAAAATCACGGCGAAATAGCCTACATTCAGGATACATCGTTAAAAAAAGCGATTGCTCCATCAAAATACATGCTGACTGCCTCGTTTAAATGCAACTTACGCCAATTTTGAACTGAACAAATGATGGTAATGGGAAATCGGCAACCAGAAATAAATACCTGTATCCAATATATTCTCTCTCTCTCTTACACACACTCACATACCACCTGATTCACATCGATCAAATAAGAGGATTTTCATCCCACTTGGCTCATTTAATTTATTTTGCACGATTAAATTACGCTATTGAAATAAACAGCACGTTACGTTTTAATATAAACAACAGCAAATACACACTTGCCGTCGAATAATATCAATATTCAAATGAAACATTGTGCATCAATGCGCAATTTTTTTTCAATTCTTTTTTTTTTATCAGTCAATGGAGCAATGCTCAATTTCATCTAAATTGTAAATAATAAGTGAAAAGCGATAGATTCAATGAACATATGCCGAAAGCAAATACGAAGAATGCAAATTATGACAAATTGACTAAATAATGGCATCGGACCACTCAATTTGATGCCCTAATGATGTTATTATTTCGGAAATATCCATCTTCCCAATGTTTCAGCTATTTTGTTGCTCTTTTTTTCTCATACATCTTCCTTCGACAAAATTCATATGAATTTGAAAACCTTGCCAAAATTTGCGCATCATCGACTGTCGTAATCAAATTGGGTGTGCTTCAGTTGTTTCTATTTTATTCATTTGAATTGCATCCTATTCATTCGTCCCACTGTCAAATTGAAAATGACGTTGCTTTTTTGTTTTCCAACGAAAAATGTATGCGCACATGTTGGAACGCTTGAATATGTCCCAAATTGCTTGCCTCTTGAAACTTTTCGCTTCTACACATATCTCAAACATTGACGTACATTCGAAAGAGAGCGCTTGGTGTACAACATGAATAGCCGAAGACAAAACAAATAAAAAATACGTAAAAAAAATGAAATATCTAGCAAAAAAATCCGAGTAAATAACATGAAGAATGCAAAATAATTAGTCATTCCGAATCAGAAACGGGGGACGATGATGAAAAAATCCAAACATTGTTTGGATTCACCACCATGAAATCTCGCTTATCATCGCTGCAAACAAAAGGGTAAATTAAAACCTTTTTTCGTCCATTTTGAAGTGCCTATTCTATTCGCGCATGGGATGCCTAAATATTTATGCGATTTGTTATTAGGCCTGTGTATCGATGTGCAGTTACTGATGTGTCCAGCGCCCGGGCAGAGCTGAAAAATTTTCGAACAGCAAGTGCGTAAAACAAAGGTACTTCCCAAATTGGTCATAAAGATAGCAACTATAATTTGCACGTAAAAATGGCAAAACAACAAGAAGATATGGACTATGACAACATCATATAATCGAGAAAGACACCACAGAAGTAAAAAATCGAGTGATTTGCGTGCGACATCGCACAAACAAGTTTATCTTGTCTGGTCCTGTGCATGTAAATCAAAGTGTTCACACTATTTTATATCCTAACCAAAATTAGCCTGTTTAAAGCGAAACGATAAATATTGGCCTTTTCCGCATTTTGCGTAAAGCAGTTGTCCTTAGTGAGAATGTGAATTAAATTTTGTGGTGCGATAGTTACAAAAGATTCGCTCTTTGTTCATCGAATGATATCACATTTCAAATAAAGAAAACACAACAAGGAAGAGTTCAAGCTCGCATTGTTCGAACACAAGAGCCAAATATAATTAAAGCATATAAGATTTATCACTGTTTATAATTTGACGACGCAAATAAAGCGACAAATAAATATAAACGGTATATCGTACATATAAACACAGCTAGCGAATGTTTACTCTCTAATTTTGAGCCAGATGGCTTAGAAACAACCTTTGTTGTTTAATTTTCGTCCGCACTCGCTTTTGGCTTGCAATTGCAGATCACATGTAAGACGTGCCGACTCTATCAAGTTGAAACAATTTATTTTTAAATTGCATATCATTTCGGATTTTCTGCGTGTGTTTGCGAAATTCAAGTCACCGAAATACCGAATACAACAGACAGAGAACGAAAGATAAAACGCTTGTGTAATGTTATTTCCATGTGACGCCTGGCTCATCGCATTTTAATCTACATAGCCACAAAACAACAATAGTCGTCACGTTAAAATATTGTCTATGGAGACAAAAAGGCCTGCACGGTATTAATCGAGAGCACGGTATTTAAATTCAAATCAGACAAAACCATTTTTCGTTGGAGCTCGTCAATTTTCTCATTCTTTTGTGTACGTCTGTGTCTGTTTTTTTATTGCTCTCTCTCTCTCTCTCTCTCTCTCTCTCTCTCTCTCTCTACCTTTCTGTGTAATTCGATGCGTTGCATAAAATCACGAGGACGAGACGGCTAGGTGTTTCACATAGATCAAGCGTGTGCTTTACATTGCTTTGAGAGTTAAAAATGTTTTATCTATTGTGGCTCTGATTGTTCGCTCTCAAAGTGGATGCATTCTCAATACCCATCACCAGAACAATGGTTATATCTGATGCAAAACCGCTGTTGTGGTTTCGCCACTCAAACAGCATGCTGCTGGTGATGCTGTTGCTGTGTTGGCGCGCTCATAGCAATATGTATAAAATGCAGAAATGACAACCATTTTTCGCAGGAATTACCAATTTTTGAACCTTTCCACTGCCAAGTCGAATCGATTCATTTGCAAATGCTACATTATTGGTATGTATTAGGTACGTGTCCAGCAGACAGTAAACGAAAATTAAAGCGAAGAACGTGAGGTGAAGTTTAAATAGCGGATAAAATGCCTAAAATGAGGCATCTATTTGGGCAATATTCAATGCAAATTCATGTTATCCATTTACCGGTATTGTGAATTTGCCACCATTCTACTTCGTCCATTGTTGATAATAATATTGAATTGAAAGCCCCATCGAAATGTGTATGATTCTCAAGATGCAATGAAAAACTCTCATCCAACAGCCAACAGCCATCAATCAATCATTCAGATGAATTTAATTCATAGACACATTTGAACATTCTTTTTCGCCGTTGGTTTTTTCTTAGCTCGATATGTGTCGTCAATATATTATAAAAGGAACAATTTATACAATGAAACAGGCGCCGCGAGAGCTGAACTCTTCGTGTCCAAAAAATTCATTCGCAATGATATGAATACATAACAAGCATTCATATTCATTTGGCTGGGCAATCATTCATTTCAGTCTCGACGATGCAAAAGTTGTTGCGATGCACCCATCCCAACGGAGAAATCAGTATTTATATAATAAATATATTGAAAGTTATTTGAAGTTCGTTAAAATAAATCAATTGGTTCTTATTGGTTCTATATCGAAAATGAAGTCAAGCAGCGATGAAAAATAGACGCGTAATTCGTCAATTGATTCTAAATTAAGCGGCTGTTTCACAGTCACATCGATTTGATTTGATTTACTTCTTATTGCTGTTCATTCCATGGCTTGAGTTATTGTTGGATCATTTTTTAAGCTACGGTTTCTTCGTGGTCGCTTTCAGTAGGGGTTTGCTGCGTTTTCGCGGACACGAGAATCAGCATATTATTTCATTGTGCGTGATTGCGAGACGGCAAAATGAGTTCAATCTAAATACAAAGAACCCGATAAATTTAGTCATTAAATTTGTATCGATATATTTTGCCACTTTTTTGTGGTGCTTTTGCTCTCACTTTTTTTTCTTTCTTATCGACTATTCGTTGAATATGCGCACTTTTCCTGCCATCTTTTCGTTCGCTCAAAATTCTCGGAATAATTTCATTGAATGTTGATGCTTGGCTCGATTAATGTTTGCGTTTTTTTTTTCTGTAGAGAAATTGGAGTGAGACACGTAATTTCATCATGTTTGTATATTTGCTGGCCTCTTATTTCTTTTTTGGTGATGTTTTTTTCTTTTGGTTCTTGGTAGTTATTCGGTCATGAGACTATTATTTGTGGAAACAAATTAGGTAAACAATATGCAGAATCGCGACGAATTTTCGTCACCCTATTGAATCGTTTATGGAGATTTCTAATCTCAAAACGATTAAGGCGATTGATATTTTTTCGCCATATTGTTTATATTTTAAACAAACTTCGGGCATGTGCCATCCGGAATGCTTACTTCACTTCGAATACTTACGAAGCATCGTACATTCAGCAAAGGAGATGCGAGAAAGAACAAGAATAAAAAGGAATAACCAGCGAAAAAAGGAAGTAAGATGAAGCTTTTGGTTTGGTTCGGTTCAATAGAGACGATTTGGTAATATGATCGAAAAAGTATCCAAATTGGAAAAGATGAGCTCGAAAATTGAAGCCTTGGAATTTGTTCAAGCAAACACTGAGCCTGAACTGAAGGAGCTCCGATTATACGTTTTTTTTTTTCTATTTTGACTAATCCATTCGTTTTCATTGATATTCGCTTGAGTCACAGCTTATCTTAACATATGATACATCTATGATGCCAAAGCAAATATCCATACAAAGAATTCGATATTGACGCAGTTTTGCGAATAGAACGGCTGACTTGGGAAACAAGAAAGAAAGAAAGAGAAGAAACAAAACGACAGTCGCATTTCAAATGGACATAAAATCGATTTCGCTTCGCTTTCGTCGACTTAAGAAAAATGCTTACAATTTCAAATTTTATGGGCAATAGTCGTTACGATTTCGACAATATCCATTTCCGATTCCATCTTCAGTTTGTACATGTAGATTTTTATAGTCGGCAAAGCAAACGAGCAAGAGGCGAGGCAAACGGAAGAAAGAACTCCATAAAAATGCCTTTTTTGATGCAAAATATGTGCGCTTTTTCAATGCGAAAAGCACATTCCCAGCCATTCAAGTGCGGCCTGTGTCGGATTGCGTTGGAATTTCCAAGCTCTTTTTCCCGAAATTGTTTTTCGATATTAAAATTACGTATGGAGCTCTTAAAAACGGTCACAATACAGCGAAAATATCACATATATGCACAGAGAAAGAGAGGGAGAGATTCGTTGAAAATTCGGGTGCACATACGCACGACTTATTTGTCGACAGGCTGAGTGAAGGAGTTTTAAGCTGCATCGAATCAAAATATCGAATCACAAGCCAAAAAAAAAACAAAGCACATATAATACATTCTCGTTCTTGGCTCTCTCGCCGTTTTATTTGCCCCCATCATATTTGTTTCTGTTGGAAAATTGCGCGTCGAAACTTTATTCTGTTTCATGCCGATGAACGACGATTGGGGAACGACAAAAAGAGAGCGGACGAGCGAGAGAACAAAAAGATGAACGGCAAATGAGAAAAACACGACCCCAAGGATACGGGGCCAATTTATAACAAAAAAGAAAATTCGGAATCCATTAGGAATTTATGTCAACTATATCGTATTTCATAGCGCATTTTTTTTTTTTTTTTTTTTGTTGACATTCACGTTTTGAGGAATTGTTTCCCGTCAAACCTTTGTTCGCCATCCAGTACCATTGGCGCGTCATAAAGAATCAAAAAATTGAACTTCAGAACGATAAGTCGTTATTCAGCGACGACGCAAATGCAATGACGTGCGACAAAAAAAATATACAGAGAGTGAGTGCGCGAGAAACAGGCGGCGAGGCAGCGAAATAGCAAAGATAGCGTTCATGCAAAAACAAAACGATCCGTCTCCTAGAAATATCATAATAAATAGCCACTTGGCATTAATCAACAACTGGTATGTTCGAGCCTCCTTTTTTTCATGTCGACGTCATGATCGATCGAGACAAAAAAAAAAACACCAACAATCTTCATATCAAAAACGACAAAAATAGAACAAACGTCAATTGTGACATAATGTTGTATGCGTAAAGTGTGTATGAAGAAAAGAAATATGGTGCAGAAAAATAGAGTGACAGTGATGAGAAGAAAACAAAAGCAAGAAAGAAATAAGAAGGGACAAAAACAAAGGGAAACAAGATGGAAAAAGATAAGGATAAAGATGTAATGACAAATATATTGAAAATCACCTTCGATCAAATGTGTTCCGCTTGGTTTTGACGGCCGAGATGACTCTTTATATTTCAATGATGATTGCTGCTGATGCTGCTGCTGCTGGTGTGACAACGTCTGCTGCCTTTGCTTTGGTCGAACATTTCTACTATCTATTCTTTCTGTATTTAAAGTGGTGCTTGTGTTCTTCGAACGAATCGCATTTGAACTGCTCATTGCATCGTGGGTCGCACCATTTGGTCTTATCGTTGACAATCGCCTCAATGTTGATGCGATTTTTGTGGTTGGTTTTATGGTGGCTGCTGTTCTTGTGGGTATTTCGGTGTTCTTTATTGATGGCATCAAAGTCGCAGTCGCTGGCACTGGCACCGATGTACTAATGCTATTGACCGAATCCGATACATTTGGTATAACTGCATTAAATGTAACATTTTCACTATAACACACATTTAAAATAAATACTAAATAATAAACAACAACTAAAACTATGGTTTGTGCCGATTTTGGTTGGAAATTGGCTACCATTTTCGACCACATGTTTCTAGCAGTTGAAAATGTATGGTGCGGTCGGATGAATGCGAACAAATTGTTTTTCCGATGTAGAGGCGAGGGTTCTCGCCACTCCACTCGATGCACAGCGTTACACCGATAATTTATTTAACACACTCTGAATGTGTGCTGAGGGGACTCGAGTGAGATTTCCACCCTATATGCACTTTTAATACACAATCAATGGCTTTTCTATTAGTTTCAATTTCAGTTACTGTTGCAAATTTAGTTGTTGTGCATTTTATTCAATGCATTTGTTGTGTATAAATTGAATATATTCTTTTGTGGGGTTCGGTTTTTCCTGGTTTTGGTTTGTTCAGCTCTTTACTGTTCGTAAATTTGCGGAATTGAGTTCTTCGGAAATGAAAATTTATTTACCAATAACTAAATCGTACTAATTCAATTTACAGAATGTGTTGACATTAAACACAGTATTTTGCTTATTTGTGCCATAAGTGGATCGACATGCACTTCAAACGCAACGTTGTACTTTCTTTTTCAAATAAATAGATAAATTAAATAAATAAAAGAGCGAATATTATATCAGTTGCTCTATGTTGTCTCACAAGAAATACAAGATATATTTATCTATGTGTATAGCGAAATGTATATTTATGCGCACACACGAAATGTAGCTGTTGTACGTTATCTCTTTTCCTTTTGATTTAGAATTATATAATGTTTTTATTTGGTAGTTGCGCTAAGTTGATGCTTCTGTTGACGTTGGTACTCGTCAATAGTATTATTATTTATGCGATGATAAACTGTCGTAGCTGATTCTTATTTCGCAAGAACGCACACTAAGTTTCCAGTTTTGGTGTAACAAGCATGTTTATTTGGTATTCGACGTCATGTACACACATATACTTCTAATAGAATTTTCGGTTTTTCTTGATGTTGCCTTTAGCTTTGATAAATCAAATGCACATAGTAATGTTTGCCGAAAGGAAATTTGCACAGAAAAAAAAAGAGAGTAAAACACACAACACTGAATTAATTTCAGTTTCTGTTCATGTATACACATTCATTTGCGATACAGACAGAGCGATAGAGAGAATGAGAGTTTTTCTTTTTGCTATTCCGACGATTAGATAGATGTGTATCGGCGATATGTTGAGTTGAGAGAAAAATCGCAAGCTCAATGCCCGACGATTTGCACTGGGATGATGTGAATAGAGCACTGCTGAACGATAGGCAATGTTGCTTATTTTTTATACATCTATCGAAAATCCGTCAACGACAATTTACCTCTCGTGGATTTGTGCGATCGTCGTTTGTATCGTGTGTTCACACAATACACAACAATCTTTTAAATATCTCGTGGTTTCATTTGATTTTGCATGAAAATATCTACGTGTGCTCGCACACAAGACTCTGCATCTCTGTATTATTTGTCGTAATTCACAAATGATCTCACTTCACTGCCTGATGATGATACTGATGATGTTGCTGTTATTCGGTGCACGCTGGTTTTACCTAAATGTGCCTTTTGCTATCGATTAGCGATAAAATTGTGGGCCACACATTAATTTTATCAGTCGAACAGACAAAACAGGACCAAATATCCGAGCAATATTAAAATGAAACCGTAATTAAAGGAATCTACGTTGTTTATGTGTTGACCTTCGGCGATATTACTTGATTGGCCCCCTTTTATTGCGTTTTGTTGATTGAGCAATTTTTATCTTGCGGCTATTTGATTTCGATTCGTCGCAATCACTAATAAATCATTGAAAGATTCTTGGAATGTTGCCGCCACCGCCGTTGATACTCTCTTTTCCCTGTCAGTCTTCGTTACATTCACTTCGAGATAAATCTCGATCTGAACTCGGTAGTTCGGTGGTATGATTCAAATGGGCAACAAAAGAAGAAAAACAAAACGAACGGCGGAACGATGCGACAAATGTGACCGCTGCTGCCGATTGGTTCTGATGCCGTATTTCAGCTATTTCAATCTCCGCTGGCTATAATAATACTGTTTATGAAATGTTCTGTGTTTATTTTGCATTTACTCACGAGAATTGTCGAATTGATGTTATCGATTTAATAGATTTTAATTGTTCGTCGCTCAATCAAAGTTGCAATCGCATTGACAGACTCTTTTCTCGAATCTCGTCACCGACTTTGCTATTATTATTTTTTTGCATTGAACTTTTATTTGGGTTAAAATGTTTCGCTTTGTTTCACACGATTGATTGCAAACTCATGCACATTGTATTGTGTGTCATAGAGCTCTTGCTGTTGTTGTTGGTGCTGCTGCTACTTCTACTACTGATATTGAATTTATGTTGTATTCAATGACATTCCAATACTGGCTGGCTGGCAGCTTTATGAAAATCGTACTTTCATTTGTAGACTTTTCGCTCCGTTTGTTTAATATTGTTGACACATTCGTGATGATTTTCTCTTTTTTAGCATCTCTTTCAATTTTATCACAGCATTGAGAATCTCTATTGAAACATTTGCGACACTTTTATCAGATATTAAAATCTAAAATCCTTCGTGCATTTCCGGAGCAGAGCATCAACGGAAAAATATGAATTTACACATCACTTTCTTTTCCGTGTGCTTGTTGTGTGTTTTTCTTTCTCTCGCACATAAATAAATGCTTTTGTGAGATTATTTCGCATATATCCTGCCCAGCAATTGATGCTGATATTCGTGATTTATAATGTTTACTCTCGTTTTATTATCCTTGTTATTGGTTTCGGGTGATTTATTGCACATAAACAGTCCGTTTAATATTTAAGCGATAGCATTATTTTTCTCTTTAGGCAATAATACATTCACCATTTCGATGATAGCAAAATATTCGGAAGTATTCACCGAATCTGAGTCAATTTTTCTCTAACACTTTATCAATGCTATTGCCAATGTAATATTTTGTCATGCGAAACACACCGAATGTAATCACCACCGCACTCGATACAAGTTATCTTAGCTTCCTTACACATCAGCTACTAGGTATCGTTTAATGCATTCGATTAGCGTCGAAACTGAGAGAGGTGTGACACGCTACACTCGAAGAAACGAACTGAACATATAGAACTCGTGGTATGTGTATATTGACGCCAGCAAATGTAGAGAGCAAAAATGGAAATAACCATCAGCGAGAGAACGAGAGCGTGCGCGTGTTTACGGCATTGGATATGTTGTGTAAAACATGGATATCGAAATTGTATGAGCGCACAACTACAAGCGAACGACGCATATCGAGCACCGACAGCAGAGCAAATATGTGAATACGGCATGGCTTACGCACACAAGCGCACAACCTATTGAAAGTGTTGATACGGGACCGAGTGGTCCAAAGAATCGTACAAGAAAAATCTGTGGTAAGTACATCTAAAGTAGGCAAAAACCATAGAACCCGAATTTGATTTGAAGCATTAGAGAGAAGAAAGCGGTGCCTTCCGATGGCATTGCATGGTGAGAGTAATAAAACACATCATCCATCCGAACGAGAGAGCGAACACGCTCAATTTGTATGGGATCTATACAATATCTTGACTGATATTGCGATATAGGTGCCGATTTATCATGACTTTTACAAAGATGTGCGAACATTTGAAAAAAAAAACCGTTGTTTCTATCACTAAATGGCCAATGACCGTTTTTGTTTCTCTAGGTTTTGCCCGTCGACTTCTAACTTTTTTTTTTTGTTCGAGCGCATGAAAACGTAATATTAGCTTTAGCCGACGGCAATTTTGTCGGATCGTATGATCAAACTATTTAGTAATGGGAACGATATATATATGAATAGTTTATGAAATAGCTGCCATAAAAACCAAAACACTTGATTGCAAACATGCGATATCATACGCAAAATATCGTATGATTTTTTTGCTATCTACTTTCTGTATTCTCTTCATAGTCGGTTTCTTTCAGTGGTGGTGGATAGTAAACGCTGTTGCTGCTGTTCTTTATTTCATTTCTCCTTCTCTTCATTATTCGCCTTTACGTTTCGATTTGACTCACCTATTTGGCTTTTGTATTCGCACGGTGTTTCGTGTCTATTTCCATTTGCTTCTTTTCTGCTCTCGCTGATCGGTTTCTTTGCATTGCCGGAATGGGATAGCAAATATGTACCAACACATCGATAAATAGTGACGCGATATTTTGAGGTATACTGACGACAGACTTTTGTTTGATAATGTGAGTGCATGAGTGTCTTTCATTCCGCTCTATTTTACGATATATAACGTGAACAATCGTACGATTTTTGTTTTTCCATTGACATTTCTACATGAGTAGCGATTATTACGTGTCGTTTTCATTTATTGTTACACCGTTTGGAATTGATTGTGAAATAATGTCGGTGCGACTGTGTCTGTGTGCATGTATTGGTCGAATATACTGAAAGAGTGAGCGCACGAGAGATATAAAGACAGAGTGAAAGAATGGAATAGCCTGTAGTTCGTATCCAACATGCAATATTTGATACAGCTGCAATCTTCAACGTGGATTTTTGGCAACAAATTGTTTACGGGGATTCAGAAATTCACATGTTTGTGTAGCGGCGTGGTTGTGTGCTCAACGCATGGCAATTCACACTTTTATCAGTATGACCACGTACTATGTTGCTATTTCGCTCTCTTGCTCCCAATCAAATTCGCTCACTCACCGAATGCACGAAGAGAGCGAGCGAACGAGCGAGAAATGGGAGAATATGCTTGTGCATTGGCATTTTGTAGCATGTGCAAAGTGATTTTGTCGTTCGCATGTACAGAGTGTCTCGACACTCACACAATCTACAGTTTCGAAGAATGCTTCGCGTACAAAATGTTGAGTCTTTTTATTCAACTTGTATATTAAATTAAAACTATGCAAAAATGTGAAAAGCAAACATATTTTCCTTGTTCTTGAGATATATATCAGATATTTGATGATTCTCCAAGTATTTGTTTTGGGTAAAACTCTTACTTACTCATGTTATTAATTATTTACGAGAGCTCTGGGGAAGCCCAGTTCCAAAGTTCCGTCCAAATCATCGTATTTTTCAATCCAATAAATTCGCTAGATTAAAAACATGTTTTTTCATAAACTTTTGATATAACGAAAAACAACAAGCGAAGTATAAAAACTACCATATACTTTATGATTCATGTGCACACCACAAAAATTCAAATCGGCAAAAACAAAGAGTTGCATACTTTGCGGAGATTTTAATAAAAGCGAATCGTAGAAACTGTTACTTCTCGCTCTCTGCGTCTCAGACATTGAAAATACGATTTAATTCCGCGACGGAAGAATGTTTACGGATTTGCAATTTTGAGAGTGAATTTTACTGAACGTTGTGCGATTTAGCAAAGTACGATTTAATTCCCATTTTCATTTAACAAAACAGTTAATAACGTCGGCCGAGGATAATCATGACTGAACGATCCGGCAAAAGGACGGCCGTCTCTATTTTCGCCAGGAATCGTGGTGCTTAGTGTGAAAACGATTTGAAGAATGGAGTTTTGCATTGTACATAAACGGCAATCTAATTGCAAATGTGTGCAATGTGTAAAGTGTAACCAAAGCGTATTTATGGAAGGAAAGTTCTTAATGAGCATAATTGGCTTGGTAGGAGGAAATAAAAGCTCAACTAGCGCTATCAAACAGCTGAATAATTGAATTTAATTTTCTTGCATTGAACTTTTCACAAAACTTTATTAGCTGTGAAACATCAACATCATACCAATACCAAAATCCATTAAAAAATCTATTTGAGTCCGCAGTGTGTTCGACGTACGGTGCCCGATTTACATGAAATGTCGCTTCTGAAAATTGGAGACCGCCAAAATGCAGCTTGCGCACATGCATTGTCAAATTTTATTGCCAAATTTTATAGTCGCTGTTGATGTAATCGGTAAAATCGCGTTCAAACTTTTATTGTAAATCAATTCAGGTGGTTGACTCCAAGTAGCATTAGCACGCTATTCAAAACTTGCTGGAAAATGTGTTCCACTAATCGAACGCAATTTATTTTGTGAACACAAATTCAATGTATCGTCACGCACATCATTTTCGATTGTAATTATGTTTCAGTATATTGTCTTTTTATTTCAAATTCCTTTGTCTGCGGTCAATTGCACCATTTCTTTGTAATCGGTAGAAACAAAAGTAATGAATAAACATTTATCGCAATTTTCATTCGTTTATCGTGTTTTACTGGTACCTCGACAGCATCTCGTTTTTTGCGAAAGAAAAAACGGTAAGTTCAGAAATTTATCCCGACACTCACGGGCAGATGTACTCATAAAGGCGTAGAGAGGGGTGAAGAGACAGTGTTGAACGAAATGGCCATCGAAGTAAGCGAATCATTCATTCATTCAATCAACCATTTTCACTGTTACTGTCTACCAAGTGGCTCAAGTGAGTGTTCGTGTGTGTAACGAATGGATTATATGCTCAGTTGAGACAAGGTCAGCAGCTGGTTTTTTCTTTGTCCGCCGTTGTGTGCACAATCCATCAATTTATAGGGGCTTTCCAAATTGTTTGCCTTATTAACTTTTTTTTTGTGTGCGCGCCATTCCAGTAACTATATTGGGCCAATAATTCAATAGAAAATACGTACGTCTTCAAAATGTTTTGCTGATCAAATGATTTGGCCATTGAAATCACTTGAGAGCTTATGATAAATCTCAAGTTTATCCAATAAATTCTTTGTTGCATGATAAGACCTTGTCTAATAATCCGATCAATTAGAGAGCCAATCCTTGTTTCAATACACACATTGTTTGTGTCGAAAATCGTCGAGAGAAACAAAGCAATTCCGAAAGATTCTGACGAAGCACAGAAACGGAATACAAATTGACAGAAAGCTCCCAATTAGCTATAGATCTTCCGATATGAAATTGTTAATTAACTTTTAGTACGCAATTCGCCTGTCTCATTTGATTTAGCAAAACCAACGAATTGAAGGGCAAAAAACTAACTAGCTAAACATAATAATGGCATTTAGCAAACAATGTGCGTGTAATTGATTTCATTCAATCCAACACGTGTTGATAATTTCTCACATTTCTTCAGGCCACTTGAAACACACAGTCTAGCTGCTATTGTTTGTATTTATCCACTTGATTGGATGAAGCTGGACTGAAAACGAATGACAGCCGGCCAATTGTTTACAATCAATAATTTCATGAAGCATGAAGCGTTAGCTGGTTTCCCTGTTTGTTTACTTGTCGCACAATTGCGACCGCACAAATCATTGATTATTTTTTATCCAGACGATACTTCATTTGCCTCATATTGATTCATCACACGTTGATTTCGGCATGCCCCACTCAAAACGCGCACTCAATCAAATGTTGAATGATTTGGAACGGACTATGTTATTATGCTGACTAACTGGTTAATGTTTGCTGTTTTTGTGCTTGTATTTGGGCTTTTCGTCACTTCATTCATACTCTAGCTACTGTTAAGGCTTGTGTTTTATACCATACATGCAAAACCACATACTCTTTTACGGCGCCTTATGATTGCTCGCTGAAGCAGCGATTTCACACACTAACAACGTCACACCGATCATTCCTTAACTTGTTCTTTTGTGATCACACACTTATGGTTTTCTGCAATAAAATCAATTCAATTTTTTTTTTTACTTTCGAATGTGTGTGCTGCTAGTTTTGTTGAAACATCCAAATGTCGTGTTCGGATACACACTTGTTTCGCATCGATATGGGCATTTTTCATACCATTTCAAGCGTACAAATTAACTTTGCACATTAAAATCGTTTAGGTTGTAGGAGGCAGCGACAGTCTTCACATTGTATTGTAACGTATCGGTCGCGTTTTAAATTCGAATCGTCTGGCTCGAATCGTCTCTCAATTTTGATCAAAGCCAATCGACGTGTTTTGAATGTGAACAGTTTCAATTCCGTATCACGGATAGTCAAACCGATTTGAAGGTTTTGAACATAAAAATTCCGAATAAGAAAAAAAACACGATTTAAATTAATTCATTGAAATATATCAGTCGAATAACATCATTCGGCACATGTGGATCTTTTGATAACAACGGTGTATAAAAGTGAGAGAGAGAGAGAAAAAAAAAGACGCTATCTTGAACGCGCGCTAGTGTTGTGCTTGCTCTCAATTTTCTGTGCGCTTGACTCTACCGATTATGCAAGATTGAGGGAAATTTATAATTCCATTCCCATAAATAGATATTGTATTGTTCGCGCATCCATCCATCGCTGGAATTATATTGTGAAGTGAGTCTCATAGCAATCGTATATTTTACTGTGCAAAGCCATTGTTTTGCATCGCAATCCAACCGAATTTTTCGAAGTGCATTTTTAATTTTTCGCGCTCTTTCGCTCAACAAATGATTCATCACTCAGTTTTGTGATTCAACAAACAGAAACTGGAAAAATAGAAAGAAAATTTATAGCACCAAGTGACTTTGAACGGCACGTATTGAGCGTGTGTGTGTACATTTCATAACTCGCGCGCGCGATCGTTGATTTTGCAATTGCAGCGCATGCATTTCAGTATCAAAGTAAATGCAACCGTGCACAACACGAACAATAACACAACATCAACGAGTTGGAGTCTGGAAAAACGGGCGAAAAAAACAATTGCACGGTGCACTCGCCAACCGAATACGAATACAAGCAGAGCAACAAGTGTATCAAATCAAAGCGTAAGTTAAAACGTAGCCACTTGCCAATACAATACAAACAACACTTGTGAAAAATTCTAAAAAAAGTACTCGAATCGCATATTCCGAATTGCGATTTTTCGCATTTTACTCTCTCAGTCTACACATATGTTTCAATTGTTGAAGGAAATGCGTCTTAGTTTCCATGCGGAGCCAGTTTGTACACACACACACACACGGAAAGAGGAAAAGAGATACTTGTGTCAAGTGAACCAAGTCCTTCTTGAAACGCGTCACCTATGCACCACTTTGGCACTTACAACTTTTAATGGAACAACAATGGGAAAACTTTAATATTGCAATAAATTGAATGGTTTGCCTTTTCCATTCGGTCAAACAAATGATCGTTATATTTGAAATGATTTATATGCCATAAGCATCGTCGGATGTTTGCGTGTGGCTAAACTACAAGCAGAGATACACAACTATGGGCCGATTGATCCATCGGAAATAGATTTATCGAAATGTGAAGTGTGAATTGTGTATCCAATCAATAAACAACATTCATGGTTGAATTCAATCCCCAGCTAGAAACGCACGAAGAATGTTACACAGTGAACAGACAAATCGTTTGGCAACAAAGGTGTAATCTTCTTGTAGGTCAATATGACCTAATGTCTATTGTATTGGCCACGATAAAAGAACTATTTGGCAAAAATCTATATCGAAACGTGTCCAATTGATAATATGTGAGTGGATTCACAATGAATCCATTTGTGCAAAAGATCAAACCTGTCGATATACACGCACACAGAAATACATAATGCACATGAAATCGTGAGCAAATTCCATTCGAAATGAGGTTTTCATAATAATGCAAGATTGAGACAAACACGGTCCGAATTCGGTGCAAGGTCACCGCCATCGTGCTTCATGCGCTCGAAAAACAGACCACTTTTATGCTTTTCTCTGCATATTTTTGTATAAATTGTAATTTTTGACTTACCTTGTTTTGTTGAATACTACTCATTCTCCTCCTCTTTTTTTCATACATTTTTCCCACAAAAAATAAAAGCGAAATGCAAATACAAAGTTTCTTCACATATTTACAAATATCTCGGGCATGGTTTTTTGTTTCATGTGTGCCATTCGAGAGATAAATGGTAAACATGTAAACGAACTGAAGAGAAAAGTTATCGGAAAAAGGGGTTCGTTTTTGTTCGAATTAACGTATGTCTAGGTCAATTTTTGTGTGAACATTCCCGCTCACCATGCAAGTAATATTGGAAAATGTTTATTGATATAAGCACATTAATTTTGCTCGAATCAATTGGATGATCCATAGGCGGTGGCGTTTTGGGTGTTTTTGCTGTTTCTCTCTTTCGTGCACGCTATTCAACTCGAGTTCATCTTTCATTAGCATGAATGGGAAATATTGTGGTTAAATACTGGATTTCGAAGTATTTAATTTTTTTTTCGGTAGATATCGATTTTCAACATTCATTCAATTTCCGTGCGGAAAATTTCAATTAACAAATTGCTGTTTATTATTTTTCCCGCCACTGACATGTAAAAAAGCACATTTTCCTTGATTCAAATTCAACCCTCGAATATGGCGAAATAACCATCAGTCAGAAGCAATTACATTGCCTTTTTTTCAGTTCGTAGAATGCGTTTTATAGTTTTCGCTGAATTTGTACGCGCATAAATATAATGTATGCAAATTTGGATAATAAATTATGGCATTTTCGATTATCGGTTAACCCATTTGAAAAGACCTTAAAAGAAAATTAAAATTATGATAAATTTCCGAGTTGTTGAAATCCAATCTGTCTTTAATGAGGTTTGGTCAGCCAAATTGAGATGGGAATAATTAATCGGGCAATTAGTTGAAAATTGCAATAAAATCGCGCTGTATCAACGCAAAAATGTGCAATAATAATTTGTTTTCGCTTTTTCGCATGTTCAAAATGAAAGTGTTTAGTTTGCTTTTCAATGCTGATTTGTTCATAGATCAATTAGTTCTATTTGATTTTGATTGGAGTATAGCACAATAACAAACAGCTTTGAACAGAAATGAAAACAAAATTTGATGGAAATTTTTTTTTGCCGAAGAACTTTCGTTGTGAACACACAAAAACACTGTCAAAAAGAGAGAGAAAGAATTTGATGCTGTGCGTTATACTTACAGGTAATTGAATTACTAAAAAAAGTCGATTGGTGTCATTGGTGTGTTCGACCTAGATTTGAGAATGTAATCTAGTTATAGCGCATTCTGTACAATGCCAAAGATTAAAGAGCGCTGCTATGATTGCTCAATGAAATCGATTGATTCATTGATTGAGTGCCTATGTTGGATGACACACACCGCACACGTTCAGCTGAAAACAGAGAGAAAGACATGCCTTTTTGTTCCCCATGCAAATCGAATAATTTGATTGAATTTGCGCATAAACTCAATTTGACAAAATGTCATTTGACTCGGTGGGTCTAAAAATATTACCGGCTCACTTTGTCATTCCATCGATATTCAATTATTTTGAACTTAACAAAGTTCACTGAAAATTGAATGAAATTTAATTACAGGAGATGTATGTTGCTCTCTTATTCCGTGCTATTTTCTGTGTCACATGAATCAAATTGCACATTGCAGCTGAATTTTTATTTTCCGCTGAATTTGCATCAAAGTTCTTTTCGCTTTTGAAATTGCAAAGAATCAGCAAATTAGCTAAGGTCACAATTATATTTATAGCGGGAAGTGGAGTTGAAACAGCGACAATTCCGAGTATGCAAAACAAATCTACGTCGTCAAAGACACTCAAATAAAATACAAACAGCCTGGAGACAAAAACTACGAAATAATTTCAAAGACAAACAATCCGAATTATGCAAAACAAATAAATATTTATCCAATGAAAAAATCAAATAAAAAATGTTTGTCATCGGTATGCGATTCATTTGCACGTCTCAACTTGCCCCGTTGCTATTTTCGGTGTGTTTTATTCCATTTCAATTTATCGAAAACAACATCTCACTGACCTTCCGGATATTAGGCGGTGAATAGGCCTTATCATCATAAACACACACTTCAGCTCAACATCTATAATCTTTTCGTAATTTGTTTTTTCATTTACCTTTGTTCTCGAAAGGATAATTACCGAAATTACTTTATTTGAATCAAAAAAACGCAACAGCAATATCGATTACAGATGAATTAGGAGAATAAGTGTGTGTGTGAGTATATAAAAATATATAATCTATCTGCAGAAGTATTTCAAACAAAATAAATTGAATATCGTTTCGATGAGGAATATTTTGGAATATTTGTGAAGGTTTATTTGAATTTAGAAATAATGTTCTGAACAATTGGGCCAGTGCACGAATTCTATTTAAAGGCGGTATAAATTGATAATTATGCTATTCAAACAATTCTCATTTCGATTTCGGCCCAATAAATCCAATTAAGTGGTTTGAATAATGATTATTCAATAGTTCAAATAGCAGCGGCTAGTTTTCTGACGGGAAAAACCAATTGAAATCATGAATGATGGCCATTGAATGTAATTCCATGTCGTTGAATGTCATTCAAAGTCCAGCTATGACGCAGAAGAGCTCTAGCGAAACAAGCGTAAGAGAGCTAGTTGTGACCAAAGCGTAGCAATCAGTGCATTCTCTTTTGTAAAATCGTTGCCGTCTCTTTAATAATCCGAGATTGTATAAGACAAAGAGTTGAAAAATCAAATTGAGTGAGTCGAAAGAAGCACTACATATATACTTCCAAAGGTAATAATTGTTTGTTTCAAACTAAAAATAGATGACTAAGTTGTATCTGGTAATTTAATGCATCATTATCCAATGATGCGAGAGTTTAGAAAGAATCAAGTCGTTGACGACATCGGCACACCAATCAAGTAGTATTGAGTTCATTGTGCATGTTTTTATTGCTCAAAGTTACATGTATATCCCATCGATTGCGGTCTGTTTCATACCTTCAACGACCATCAATTCAGAACATCGAATGAACCATTCGACAAGTTCAAGATAACATTTTATTAATGGTCACACCATCTTCCGATGGCCTTTTGCATTTCTTTCCATCGTCAGCCCGTCTACGTGTTGCCTCTCTCGATTAATTAAAATAAACCAGTGTCAATCCCTTGCTCGCACATACACACCACACTCCATCGGTCAATGTCAAACATATTTTCGTTTCCGTGGGATAGGTAAAAACCAAGAAAGTGTCAATACCACATAAAAGTTACGCTATAAAGAAGGTAAAAAATACAAATTATTGGTTGAAGTGATTAAGCTGCGTGAGTTTTGGAACGTGTAATATTTATGTAACAATCGTTGAATAATGCTTGCCGACATCAAAAATAAATCGGTGAAAAATCACCAGCAAAAGCTGACAACCGATGAATTTCGATGACAAAAAGAGAGTAAGTTACAGAGAAACATAATCCAGCACCGAAATTGTTCGTTTAAAGGATGACCGGTTTTGATAAACTTGTTTACCTATCCTACTAAACGACAACCATGTATTGACAAATGTTTGAAGAAAAAAATTGGCCGTTGCTAACGCATTTTAACCTGTTGCACACATCACTTATCTAACTTTCCGAAAGAAGAAATAACATTTATTGCGACATCTCAAATTGATACAGACCTGCCGGAGTAACCAACAAAATCAAGTTAATTCTTGTGTTCCGCACTGCTCAATGAATTGAAAATGACAACTGACATATCGATTACATGCTATCGAATTTTGAGAAAACACTGTGTTTGTGTGTGTGTGTGTGTGTATCAAACTTGCAGAATTTCTATACATTTCACAAACAAGATTTATCTTGTTCGCTCTGTCTATGTCACAATAACTCGTTTTCTATTATAATATTGTTGTTATTCAACGAATCGTTTGTTTCGTCAGTTTTTTTACGCCCATATACGGGATGATGTTTGGCAATGCAAGGAATTCGCTTGATATTTCTTGCAGTTCAACATTTATTTATAGGATCACACGTGCGTATGATGATACATCACGATTACTATTTGTCAAAATCTAAGCAATACTGGGTATATTGCGATGGAATGCGAATGACAGAGACTAAAATACACCACGAAATGATGATCCATTCTTGTCGCACACAGACACGCACAAGAAGGTCAGCAAACTTAAAAGTTCATTTCACTTGATGCCATATTGTATCGAAAATTTGCTGGCGGTGTGACGTAAAAACACTAATTGACGTGATAATAATTGGTTGGACTAGGTTATCAGTGCTCGATATTTATTAGTATCCAGTTAAAATATATTTCACATTCAATTTGCTTAATACGCTCGATTGCTTGACAGGCTGATTTCTCGATATCTTTGTTGTCGTCGCCGGAATTAATTCAAGGCTTTGCGGTCTCACTGCTTGATATTTGCCTAACAATGCGCGCGCAACATTAACAGTAAGCCAGATGACTGTGCTGCGTGCGCGCTCTGATCTCGTCGTCTGTTGTTTTTATCTTGTTGATTCCGAATGATTCAATCTAATGTCACACACAAAAGTGGCCAGAGTTAATACGTATTGCGCATTAAAGGCGTGCATTTTTGAAATTGAGTAGCAAAGACCATCACACGCTCCAGTGTCGCTACACGATTTTTGTTGTGTAGAAGGCGATAGCGAATCCTACTAAAATGCGGTGGTCAGCATTGAAAACACTGTCAATATTTAGGCAAACTTTAGTCAAACAACTTCTTGGCCAGCGTTTTTTTAATCGTCATCATTATTTGACCATTTTTAGCTTTTCCATTTGCAACGCCGAATTGCTGCAGCAGTTCGCGTTTATCGCTCCAGCTACAAACATCAAGTCATCTGGTCGAGTGTGTGTGCGTTACTTCTAAGAAAACAACAAGCTAGTTTTATTGTTAATTCTTTGTCTGGCGTTTTATCTCACTGTGTATAAAAATCATTGGCTCATTATTTGCATCACCGTATAATGTGATTATGCGCATCAACGCCAGTGCATGTGAAGTGCTCAAACAACATTAGTATTCGTTGTGTGTGTGTGGGTGTGTTGTGAAGTCAACATTCAAATATTCAATTATGTTTATGTCGTATTCTTTCCAAATAAATTCTGCGATTCAGATGATTTCACGGCAAGATTTGGCATAAAGTTTTATGATATGGAATGCACGTAATTTCAAACTGGATTTTTCCCTCTCAATAATAAAACTGGTTTTTCCTTTGTTCGTGCGTTTTAGCATGTTGATTTAGATTCGACTTGAAATATTCCGCGTGAGTCAAACACAAATTCGTAGCGGCGTTTATTTTCACCTCAAACTTCACCTCAAACTTTGCAATTGAACCTTTTATTACGAGAAGTGAATAATGATGATGTGTGCACCAAAGTTCGCTTTTAACTGCTTAATAGAAATGATTCCGTGATCATGATGAGTTTGCGCGTAATTTCGATTTGCAGATAAAATAAGACAATGACATACGAACTATCAACGTGATGCTGCTAATCAACACCAAATAAAAATTCTCTTTTCTTGAAATCCATCCAATTGAAATAATGTTTGCCAAATGACGCGCCGCACGATCAATGCCAAATAAACAATTTGTTACAGTCAATCATCTAGGCGTACTCTTGGACGCATATATCTTATGACTTCACAAATTCTTCAACTTGTTGATCGTTGCTTGCTTCGGTTCAATTAGTACGTCCGGGTGTTTTTCTCAATGAGCTTATCTTAAATAGCGTTGCGAAGTCTAATGAGCAATTTAGCTCGTGTGTTTAGGTATTTTCAGTGATTTTTCAGCTGAATCAAATCATGGGTTTTTGCCATGAATCAATGCAATTAAGCACAAAATCATTTTATCCGGGAAACGATTCTATTTTTGCCTTGATTCAACATTAAAAATGAATCATGAGTTTATTCTGAATGATCTGGAGTTTTAACAATCAAAATCCGAGTTTCAAAAATCAAAACTCTTATTTCTTTTCCTCAGTTAAAATATGGAGACTGGAACTGAAACTGAAGTAACTGGAGTTAATTTAGTAGCCGCAAAACCGCCAGAAATGACCGAAAAAATCGAAAACATGAATGGCATTGGCAAAACAGATAACATTGAAATGATGGAAAAGAAAAACAACGTCGACAAAATGGAAAATATGGAAAATTTTAACAAAACCGATAAATTGAATAAACCAACAAAGTCAGAGAAACCACGTGAAGTGACTATAAATGCCGACGAAACACCGGGAACCTCATCATCATCAACGTCATCGGCAATGTCGCATAGTCAAGAGTTGGCTGCTAGGCGTCGACAATTCATGTCACAACCATCGACTGTGGCGACGAGAAGGCAACAAGCTGTCTGCGTACGACGTGCTCACAAAAGCTATGGACCAAAAAACAATCCAAATGTTATTTTGGATGGATTAAACATGACTGTGCCCAAAGGATCAATGTATGTTTATTCATATGGCCAAAATCAATTGTACGATTATTTTTCGTTGGAAAATATAATGAACGTCTCATTTTAGTTATGGATTATTGGGGAGCTCGGGTTGTGGAAAAACTACCCTTTTATCATGTATAGTGGGACGTAGACGATTAAATTCAGGTGAAATTTGGGTGTTAGGTGGCACACCTGGCTCACGCGGCTCAGGCGTACCTGGTCCACGAATCGGCTACATGCCACAAGTATGCAAAATCTCACCCAAAACCATTTTTAATTTGCAGAATATCGATTTTTATTTGACTTACTCTTGAATCCTTCCTAGGAATTGGCGTTGTACGGAGAATTTACGCTTCGCGAAACATTGATATACTTTGGATGGATAGCGGGCATGGCGACATCCGATGTTGATGAAAAAATTGACTTTCTCATTCGACTGTTGCAATTACCAAATGTAACGCGTTTTGTGAAAAGTTTAAGTGGTGGTCAACAGCGTCGTATGAGTTTAGCCGCCGCACTTATACACGGTAAAAACACAAAATAATAAAGTTTCGATTTCTCAAAATGACGCCAAAACAATAAAATGTATTTTATAGATCCGGAACTGTTGATATTGGACGAACCAACGGTTGGTGTAGATCCAATCATTCGCCAGGGCATTTGGGACCATTTGGTTGACATAACGAATACTAGCAAAAGAACAGTTATCATTACGACGCATTATATCGAAGAAACGCGCCAAGCGCATATTGTAAGTCATTCAATTCACATCAACAATCAACAGCGAATGAGATTGATGCATGATTCTCATTTTTAATGATGACATCATAAAAACATTTACTTTTTAGATTGGTTTGATGCGTGGCGGTAAATTTCTAGCAGAAGAATCACCAGATGCTCTTAAAGCGAAATATCAATGCGAATCACTCGAGGAAGTCTTTCTGAAACTGGCCATTTTGCAAAACAAAGGCAAGCGACGTCGTTCGTCCATTGCACAAGAAATTTCCGAACAAGTTTCAATGCCAGCAGCAATGACTGTGAGTATTTTTTATTTTTTGCAGTTCATCATCTCGCAAATTAAGAAAACAATTCATAATGAACATCGTTCATCATCTAATGGAAGAGGCAAATTAATGACAATTTGTTTTATTTATATAGAATCCAGGATTGGACATAAGTGAAGAAGACCCGAATGAAATATCGGGTGAATTCGGTGACCATTCCACGTCAATTGTACCATTACCAAAAACGCATATTGATTTCATGACGCCACTACCTCCGTCAGAAGAGCAACCAGCCACCCTTATCGATTATGTCAAAGTGTTTCGGCCGCATCACATGAAAGCGTTAATTTGGAAGAATTTCTTGTGGATGTGGCGAAATGTCGGTGTGATGGCATTCATCATCGGTTTACCGTGTTTGCAAATCATTCTGTTCTGTTGGGCGATCGGTCATGATCCAAAGGGATTGAGATTGGCCGTTGCCAATCATGAATTGAGTGGCTTGAATGCAACCAGTCTCGATGATTGTCCAATTTACGAGGGTTGCAATCAAACATTCCTTAGTTGTCGGTATTTAAGTATTCTGAAGCAGAAAGACATGGTGATTGTAAGTTGAATGAGCATGACCGTACATTTTAATTGATATAAAAGGAAATGTCAATTTATGATTGATGACTGTTTTAGGAACTGTATGATTCGAATGAGGCTGCCTACGATGAAGTGAAGCGCGGTAAAGCGTGGGGTTCGTTAGTTTTTCACGGCAACTACTCTGAAGCACTTGTGAAACGAACCGATGATGGTCGAAGTGCTGACGATATTACAATCGAAAATTCAGACGTCGAAATCAGATTAGATATGTCAAGTAAGGAATAAACGCATTTTTCCAGATAAGCCGAAATTGAGCTGCAAAAAAACTTCTTTTTGATACAACTTTTCATTTAATAGATCAACAAATTGGGCAATTGTTGTTCCGAGATTTGCAGTTTGGATTCTTTAAATTCATTGAAGAGATTTTGAAGGATTGCGAAGTCAATCCATCAGTTGGAAAAATTCCGATTCGCTTTAATAAGCCCGTGTATGGAACGCAGGATCCGAACTTCACGGACTTCGCTGCGCCAGGTATTCATTTCTATACGATTTTTTTATATCGTCACGCGATCCATATTCCGAAATTCGGACACTATTCCGTGTCATGATAAAGATTCTATACTAAAATGTTGTCATTATTACAGGTGTAATTTTGACGATAATTTTCTTCTTATCGGTTGCATTAACCTCCGGTGCAATGTTAATTGAACGGAATGAGGGAATGTTAGAACGTTGCTTGGTATCTGGAATAACCGGCATCGAACTACTACTTTCGCACGTTGCCACACAATTCGTCATAATGTGTGGACAAACGACATTTGTACTTATTTTCAGCTTCTCTATTTTTGGATTAACATTACAAGGTGAAATTTTATGGGTGATTCTATTAACCGTTTTAACTGGACTGTGCGGAATGTGCTTCGGTAGGTTTTTATTCTCTGTCACCCACAAAAACACATTCATAATTCACTTTTGTGAAATGTCAAGGTGGCTTTGTCAATGATTTGTTTATTGTATAGGTTTTGTCGTGTCATCGGCTTGTGAAAATGAACGTACTGCAACGTATATGGCGATGGGAAGTTTCTTGCCAATAGTCATGTTGTGCGGTATCATTTGGCCAATTGAAGGCATGTATCCGGGTCTCAAGTACATCGCTTTCTTCTTGCCATTGACCAAATCAACCGAATGCTTGCGATCGATAACTCAGCGTGGCTGGCCGATTAGCGAGCCGGCCGTGTACAGTGGTTTCATTTCAACTGGAATTTGGGTATTGGTTTTCCTCACGATCAGCATCCTTCTGCTGAAATTCAAAAAAGGCTAATGTACAGCTCTCCGTGTATTCGAGTCAATTGAAAATTTATTTGTATCTTTTCATAGAGTCTTTATAAGCAATTTAGCGATAATTTCGTGTAATTCTCCCATAAGTTGTACATGAATTCATTTTGTTTTTTTCCTCTAAATTAATAATTATTTAATCCAATTTGAGCGAATGTGAAAGATTGTTATTTAAATATAAATTGGTGTCGATGTCATAGAATTGACGAATTGTTGCATTTATTTTGTGTTTCATTCAAATGTTTCGGTCGCTCGCCAATTTGCATATCTGATTCATTTCGTTGTTTACAAATATTCGAGAAATTCAACATCAAAATGGTTTTGATTACGAACTTCGGACTTTCAAGAAGATACGATTAAAATATGAACAAGGTCTGTCGAATCGATTTCGGAATGTATTGCAACAGCAGCAAGAAAGTTCAAGGTAAGTCATTATTATTCAAAACATGATGCGACAATATGCTGGAAGTGAAGAGACATAATTTCACGTTAAATAACAATTATTATCCATTATTCGTTTGCCACTTCGTCGGTGTAGCTAAACCAGATATTTGTATTGCTATAATTAAATCGCAATGAACGTGTGTTTATTAATAATGAACAAATCAAATTGTCACTTTCCGCAATTGCATCAAAATGAAATCACTTGGAAAATTGCATACGTTCCGGGGTTTTTGTAAATAAAACGTATGAAATTCGAATGCGAGCCAACTTCACGGTATTTTTGAACTGTCACTGAGCATAACCTCAATGTTGTGTGATTTGACAGATAGTCAAAAGGTAATTTTTTTTTTAAGATTCCAAAGGATACGTCGGAATTGCATTCAATTGTGTCAGATCAATTTACATCAAATAGATAAAAATTGTTCGAAATGGCTTCACGTTTGCTTCGTCCAACCAATTTGGCACTTGCCAGTGCCATAAAAAAGGTAAATTCTCTGATGTTCTTATGAATATTCTGCATCTTATTTTATCGAAATATTGTATTACGTAAGCATGTGGATACCACATGATATAGCGTTGGCATTGAATGCAATCGTTTATTTCAATTTATCGTTTCAAGAATTATTCTACTGCTGTCGAGAGTGAAATTCACAGTAAACAACCGTTGCAAAAGAAATTGCTGGTGAGATATTTCCATATATTTTTGTTCTGTGCGAACGTGTCTTGTTTATGCCGTGACATTTGTTTATTAGCATGCAATTCCAAAAGCTCAATTTGGCGGACGACATGCAGTGTCGATGTTGCCTGGCGGTGGAATTGGACCCGAATTAATGCAACACGTACGGGAAATTTTCAGCAAAATCGGTGTTCCCGTGGACTTTGAAATAATTGACATCAATCCGGCTAGCGAGGGCAATGATGATCTTGAATATGCAATCACATCCATTAAGCGAAACGGTGTTGCAATCAAAGGTTTATATTTTCATTTTTAATGGAGACTCAAGAATATTCGAATTACAATCAAACGATTGCAGGAAATATTGAAACAAAAAGTGAAGCCACTGACACGATTTCACGGAATGTTGCTTTAAGAAATGAATTGGATCTTTTCGTAAATGTATTGGAATGCCGTTCATATCCCGAAGTGCCAGCCCGCCACAAAGACGTTAATATCGCCGTTGTTCGTCAAAACACTGAAGGAGAATACGCTATGTTGGAGCATGAAGTGAGTTCGCGGAATATCGCATTCGTCCTTGAGCTTTCTAATCAGTTTTTTCTTTGTCTTCGTGTTTTAGAGTGTTCCTGGTGTCGTTGAAAGCATGAAAGTCGTAACCGATGAAAATTCCGAACGTGTCGCTCGCTTTGCCTTTGAATACGGTGATTATTTACAAGACCATTATCCAAACTCGATACCATTTTGAAAAGAATTGAAATCCAATTCTCATGCAAAAATCTGAAAATTTATGCGCTAACACTTTCGAAAACTATTGCCTATGAATTAATTGGACCGACTTTGCATGAGAATAACATTTGTTCTCTTTTCAACGTTTACTTTATTCAATTCGTGTGCGCGTAATGAGATCAAGGCCATTAAGCCAGTAATTGAAAAAATGTATTCATCGCTTTCGATGAATCGAAAAATTATTAATTTTTTTCGCGAATGCAGCTAAAAACACCGGCCGCACAAAAGTGACAACCATCCACAAGGCGAATATTATGAAATTGTCGGACGGTTTGTTCTTGGAAACATCAAGACGTGTTGCAAAAGAATACCCAAATATTAAGCACAATGACATGATCATCGATAACACATGCATGCAATTGGTGTCCAATCCCCATCAATTTGAGGTCATGAACATGACAAACCTTTACGGTACCATTGTCTCGAATGTGATATGCGGCCTCATCGGCGGCGCTGGCTTGCTGTCGGGCGGTAACTACGGCGATCATGTATGAGCATTTCATTTGATTGATTTGTTTCTATTGAAAGAACCCATTTTTGAAAATTCAATTTCGATTATGACCATCGCTTTTAGTATGCCGTTTTTGAGCCAGGCACTCGTAATACAGGAACCGCAATCGCTGGAAAGAATATTGCAAATCCAGTAGCAATGGTAAATGCTTCCGTTGACATGTTGTACTACTTGGGCCACAAAACTTATGCGGATGCCATCTCGAATGCCGTCCGAAAGACTATCGTCGAAGATAAAATTCACACTCCGGGTTCGTATTTTTTTTTTTTGATTTCATTAAATTAGTGAAACATTTGTGAAAGGAAATATGAAAAGAAGCTAAAAAATGTCCGAAAGTTTACAATTCGTTTCAAAAACTTTGTAAAATCTGGACAACATTTCGAAATTGAGATTAACTAAACGAAAATGTTGAACAATGGAAAGAGCGTTGATCAAACCGTTTTGTTTTAACGTGTGCAACTTGATTTCATTATTCAGACTTGGGCGGCAACAACACATCGAGCGACGTCATTCAAAATATTCTTTCACGTTTGGGCGAAGAGGACATCCATTGGTAATTATGAAAACCTGTAAAATTGTGTCTGAACTAATCCAAACAGCAATCAAAATTCAAGCATCTAATTATCATCTGTTATTTGCTTATGAAGTTTTGGCCCCGCAACTGTATCGTTTTGAATTTATGTGTTCATCATTGCATTGAAATAGAAATGTTAAATATTTTATGATTTTTTTTTCTTTTTTCTCTTCTTTTCTTTTTCTCTCTATTTATTTATGTATGCGTATCATTTCGAATTACGCATTCCGATTGAAAAACCAAAATACAAAAAAAAAACACAAATTTCAATTTATATTATAAGTTTCAAAATGGATTAGTCATTGTGCATATTCTATGAGATCATATTATTTTATTAAGACGAACAAAATAATTTTTTGGTGCTACAATTTGCTCGTTCTTTCGATATTTATTTATATATCCGAACAAAAATATATAATTCAATTTTATTTTAGTTAATTTACAACGGTTGTTTCAGTTGATAGCTTTAATTGATGATTGAATTGTCACAAAACCGTTTCAAATTATTCAATACAATAATGCTGGCATTCAAATTGAAATTTAATTGCTGAATGCGAGCGAAACGCGCTGAACGGTTTTGTGACACCTTTTTATGAATCTCTTCTTTCTACTTCTTCGATCAAATCAGTATTATTTAGTGAGCCAAATCATTATTCATATTCTTTAGCTGGCATTTTCAATGGAACGATACCGATAAACAACAGTAAAGCGACATACCATTTATGTGCACAATCCATCGAAGTAAGGGTTTTAATTATGTAAAAGATTTTTTTGTGGTGCATTATTTGAAAGAATCGATTCGAATGATGAATATGGTATATAATTGAAACCTTTACGATGGCAATCAAAATAAAAATAGCGTCAATTTCGGTATGTGTGTGTGTTTGTTCTCCATTTGGACGACAATTTCAACAATTTATCCGTACATCGGTTGAGCGCTGCATTATCAAATATTGATGATTACGTTACACCAGCCACTCTAGAACGATTGAGCAGTATGTTCGTTCTTTAGTGTGGCTCATTAAAATTTGCTGCTTTTTTTCTGCATTGTATCGCTATTCCGATGGGCGGTCGCGCCGAACGCACGGTTACATCATGTCTACCTCTTCATAAAATTGTAGTAAATAAAATTGCATTTGTTTTGTTCTATAGATGTTGTGCAATTGTCATTAAATCCATTCATGTTGTGTCATTTTGGAAATTACGTTTTTGAAATTTATTTGCAAATTTCCATTTGATTAAATTCCAAAACTTAGCTAATAATCAATAACCATTAACATAAAAATTTGCCACTAACTGCATTTTGTATTTTGTTTTTCTTAACAGGCCAAACTAATTGAATCATATATGATGTGGTTAATTTAAGTATTTCATACAAATTTGTGATCCATTTCACCAAACAAAAAAACCCTAAAAACCGAAAAACTAACTATGCCCGCGCTTATAAAATATGTGTTTTACCTTTCTTCTAACATTTGAATCTTGTCTGCTTTAATAAGTGCTTCACTAGCTCTGGCTGATAAGGTAACATAGTGTTTTTGATACGGTCTGCACACGAAACCGCAGTTTTCATTGCACGCGGGATCCAAAATCCATTCATTTAATGAACTTGCCGCGTAATAACATTGGTTTACTCCGCAAAATAGATATCTAAATAATAATTTCGATTAAATTTATATATCCGTTTTCTTTCTCGATTGATGAGAACGGTATTGTTCATCAGATGAACGACAATATTAATTTTGATTTAATAATGTTATAAATAACAGAACGCCAATTAGAAATGGATTTATTTTGAACATATTCTCCGAAAAATTTCCATTCTGGGATGAACCGATGACAACAACAACTACAATAATCGACATGAACGAGAGAAAGAGAGCGAGAGAGAGAGAGAGAGAAATAGCATGGAACAGTTGAACGATGTCTTTAGCGAATATACCGATGTTCGATTGCATGATGTTGTATTAAGTTAATAATTATTGTTTATACAGAAACGAGAATTCAAATGCTAAAAATAAAATGATTTATTTATCAATTATTGGCCTTGGTTTAATTGGGTTTAATGTTTTCGTTCACTGTGGCCGTGTACTCATCCTGTCGATGAGTCCGAACAATTTGTCGTATAAAATGTTGTATCAATGAAGCGACGGTTGGGTTATTTTCAAGGGGTGGCACATAAAATCTCTTGAAAAATTTGCTTTGGAAAAATTTCTTTATTATTTCATTTGCCAGCCTATACGGCCAATTACAAAATGTTATGTTGATTTAATAAAGTCTTATCGGAATGGTAAATTCTTACCAATAAATTTCCAATAGCGAGAGAGCTCTCATGTAATATATATGAGTTTCCCCTTCTAATGAATATTATATATCTAAATTACTATTGAAATAGTGATTTCGACTAAATTTGACCTGGAGTATGATTCAATCTTAATAACAATCCATCTTAGTCATGAGTGATTCAGATTTTTAAAAAGATTTAAATCGTCATCACAATCGCCATATCTTAATAATAATCATGATTGTGATCGAATCTTATTGAATGGCCTAGTTTAGGATCCTCATTCCGAATTTTCAGTGTTCCGAACACTTAAATCGAATCTTAATGATCTATGGAATTCTTGCCACGATCAAAAATGGATTGCACTCATGATTATGGTGAAACTGGCCATTGAGTAAGATTCGATCACAATCATGATCATCATCCGATCTTAATCATTATTAAGATATTGCGATTGTGATGAGGATTTAAATCGTTTTGAGAACCTTATTCACTTGTGATTAAGATTCGACCATTATACACGAGAATCCCATTCACTCGTGACTTACATCAATGATTGTGATTTTTGGGATTATGTTTACGGCTATACGACTAAATGCTTTTGCCAAAAAGCTTGATTGACCCATTCACCCTTCCTATGACCAAGTAAAAATGTCGAAAATTGAATAGCCGGAGAAGGAATCACCGAACTATTGCATCTTTTCACTAGTCCTCACGAACACGGAGTAAAATCTACAATGAATAGCTGATTCCATTCCACAAAATGAATTGAGCGACATGGGATTTACTAAGGAAGGAATAGTCGAATATCATTTGGTTTTGTTTGATTTCATATAAAATGTAAACGACTGTTCTGATTTCTGTTTTGAACATCTGTTTACATAATTTTTAAATATTTCATGTAAAAAACCACGATGGACCTTTTTTCATATTTCTCATTCAACTTACAATCGTACAAAGTTTGAGTGTTATTCGGTTCATTTCAATTCCATACTTTACAGAAAAAAATAAATTAAACTGCGTCATTTTTGTAGAGAGTTCTTAAATTATTTATTAATCCGAGAAATAGCTTCTAGAATTAAATTTTTATTATTTTGATTTATTCCTAGGAATTAGTTTTTCAAGAATAATTCCCAAAAACAGCCAATAAATAATTTCTAGAAATTAATTCCCCAATTTAATCCTTGAAATGATTCCATCAGAAATTAAACGGCTCGGCCCATTTATACCAACAGCAGAAGCAAATTAGATAAGCTTTTCGTGACTGTATGAATATGCAACCGATACACCAACATTATGGCAGACATATCGATGTATTGGAGCGAATGACTCTCAGCAAATATGTTGCGCGCTCTCTCTCTTTTTCCGAGACTGAGCCAAAAACACCTGTTAATAACCAACTGATGGAAAATTCTTTGAACGGAATTCTCAAAACAATGAAATATAATTTCAATTATTTCAATAACGAAATGAAGGAGCGCATACACATTTTCAAGGACATTTTTATATTTTTATCCACAAATACCATCTGCATTGAAATAAGCTGATGGGGTGGGTGTGTGCGTTCGATAAATGATGTTTCCATGCAATAGAAGCGATTGGTAAGAGGATTACGTTTAACAGGTAGTATAGATACTGTGGCTTAGTGTATGAACGAAACATGAGCTGCCACTAAGCCAGTCGTAGCATCTGTGCAATCAGCACAGCAACCGCAAATAATTGACTATCGTTCGGTGCTTTGAATTCCCTGATAACTAAGCAGATGCTCAAGACGAAATGCCATCCCACAAACATTTATATTTATTATATAATATACATGTTCATGTTCATGTCTATTACAATGTGAGCTTTTTGCTAATTAATTAATAAGAAGACTGACATCAGGATTCTCTTTTAATTCGGAGAAAAGTTATGATTTTCCGCATTCGCATGAAAATATTGTTAAGATTAGAATGGATGTGAGCATGAGCATCGAAAAATTCTCCAAAAAACTTTGGTATTCGTTTTATTATGTGAAATTCTTGAATATGACGTTTACTCGGTAGCGATTTTCCAAATTGGATTACAAGCATATTGGCACAAGCGGGACCGAAATTTATTATATTCTGGTTGTGTTTTATCATTTCAAGCCAATCATTCACAGATTCTAGAAAGCTGCTGGCTCAAGCTCACTCTCTCTCTCTCTCTCTCCCTCGCGCTCACTCGCCTCCGTTCGCATAAAAGTTCCCAACTCGTTTTCGCAACGAGAAAGTCTATTTCAGAGACGAATCGGTTAATTTATGACTTTATTTATGCGCACGCTGCCGTTTATCGGCTCAATTTTATTATTAGATTCGGGTATTTATTTTATATTCGATTCCTCAATAATAAGCGATTCAAGACAGTTGGCTCTTTCAATCGGTCAGAGAACACATGCTGCGAACAAATAATACACGACTGAATAAATAGAAAACGGCAAAGGAATAAAACGGTCTTTCGGATTTTGTCGTATACAATGAGCTAGAGCTAAAAAGGTTAAACAACGAAACGAAGGCAGTCTATCGAAAATCTTTGTTATCTGATATGGTGGTGTGTGTGTATCAATGCGGTTTTGTATGTGATGCACCGTTGGTGTGAGCGTTTATGCTTGTGTGTGTCGCTTTACTGCGCATGTAAATAAAATCAATAAACAAAAATTTTCTTTTGGGCCGCACGTAGTAATTTGTGCTAGCTCTCGCTTTCTCTCTCTCTCTCTCTCTCTCTCTCTTTCTCTCTATCTGTCTCTCGCATATTATTCAGTAGGCCGAAATGGAGGTTTTGCTGCCACATGCAATACACCAAAAATCGAATCGACGCAAACATGTATGCATGTTGTTCATTTGGATGATGTTCGATGTGAAACGCAGATATCGCACAGGAAAACAACGAGAAAACTACAGCTTTCGTTCCATTTTTACAGCTACACACAGTAACACAGTAATGTGATACGATTTTTGTACTAGTACTTACAAAGCACATACTCCAACCAGCACCGATATGGGCACACACAGAGAACGAGGGAGAGAGCCACCGACACACACGAATCCCACATTTATACACGTACAATGTGCGAGCCTCGCAATGCGAGGTAGAGCAGACATTCAATAGCCGTACACAGGCACCAAAAATTTTCTTGCGCTCTCATCGCTAGTTGCGGCGACTCTCACACATCAAACAGTCGCATTCCGAAGGAAAGCAGATTTGATCGTCTCTGCCAAACGAAAAGTGTCGATGAATTGAACGACATACACAGGCTATTTCAACTAAATCAACGTGAAAATTCAGAGATAGAAAAGTAAAACACAGTTATTATATTTTGTTGATTTCTTTTTTGTTATTGTTGGTTGAACAGTGACAATTTTTCACATTTAAAGTACGATAAAAGCCAAACGACAGTTTGCTGCAGTGTTTCTTGCACTTTGCGTGAATTGTGTGTGCGCTGTGTGGTGAAAGCAGAAAGAAAAGTTCGGAAAATTCTCATATTCTTTTATTGTTGTTGATTTTTGCATTTCGATCAATCAATCGTTTCTTTCTTTTGTTAGGCTAATGCGCTAGCCGTGAAAATATTCAGAAAATCATCAGCTCAGTTCAGTGCAAATTTCCATTCATACGTACAAAAATAAAAATTCTCTCGGTCCCGCGGGATTTATTGTTATTTTTTTTTCGATTCTTGGTGCAAACAACAACAAAACGCACAAAAAAACCAGAACACAAAAGAGCACGAACAAACGAAATGTGAAAATCATTTGGCCAAGTCGAGTGAGATTTAAGAACCAGATGAAACAGTTGTAGTGGAAATTTATTGCGAATCAAAAGAAAAATTGTTAATTATACAAGCATTTCAAAATAGATACGAACCATTTATTACGTTGTGAATTCAAAACTAGTTTGTTAGATTAGAGCACAAAAAGTTAAAAATATACATCCATATTTCTACAGCGACGGCAAAACGCATATTTTGAGAAATATCAAACAGGCGTCACAGAGAAAAGAAATTAGAAGGAAGAGACACACATACACATACACACATACGCACACACTCACTCTCCCATACAGACCACGAATATATTCAATGAAAGTAAAAAGATCGTTAGATGAAACGTGAAAGAGTCAGAAATTAAAGGGAAAACTTAGCGACTAAGTAGAGCAAGAAACAAAAAAGCAAGAATCATTCGAAAATAATAAAGAATGTTGATAAATATCACAATGAAATTCCTACTTAAATAGCAAAAAGGTAATGCCAACCAACCATCCAATTAAATGAAGAATCATGAATAAGGAAAAACGGCATTCAAATGTATTTAAAACGTACACTTCTATTCGCATGTAAATTCCTGCCATTTCATTTGAAATATCGATTTTCATGCTTCTTGTCACTCCTTTTCGGTTGAATTTGTCATCGATTTATCATTGTCTCAACGGAGAGCTCATTAATTTACTCGCGCGCGCTATAGTTTCAGTTGTCGCCCCCTCCGCACACCATCCAATACACATATTGCCAACGTGCTTTAGTAACTCAGAAACAGGTCAATTTATTGATTTATCTGTGTGTTTTTCATGCGGGTTTTTCATTCGAACCTTCATTTCCGGCCACTATTACATTTCAAAACATATGCATGCATTGTATTGCATCGGTAAAAACATCTCTCGTTGTCCATCGTCCAATTAGCCTGAACCGTTCAATGAGGTGAAAACCTATAAAAGACATTTTCAGCAAGTGGAATTCAATTATGGTAAATCCATCAAATTGCTGGATAAATGCCGATAGATGAATTTCGTTCGATGTGAAGCGTGTGAATAGAGGGAGATAGAGAGGAAAACATTGAGTTGGTGTTTGTGTGTATAAATCTGATAACATTTAAAAGCGATGCGATGCAATTTATTAGCGGGAAAAAGAGAGTTCGCCCGATTCGAAAAAAGGGCCAATAAAATAATGCTCGTATTCCCTGGCTGCTACTGCTACTGGTTTAGGAGCTTTTAACTGCATCAAATAATGTTGCCAATAGGGATTTTCCATATGTGTTATCATGATACGCAGAGAACCCATACTCTAGACATAATCCGCTTGTTCTAAAAAAAAAATATATATGTGCGATGGGGACGCACTGTTCTCATCGTCATCATTTGAACTATTTGTGTGCACTTGTCTTGAGGCGCAACTCATTTAAACTCACTCAATCGGAAGAATCAGTTTGCAACAAATTTGATTGAACAAACGATGAAAAAAAAGAAGTTGCCGATAAAAATGCGTGCACAAGATCCGAAGTTTGGCAAACGAGTTTGAAAAATCAGCGCGAAAAAGCCACTACGAGCAAATGTGGGGATTATCACTGAAGATGTCAGAGCATCTATTTCTGATTCGGTTGAAATGTACGATGAAGTGAAAAAATCATGTACACATCCGCCGCTGTTGGTTGCTGCATGAAGCTTCTGCTCGTTGCGCAGTGCACAGAAACATGTTGAAATCGAGGGGAGCACATTTTCACTTGCAGCCTTTTCACTTCAATTAAGAAGCATTTTTGTTCTCCAGCAATTCATGCTCGTGATAAATGGCCATACGTCAGACTATTGAAATACATAATCTTCTTCTTTTTCACGTGTTAGCTCTTGTGTCTTTTGCTCAAGATGTACGAAAAAGAAGAAGCACAATTATTTTGACCCGAGGGCATAATAAAGTCTTAATACGGTGCGTCTCCGTCCGTCAAATTGTAATTAAATACACTTCGATATTTTGGCTGTCGACTTTTCATCACTCGAAATTCCGAGGGAAATTTTTGTTTTAAGCATATATTTTGCTACTGAGGTGATATTCCTTTTCTCGTTCTCTTGCTCCGTTTCTCTCTCTCTCTCTCTTTCTCTCTCTCACTCTCTCTCTCTTTTCGGCTTCATGGATTTTGATCAAACGTGCATTGATGCCCATAAAGAAAACGGAAAAACGATCCAAATTATTTCCCCCACTGAAATATGAATAGAAAACTCGTTTTCTATCGCACTGAAGGAGGTACTCATTAAGCAGCGAGAAAAAAAGTGCGGCGGCAAATGTAGACAAGGAAACACAGCACAAAAGTCAAAAGAAATTGGGATTGCTTTAAATTCAATTTTATTTGGTTATTTCTCTTTTGCTCTATCGTTTTCTTTGTGTATATTCTGTCATCTTCCATTTTCTTGAATATTTTATCCCACAATAAAAACAATATCAAACGAAAAAGTTTGAAAAAAAAATAAAAGGAAATATTGAGGGTATATAGTAGCTAGAAGTAGAAACGGAAAAATAAAAGAAAGAGTGGAGGAGATGACAGGACGGAAAGGAAAACCCATTATTCGACTCGAATGTCACCTTTTTTGAACCGCACTGGCCTACTATACACATAAATGTCTATATATGCGTGTATGTGTGTGTGTATACGTGGTTCATATTCGAACCGTTGAGAATAAATTCATGATCTTATCACAGTACTAGCAAAAGCGGAACTTGATTCGATTGTACATAAAAAAGAATCAAATTGTTGTTGTAATCATGGCCAAAAATCGAAGTAAGACAGAATAAAGAGTCGTAATAGCGTACTAGCTTGTTAGAATGCCTCTTTTGCGTAACGGATTCTAGTTTCACCTTTGCAATTGTTCTGTAAATGTCGTGAATTTGTTCTCAACGGTTCATTTATCCATATAAATATACCCGAACAGCAGCACGGTCCTCATTGCCTGGTGATGGTTGCTCGTACGTTTTCCATATTATTATATTAAACTCATACGAGGGTGCACATACATGCCAGAGAGTGAGTGCTTGGGTAATGAAAACGCAGGGAAAAAAATACAATCGCACACACACATGGCAGATATTTTGAAAAGTGCCTCATGCACAGAGAGCACTTTATAATCAGCCTTCTATAGCTCGAATTCTTGCTCATCATTTTCTGGAATAATAATTTGTGTATTCAGTCGTTTTCCCCAAATCGCCGTTTCATTCGTTGTTTCCATCCATCGATG
This sequence comes from Obolodiplosis robiniae, assembly GCA_028476595.1. NCBI lineage: Eukaryota > Metazoa > Arthropoda > Insecta > Diptera > Cecidomyiidae > Obolodiplosis > Obolodiplosis robiniae. The sequence goes on along the minus strand of CM052015.1, from coordinate 11,717,270 downwards.
GTGTGGCTGTGCGCTTTCGCATTTCTGGCTTTGCCATCACCTTCATCGTCGTCGTTATTCAAAGCAACTCCTCAAATTATGAATACGTGAACAGTATTCGAGCATTAGACAAGAAGTTGAAATGCTTATGTCGATCTCTTATGTCATGCGACATTGGTGAACATACATACACACATTTCGCCCAATGCGTACATCAAAATGATTGACTTTGTTGATTTTCGTTTCTTTTTTTTTTGGCATGTAAAAGAGCTTTCGACACCACGGCTTCGTGTACAAAGAGGAGTAATCGTCAAACATTTTACGGTTTCAGTGGATCATATAAACGGAATAATGTTGAAGTTTTGCAGTGTGCGCGCGCTCACCGTACTTCCATTTACTTTAATGTGCATTTAGCTTAGGATTTCCACTTGTGTTTGATGTTCGACATTCGAATGAAATAGAACAAAAACGCGGTTTCTTTCTAAACTTTTGTTTAAACACTACACAATCTCGAATACCCAAGAATGTTGTTCACACGCAATATGGATGGTTAACAGGGCAATGTAATATGTCGTCGCATGGTGTAGAAAGTGCACGCAACAGAAGAATGTGAGTGAAAGAGAGAAAGAGACGAACAGTGTGCATAATATCATATCTTTCGATTTTTCTATCGACGCGAAACTTTTCCCTTTCAATGCGATAGTTGACGTCGATGTTGACTTTTGACGATATGTACAAGTACATATAAACGCATAACATTCATAATAATTTATCGCATTTACCAGCACCCGTTCTCCGACCACTATTGTACTAACGTTAGCCATAAATTTTACAATAGCGTAAGAATGGAATACAAATAAGCCAAGACAATGGGTGAAGCGTCCACCCAAGCTAAGCTTTCATTCCATTTGGCTGTTACTTTTGTTTCGATTCACTTCTCTTTCTGTTTTTTCCCTCCCCATTTCTGTGCACTGCTGGTTTTTTCTATTTTGTTCAATGAGAGTTTATTTGGATCCCGCGCGCGTTCCATTTTCGTATTTTCCATTTATCTTTCGCTTACAATACACAATTTTCCATGATGTGCTAGGCTCATTCGCTTTCTCTCTCGCTTATAAGGAATTAGCACGTTCAATTTTTTCGCTTCGTCAACGACCTCCCTCGCTCCCTCTCTCTTCCTTTCTCACTGACTGTGTATATGTTTCGGCATATTTGCCAGCACCACGATGGTATTTTATATTGTGCGATTTTTGATTAACCTGAATATGCCATTCGCTCGCTTGAATCGCGATACAAAATCCAATTACTAACACACAAAATTTAAATGATGAACACTGAACACCAATAATAAGCACCGAAACACCATTCCAAATGGATTGAAACGAATCGTTCGTTTCGCTTTTGGAATTCCTTTATCGGATTTGTGTGTATGTGTGCACAATTGTTTGTTCAACATTCACGCTTTTTCAATATATTTAAGATTCTTCGAAATTTACATATATTTGAACGTTAAACACATAAGATATAAATATGTTTATCATTCATTGCCCATAATGTCAGAATTTATGATAAAACGAGAAATTGGTTGGTTCTGAGCAACTCAATTGCGGTAGCGCGACGCATAACGCGAAAGTGTTTTGTCACATATAATTTCAACGATTCATTAAGTTAATCGAAAAGGTTGAATTCTGAGCACGTTTAACTTTCACATTTCATTTAATATCTTTTCGGAACCGTTTGTCAATTTCAATTTTCTTTGAATCGAGTGTAAATACACAATCGGGCGCGTAATTTTATCGAGCAACAAACTTAATGAACAAATCCTTTCCGCTTCTTTATCCACCGCTATTTCAACCCTTTCCCCCTTTGCAAATTTCTTTTACAGGGTCATGAGCGATCGATTATACTAGCACAGAAAATTGCGGATAGTCAGAGGGTCTGGCAGGTGGAATCAATCGTTTGACGAAATATCAAAAGGCAAAATCAATAAGCGAACGATAGCAACAACGACGATATCAAAATTAACGAAGTCCCAGCAAAAAGAAAGCGGCCCAACGAGAAAAAATCACACAACGTGTTTCCGCTACAAGAGTGTGAGTTTTCTGGCTTCCTACCATCATCCAGCGCAACAGCAACAACAACCAATATCGCCGATACAATGGCAGCACCAACAGTTTGTACACGTTTCTCAGATAATTATGATATCAAAGAAGAATTGGGCAAGTAAGTACAACAACTGTTTCGCAACAATAAAATACAATTTTGGGTGTTTTGTACTTATATATTCTATCCATATCAAACTATATTAGCATCATTTCATCGGGGAAGCGCGCAATTTCCTCTGTCTCTTCCACTCTCCACTCTATTCATCAACGGCATAATAATGCTCACGCATTTTCCCATTATCTTTTTCACAAGTTCGTTTTTTCTTTTGTCATCTTGGTGCTTCGAGAATCTTTTTTATCCTTCGTCTTTACTTTCATTCGGTTATCCCATTGTGAGAGCGCTATATCAGCATGTATATTGCTATGAGCCGACGCAACACAGCTGACTGCTGTGAATTGGCGAAAATTGAAAGTATTTGACAAGCTCTTGATCCAATATAAATGTCAAGAGTTTCCAATTATCATTTTTCCACTGATTCGGCTGCTTTCTCAATGTATATTATTTTCCATTCATTTTCACCCGAACGCACAATCTATAGCTGTTGAGTTTATATCGTATTATTTCATTTCTTTGCACATTTTATTTGATATTTCATATTGCCTGCACCGAAAGGACTTCTCTCTCTCTCTCTCTCCCTTAACCGATTTTGTTTGCGTCAATGTTTTTTTTTCCCTATTCGTTTCATATTAGGCGAGAAATTACGATCGCCTTCGCAACGTTTTTTTTGTTCTGATTTGGTTTGGCGCGCTTTTGTTTAATAACGGCAATTTTCTTTTCGCTCATCTTCGTGAAACATATTGAATTGAACGCAAAATAAATAAGCCACTTTTTTGTATATATTTTGAATTAATTGTGCCGAGAGTTTGGTGTATGCTTGCAATGTACAACAGTACAACCACCAGCGAACAATGTCCAACTTGAAAATATGACCGAAAAGTTGCTGTTTTTGTTCTCTATTTTTTTTTTAATATTCTTTTAAATTTTAAAATATCCATTTTGCATAATGACTGAAACAAGAATATTTTCTGTATCTTTTTCGCTATAGAGGAGCATTTTCAATTGTAAAACGATGTGTACAAAAATCGACTGGCCTAGAATTTGCTGCAAAAATTATAAATACAAAAAAGCTTACAACTAGAGGTAGGGCAACCACATCAATAATTCCATTTTTTCGTTTTACTTAATGTATTGGCTACGTGTTCCATTTGGGCGAAGGTGGAAACAAAGAAGAATCCATTTATCGATCCGATGAGAATCGTGCCATTCTTAACACTAACCACACAAAAACACACAATTCGTCATCAGACCGATAAGTCTTCGTTTTGCGAATAATCACAAACGCTTTGGTTTTTCGCCTGTAGCCTCTTTCTAATTCTCTGAAACACATTTAAATGAAATGTTTCTTTTCTTTGGCATTGCACGCGGATATGATTTGATTTCGCGCAAAAACGTCTCGTTCAAAAACACAGATTTCCAAAAGTTGGAGCGAGAAGCGCGAATATGCAGAAAATTGCAACATCCAAACATTGTACGACTTCATGATAGTATACAAGAAGAGAACTTCCATTATCTGGTATTCGATTTGTAAGTATGATTACTTCTATATTCCATTTACTTTCATTTGTCTTGTTGGGTTTGTCAAACACGTTTTCATTTCTATATTTCTGGGCTATTTTCCAAATGAAAAAGTTTGAAATTAATTTTTCCCTTTTTCTTCATATACTTTTGCTCGAACCTTTCCACTTCGCTCGCCCTCATTGGATGAATCACAGAGTAACTGGTGGCGAACTTTTTGAAGACATTGTTGCTCGTGAATTCTATTCGGAAGCCGATGCTTCGCATTGCATTCAACAGATTCTCGAATCGGTGAATCATTGTCATACAAATGGAGTGGTGCATCGTGATTTGAAACCCGAAAATCTGTTATTGGCAAGCAAACTGAAAGGAGCCGCTGTCAAATTGGCCGATTTTGGTTTAGCCATTGAAGTGATGGGAGATCAACAAGCATGGTTTGGCTTCGCCGGCACGCCTGGCTACTTATCACCGGAGGTGTTGAAAAAGGAACCATATGGACGTTCCGTTGATATTTGGGCTTGTGGCGTTATCCTCTATATTCTTCTCGTCGGATATCCACCATTCTGGGATGTGAGTAGAGAAGCATTTGATATTTTATAACGTGCAGGATGTTTGCACGGTGAACATTGAACATGGCATTAACTGAAATTTACATTGCAGGAAGATCAACACAGGCTCTATTCACAGATTAAGGCTGGTGCCTACGATGTAAGTATCATATTACTGTAATCGTCCTACTCTTTGTTGTCTCTCTTTATACGGATTATTCCATCGATATTTGGAAAGGAAAAAAAAAAGGCTACGAACATTTAACAATATTGAGCCGATATTCATTTTGAAGTTTCAATATTGAGCTTTCATTGTTTGCTTTCTCCCTATCTCTCTCTCTCTTTTTCCCTCCGATTGTTTTTATCCGTAGTATCCATCGCCTGAGTGGGACACAGTAACACCAGAAGCAAAGAATCTCATCAATCAAATGCTTACGGTCAATCCATTTAAACGAATTACTGCTTCTGAAGCTCTTAAACACCCATGGATTTATGTAAGCGAGAAAAATATTAATGATATCTCGTGTTTTATTCCCTATATAATAAAATATGGTGTTGACGCTATGTTTTGATTTCATTTTTGTAGCAAAGAGAACGTGTTGCATCGATGGTTCATAGACAGGAAACGGTTGACTGCTTGAAAAAATTCAATGCACGTCGAAAACTCAAAGTAAGTAAGCAAACCATTGTGTTGTACCTTGTTCTTCTCTTCACTTCAAGTGGGCTGACTGTGACTTTCATAACGTATTTAATAGGGTGCCATCTTAACAACAATGCTCGTTTCGAGAAATTTCAACAGCAAAAATCTAATGTCGAAAAAAAGCGATGGATCTCAGGTCAAAGAGTCGACCGACTCAAGCGCAACAATGGATGAGGATGAATCAAAAGGTAAAACAACGCATTTTTCCCGTGTGCTTTTTCTATCTTAGCCGAACACAAAATTATTTCGCTCCGACGAGCAATTTTTCATATGCTTAACTGTTTCTATGGATACTTAAACGTTTTCTTACTTTGCGTCGTGATTTATTGATAGACGACAAGAAAGGCGGCGTTGACCGTAGCACGACCGTCATTGCCAAAGAGCCTGAGGGTAAGTTTTATACTCATCACTCATCAGCTCATGCGTGGTTCTGTGTACCAATTATTGAATTCAATATTTTTTAGCCGATGTTTGGATTGCATTGCCTGCGAATAAGCCAAGTCATCAATTATCCACCAATTCTCAATGTTCTGGTAATATACTCCTCTGTCGCATCGCAAATTTTGCACATTTTTAGCACAGAAATTATCTCAATCATCATATTTTATTTTGTGTGTAGCTCGTCGACAGGAAATTATCAAAATGACCGAACAACTCATCGAGGCTATAAACAATAGCGATTTTGATGCTTACACGTAAGTTAAGCCCAATGAATTTGCCGCATGATTTGCTCTGTTTTTCAATGTGGCTTTCTTTTTTAAGGAAAATTTGTGATCCACATTTGACAGCGTTTGAATCCGAAACATTGGGCAATTTAGTGGAGGGAATGGACTTTCATAGGTTTTACTTCGAAAATGGTAAGTGAATTGAGTGTATTTTATTCATGTGCGCTAGTTTATTTTGTTGCTATGACGGTCAATTCAAGTTCAAATATCACGACATATGATATCGAAACACACACTGCTGCCACACAGACGATGGCCAATATTTTCAATTATTTCATTTGGAAAATAATAGAGTTGGGTCGATTGAACATGAACACGGGCATGGACACGGACACTCCTGCGCAAGCATGAGTTGCTTTGCGTGTCTAGATATCATGTATATTGAGGCTTGCATATCCAATATGTTTTAAATTCCATAATGTCGAAATTTGGAACACAAGCATCTAATCCTAATGAATCTTTTAGTAGTTGGAAAGAACTGTAAGGCTATAAATACAACCATTTTAAATCCGCATGTTCATTTGCTGGGCGATGATGCCGCTTGCATTGCTTACGTTCGATTGACTCAGTACATTGACAAGTAAGTGTTGTCCACTTTGTAAAGCCACTGTGTGTATATTTTTATCGTTCGACTGTCGATTCTTCTAATTTTCTGATTGTATTTTTCCTCAATTGTTCTTTCTTTTTACTCATTATTCCTTTTTTTCCATTTTTCGATTTTCTAATTTATTCATTTCATTTTCTTTTCCTTTCTATCTGTTTATGCGTCTTTTTTCGGTGTGCACTTTACGTTGTTGTTATTTATGTGTGAATTCGGATTGGCATTCTGTGTGCTCTAATTTCATGTGCTAAAAATAAATGCATCTTTTGAATATTTTTCATTGGATTCAATCAACACGCAAACAAACAACCAATATTGATGATGCGCGCCTTGCATAAATTGTAATTGTTTGTTTCGCTGTCGTCATCGTTGCGATCGCCAGAGATGGTCAAGCTCATACACATCAATCAGAAGAGACACGTGTATGGCATAAGCGTGATAATAAATGGCAAAATGTTCATTTTCACCGAAGTACAACCGGACATTTAAGTGGCACAACGTCTTTTGGATTCGTTCCTCATCGTAAATAATTGAATGAACATCACAACATAATCCATAGCAATTCAACAGCAGCCGAACATTAAATTTCAAGAAAACGGGAAAAATAGAAGATGGAATCCATTGGGATTTTGGCATCAATACGAGCTGAGGGATCATTTTGTCGTTGTATTATCACCGGATAACATAAATTATTGCCAACTTTCTTACACAGGCGGTCGCTGTCTTACAGAAAATAAAGTGTTAACATTTTCGACATTGTATTCAATCAGATAGCTAAACATATTTGGATATTAAAACTTTTCGAGTAATACATTTAAAGGAATTTGAACATGTTGTGTGTGCAACCGAAATGCTCTCAAATCAGCGGATCGTAATGAAAAACCTCACACAAATTAACCGAACATATACATGACAGATAAATTCTCTTTCATTTTTCTACACAAAAGAAGCTTAGCAAATTGATTGAAAGGAAAGCGTGCGATCCGAAAACGAATTCGCCTGCATTCAAAGATTATCCCCGAAAATAGCCCCTCGTGCGACCTTTAACAAAATTTAATAAGTAATAATAATTGATTTTTAACCAATTTTCCAAAGATTATTCATAAAATGTAGCCACGAATGGCTAGTTAGATAGTCGGCTATGCACAAAACGGACTCTTTACAATGCGAAAGCTGAATTCAATTGAACACCAACGCACTTTTTGCTCCATTTCAATCATACCATCATTTAGCGATAGCAAAAGCTTAGCTAGGCTTACTTTTGCCTCTCAGCAATAGAGCACACAAATTGCAAATGAAACCACCTAAATGTCTACAACATAACCAAATCAATCTCTCCTCCTTAATATTGATGATAGATATTTTGATGATGAACGTGCTTAATTATTAATCAACGGTCTGCATTCGGCATTTGATCAATGAAAAACTACCAAACTAAACAAAGTGTTTTTCTGGTTTTTTTTTTCTCCCTAAAACGAACTTTTGATGTTAAAAACAAAATGAGCAAAAAAATATAATCATGACGTAAATTATTCTATTTGTGACGACTACTCTCAAGGTAATTTAAACGATGGAGATTCAACATCTTTTAAAGCGCATAATGCATAAGGAAACCAAGTTATTGACAAAACAAACATACACAAACACTCACTCACTGAGCATGGGATAAAGTGTATGAAATGAATTAAACATTATGGCTTGTTAGATGAACAAAATCAGAACGTTTTCTAGATGAGATACACACTTTCGATAAAATTTATATTATAATTTTGTTGTTACGGGAAATCAGCTCGAGATCATTTATCTCGGTAAATCTTCCTGTAAATATACATATACTAGTTAAAATATGATAAAATTTAAATGGAATGGAATTTATTTGGGAAAAAAACACAATTACAAAAGCTGCCGACATTTTTGAATTATTTCGATTAAATCTCTCGCCATTGTGGAATGCCGTTCAACCGGAATGACATTTTGTGCGCATAGAAATGATCTAAAAATAGTCAGTTTTCGATCAAATACTTCCAACAACTGGCGAAACAAAGTGGTTCGCATTATTCCGGCGTCTTTCTTTCTCTGTTTTATGACGCAAAGCAACGGCAAAATTTTCAAAAGCGCTTAACACACATTCTCTATTCCGACGATCGTCGATTCGAATATATTTGGAAATGTTGTCAAATAGATGAAAGAAGCAAAAAAAAAAAAAACAAAAAACAAAAAAAAAAAACATACCGACACTACAAAACTTTGCCTTTCTTGCCTTTTATTGCGTTCTATTTTTTATATTCCGCATTCTGGAATAATTAAACTCAAGGGAAATCAACTGTTGCCCGATTTGCTTATGCAGCAGAATCGATTCGATACAACACTCGTAACACAACAGCATGGTTCCGAATACATAAAGTAGTTTCGAATTACTTATTGAATGACAGAAAAAATAAATCTGAATCAATTTGTCTAAAAGTTGAAATTTAATGAAATCACTGAATATCTGAATACTGATCAATGTCTTTTCACAGTGCGTTTCCATTCAAGCCTTTCGCATTTACGTAGCAAATATAAAAATGAAAATAAACATATTTACTGTTGACAACAATCGTAACATATTATTATTCTACTTATTTTCTCTAATCCAATCCAAATAATAATAAAAAACACACTTTCTCACTTTATCACTCTCCGTTTTTCTTTTGCTCTTTGCCAAAAGCAGTGAACGAGATGTTGGCGGCACGCCAGCATTTTGTCACTCGAATATGAACATAAACAGTTGCAAATACGAAACAATGGAACTGTACAATTCTTGATAGATATTTTACAAAATGTAAACAAAAAAAAATGATGCAGGTTTAACGGGTTAGAAGCAGAATTTAACAAAGAAAATGAATAACATCACCTAGTTAGTATTTTATTACTTCTTTTAGTGTGCGCCATGCAATTTCATGGAAAAGAAAAGGACACTCAATATGTCATCTTTTACCATTTTAGGTTTATTCAATTTTTAGATTTGTGTACGGAATTTGTTGACTTTTTATGTTTCCAAACAAATAAGACACACATGCAAAACATTAAATTAATGAAAAAAATATTGTATATTTTAGTCTGAAAACGGCCAAGCCGGATTGAAACACAACTATGTTATATTCAACATATTTAGTGGTATTTAAACAACTGTAATACACAATAAATATGCATCTTTAATGATAGTCCTTTCAAATGATCGCCATTATTTGGAATAATTGAGAAAATATCTACATCATTAAATATCCAAAACTAATATTGACATCAACAAACAAACAAATAAACAACAACAAAGTCTAAATTTAATGCTAATTCAATGAAAAATTGTATCATTATAAAATTTGAATTCTATGAATAAAATTTCAGTAACTTTAATTTTCAAATGATTTTATTTAGTCGATTTACTGGAGCATGATTCACATTATCTGAAACAATTTGCCACTATAGTGAACACAACCGGCTGTTGTTTTAATCAACATAATGACATAACAAACTCATCAAAAATACATCGTTGATATTAGAACGACACCTTGAATACATCATAATACAATCGCTTTTTGCACATTTTCAGTGCGTAAATGAGTGTAATTTCTCATGAGATTTATAAGCTCATTGGATTAACGCATGAAATTTTAATGAACGATATTTAGTTGAAGTAACATGAAGAAATACCAGAGAATGCTGAACATCTTTTTCTTCAGCACATTTTGAAGCAGCTTCAATGAAGCTTTCAGGATATAATACATCATTGATGGCTGTAGCGATGCGGGTAAGTACGGATAAAGTCAATATGTTCATTCGGGTAATCCTTGACATTGATTTTTAGATCCTCAAAGTATTTGTATGTTTCATTCCAAAGCCCTATTCTAACTGTTCAAAGTAATCAGGAGAAAATTATTGTTTGTGTCCATTGAGCAAGTTTCAAAGCTTATAATTCTTAGCCAGTTTTGTGGAAGATTTTCATTATGGAGTATTTTTCACATGCAAATTACATTAATGACGAAGAATGTTCGATCCCCAATATATTCCAATTTTTTGTTAGTTCTCTTAAAAAAACATCGATTTGTACGCTTCAATATAATTATTGAGGAAGTTTGAGTCCTGATATCGTAAATACAGCTTTATTTCAAAACATTAATCAAATAACATGTTATTCAAAGTATTGTCCTTCGCTAGCCACTACTTTTTCCCTTCTTTCTGGCAATTTGTGTATTCCGTCCCAAAAAACCGTTCGTTTTTTGAGCCTTTAAACGAATCAAGCCAATTTTTGATTCCCTCAAATGAAGTAAAGCGTATTCCGGTAAGGGCATTCTGCATCGATCGAAACAAGTGGTAGTCAGAAGGGGCAAAGTCTGGTCACATATTCCGGCTATTTTTCGGTGATTGCTCGCTTCAAACGACTCCATTTTGTACCGTTCAAGCAGAATTTCGGACATGCAAAATCGGCGTTCGGCGCCTCTTGGCTTCAATTCATACGGTACCCAATTTCTTTGCTTTTGAATGAATCCTGCCGCTTTCAAACGTTTTGAAATTGCTGCTTGTGTAGCAATTGCTCCCAATGATATTGCGTGTTCTTCTCGCGTTTGACATGAATCCTCATCCAGCAATGTTTCCAATTCTTGATCTTCAAACTTTTTTGGTTGACCTGAACGCTCTTTGTCTTCGATGTCAAAATCAATACTTTTGAAGCGTGCAAACCACTTTTTACACACACTATTTGATATTGAATATTCTGAATAGTTTTCTGACAACAAACGATGACATTCAGCAGCACTTTTCATTTGGTTAAAGTACAAAAGCATTGCTTCCCGCAAATCGTTTTGTTGGCACATAATTCGACATTTTAACCGTAATAAAAAAAAAATTGTGTGAAAAGTTGTGTTCACTTTGAAAGACGAAATTTAATAGAATTTTTGACGCTCTTTAAGATACAATAGTTATCACTGTCAAAAAAATTACATCCGTGATACATATGAAGTTAGATACCGATGGCCACGTTTTAAGTTATACTCCCAATATATTTTAGCGCTCAATCTACCATCTCCACCAATGCTTTGGTAGTGTGCACATTTTGCATGTTCCGTTATTTGCACATCTACATCAATGAATTATGGGAGTATTGAGTGCAATTTTTTTTTTCAAAACAAACAAGATAATGATAATGTTAAAAAAAAACAGAATGAAAATCGGTTGAATAACAGAGGAGAAATCGGTTTTAATCGATTTCCTTAGCCGATTTATATACAGATAAATAAATTAACAGAAACTGCTTGCAACGAACAAAAAAATAAACAGGATTTTGAAAATATTTGAAAATATCAGAAAATACATTGAAATGTTTCTAAAGTACGGAATATTACATATATTGTGTTAGATTGAGTGAGGAAATTTGAAGGAACTAAAACGCATAAAAGGACGAGGTTAAATAATGTGTGATTTGCTTTAAGCAATTATGAAATCATTCAAACCAGTGCTAATTTGCTTTTTCATTCTGCATGGCTCACTGTTCGAAAGGATAAAGTAAAAAAAAAGCAAACTTGTTTGTTTGTATTAATGTATATTTAATTGTTTTGGCTTTATACAATGTATAAACGTAATGCATAATAATGAATAATTACCAAAGTAAAGTTTATATTTTGTAGTTTATTTAAGACTGTGTGTAGAAATATAGCTTACGAAGTACATACAAGGAAGAGAAATTCTCAAAACTCCTTTGTATTTCGTTTACATTAATATAAATTTTGTATTCGTTTCCACCGTTTTGCTATCGTTCATGTTGTTTTGACATCAGAATCAGATATCGTACACGAAATTTTTATATTCTCTTATTTTCTTCACGTTTTTCATCAAGCATTGTTCGAACATAACCGACAATTTCCATCAATATGCATTTCCGTTTAGTCATGCAATGTCCATGCTTCCTAATTGCTTACTATTTACGTAAAAATCAATAGAAAAAATGGATAAATTTGTATAAATCGTACCTACAAAATAGAAGCCATCGATGCAATATGGTATGTTTGGAATGAATGACTGCAAATTCCTAAATCTTATCATGAAATTTGACTATTCGCGATTCTATTAAATTTGGCTTCGTTTTATCTAAATGAAATTATGCGTCTTGCTTCTCTCGTCACATTTCGAAATTTACCAAAAAAAAAAAAGAATGTATAGCTGCCATTTATAGCCAAAAATTTGTATATTTTGAACGAAATTAAATAAGATACCTAAAGTATTTCTAAATACTGATTAGAATGTTTTGCTCTTTTACTTTGACTAATATATTTCAATGGAAAATCCAAATGTATCGTAGATGTACTAAAATTGGAAATCGTCGTAATATAGTTTATTTTTCGAATCTATAGATTTGATGTGAAGATTTGAAGCAGAAATTGCAGCGAAATTGATTCGTCGTTCAGGTTTTGGATTGAAGAAAACCCTCACTAAATTCACTGTATTGCTTTGAAATGATATCATTTTTAATTGAGGATTTCATTAGCATCGAGTCATATCTTCATTGAAAATCTACTAAAATCGCATCGATCATCATCGTCACCCAAGATCTGTATTGAACGAAAACTTTCGCCAAATTTTCGGATTTCTACGATACATTGTCTTTCGCTCACTGGCTATCGCAATTTATTTGCGCTGATGAATACGATTATTATTCTTATAAATGAATTTTTGGACGAACAAATATTCGACACGTCTGAAAGTTCAGACTCTTAACTATGTGCAAAAAGCACAAAAAATATATAAAAAAAACAACATAATGTTATAATATAAATGAAAGAACTGTAGCTGCTGAAGAAATACATTTGTACAAAATCGTGGGAAATATTGGCTGTGTGAATTAACAAAATAATATCAGATCTAAAAGGAGAATGCGGAAAATTTAAAGAAACAAAATAGAATATTTCCGTTGAATTCCTATGACTAATATGGCAGATTGGTATTTATTTTCGTTCCATTGTCTCTATTCATACATGTCTAAGGCATGCTTTTTCTCACTGAAATAATCGTTCGTGTATGCTAAGATAATTATGATTAATAATCATAAATCATTGGTTATAATGCGTATTATTTTGAAACACACTTCATTTAAATTTCATCATTTTGTCGTCTCTTAATCTCTATGTCTTCTGTTTTTGAATATTGTTTTAGACGTTTTAGAATAGCTAATTTCCAATTGTTTTTTTTTTCTATTGCTTATTTACAAAGGATGGGAATCTTTTTCCCAGTCGAAGTTGTAGAAATGATTCGTTGCTAGAACGTTTGTGACAAGAATGAATGGGAAAAACATTGCATTGACGAGAGCTTGGTAAATCAAAATCGAATTTACAGTCTAAATTGAATGTCGTTTGGGAATTCGCGTGCTTAAAATTATATCAGATGATTGAGGTCTTTCATCCGACCAATTAAGAGAGACTATTTCACTTCAATGTGAGTGTTGCCACTCACCATCATCGGCAATATGCTTCGTTTTTATACAATTTTCATAAAACCACTTCGAAATGCCCCTCTGACCAATTTCTCATAAAAATGCATTTACACAAGTTAACATTCACAACGAAATGTTCGTTACATTCTCCTAACGAAGCATCTAAGAATTGGTTTTGACTGATGGGGATGGCGATGTGTCGAGGTCTGATTTGTGCAAATCAGCATAATTGGCTATGGCTCTGTACACGAACTCATATTGCGCCTAAAAATGGAAAATTCATGATCGATTTCAGTAAAAACAAACTTTTCATTCAGATTTTCTTTTGAACTTACATATGTACTAAGGAACTGGCTACGTTGAGTACGCAATTTTCGCACGACCGTACAGATATCGACTTTTTTCTCCAGCCGCAATTGCTGCACTAGAATGCACAATGTCACAAATATCGAGCTGCGATCAGTGCCAAGACTGGAAGAAATTGAGGGAAAAAGACAGAGTTTAGTATTCACTTAAAAAATTGATGTATTTTAAAATGAGACATCAAAAAAATACCTGCAATGTACAACAATTGGACTGGAGGATGCGAATGTGGCGTTTTCTTGTAATGCTAATGTTTGATCGACTAGTTCGAGCATACCGCGTGTTACTTCGGGCACTTCACCTTCAACCGTTGGCCAACCATTGTATTGGAATTGAGTCACTTTTATTGTATCTTTTATTTTAAAATTGGTAACATTGAATTCGCGACGTGTGTAATATGGACACGATTCGCTCTGCATATACTTCACTAAAATGTGATCGTATTCAACCTCATCGTCCGCCCAATAACGTGGACACTTGCGCGGACCCTCGCCAATCTAAAAATCGAACATTCAAACATTTCATATTTAAGTTCAACGTTTTTCATAGATTTTGAGATGAAAAAGCGGGAGAGATGTGGAAAATTGAGGTCACAAATCGGTACTCACTTCTGAAATCATCACAATCGTGTTGATACTTTGTTCGGACATCATTCGCCAAAAGTCTCCTATCGTCTCTTCCATTGGGTCTTGTGTGATGATAAACGATTCAGAATTATCGTAGCCTTCGATAAAGGTGGCATTTATGTATGTGGAGGGCTGCGGACCTATACGAAAACGGACAAATATTTTAATGAAATTGAATCGAAATTATCGAAATTAATCCAATGTACCGATAGGTGTGAGAATGACTCGATTCCTATCGTATGGAATCACACTATCACTACGATTTTTGCTTTGATTTTCTTCACTTGCACCAACCGCACAACTTTTGCTTGTTTCGTCCAGAATCAAATTGATTTTCTGCAAATAAAATGTTTATGTTATTTTATTAGACAATTCGAGACATAAACAATTGGAAATGGTCATTATACCTCAAATTCCATTTCCAGCTTGCATTGATCTCGACTATCATTCGATCTTTGTTTCAATTGTTCGAGGGTCGAGTTCAAATCTTTTACAGCAATTTCTGTATTGCCAAATTGGGCGACATCAAGCAATGCACGGTACAAAAAAATGTATTGTTTCTGAAAAGATATTTTGGGCAAAATCATCGATTTGTCACAAATCTCAACATTATTTTTCCACCTACCAGTGATTGTACTAAGAAATTCCGTTGGTGGCGCATATCATACACTGTATTGAATATGGACACTTGATTTTCATCTTGCAATTGCTGCATCAAAGAATCCAATGCGACAAGAGTTCCTGTACGTCCAACACCAGCTGAAATGTGAAAATGAAAAATATAGTTTTATGAATTTTGCGAAAGTAATTATTTTGCAGAAAAATACAAAAAGATAAAACAGAGTAATTCCAAAATACAACAACCCCCCCCCCCCCCTCTCCTCCCTCCTCTCTCTAAACACCTCATTTCCTTTTCCTATTGGAATTTAATTTCTAGTGATTACACCCATAAATCAATATCCGAACATACCAGAGCAATGAACCAATATTGGACCTCGTTGCACCGAATAGACGTCGTTAATTTGTCGAATAAATCGGATCACACCAAGTTCTGGAGCCATGAAATCTTTCCAAACCAAATAATGGTATTGTGTAATATGACGTTCTTCCTCTTCGTCGCCACTCAAACTGCCATTGCTCAGTGCTCCGTTTCCATTTGAGTTGACATTATTGTATAATGAATGGGATCGTGTAATTCTGAGTTCTCGCACCAGATAATCGGTAAAACGTTGTTCATGCACAAATTTCACGGTAATTTCACCAAATTTTGTGGTGTCCATAATTTGCTCGGGCCAATACTTGGCGCATTTTGCCTTATTGTATTCCTCAAGATTGGTCAACATAACAATAATTTCGAGATGCTGTTCCCAAATCATGCGCCAGAAATCATTTACTGTACTATCCATTGGTCCTTGGGCACAAATGAATTTCTTCCGCTCTTTATAGCCGATCACAAAGTTTGCATTTATATAATCCGTTCCCTCGACCATGCCATTTGTTGGGCGTTCCGAAAGTTTTACACGAGTTTGATCGTATGCTTTAATGTCTGGATAACGGTTTTTGCCTGCGTTTTCTTTGGCATCCGAATTTTTCGTTGTGCGATCGTTGAATCGGTTTGGTAACATTTCATATTCGCGCAAAAATCCATAATCGGTATCCTTGTGCCGCTGAATATACGCTTGGGACAAATCATCGCGATGGATTGGGCCAATATCTGTTGGTTTTGTTGTATGTGTAGTTCCTAAGAGATGACGACGGCTTTGATTGTTGCGTCCACCGCAGAATGCTCGGCTTAACGAGTCTCGTAAGCTAATGACATCGTTTCCCTGTTGTTTCGCAGAATTCATTCGATGCATTACACACAAAGTGGTCAACAGCACAAGAACAATTAAAATCAATCCGCACAAAATTTGCGTTAAAATGCTTAACATTTTCGCCAAATTCTCTTCTTGATTCAGATCGACAGCAGAACCGAGATACAATGGTGGAATGTATGTGCCATATGTTGATATCACTTCATTTTTGTCATTTTTGTTTACTAAAAAGATCACAAGAAACAATTGTGAATTGACAATAAATGATGATGGCAAATTGCTATTCTTTACATACCAATTACTTCGATGAAACCAGTGTAATTACTGTCTGGATCTAATGGACCATCAAACACGGAACTCTTGCTATCGGCTTCATTCACGTTCATTTGAATGCTTTCGGCGGCTCTCGGTGCGATCGTCGTTAATTTTCCATTCTCCGAATTTTCAACGTTAATTTCGTTTATCGATTGACGACGCACGCGAGAAACGTGAATATAACGGCGTTTGCGAGACTGTGGCTTTTCATTTGCTTTTGAGCCATCGGGGTTGGTTTTCTGATCCGTGTTCGGTACATCTGCGCGAAAATATCAAACAAAAGATTGAAAATGTTTCAAAATTAAAGTGAAGAAAGGAAATCAAATAGTTTACCATCAAGTGGATCTTCTGTAGTTACTCGGATGATACCAATTGAGTTGGCGGCGGATGATCGGTGCGCAGGCTGAACATATCCATTCATAAGCTTGCGGCATTCAGTGTTTTGGACCGAACGAAGGTAGTCGTCATAATCATTTTTAATATTGTGGCCATCGCCCAGGATCACTTCGTTTTTGAAGAATTCACTGGAGAATGTTTCGGCGATGTAGGCGCCTCCGTGAGTATTCTTTGGTGCATGCACTTCATGATATGTGCTTATATTCAACCGATCAACTGGTGGAAAATTTTTGCTATCTAATCCAACATTTTGCGGCATTCGAACCAAGTAAATACGATAGCCGCAAATTGGTCCATTTCGCTCAGACAATTCGGGAATATAAACTTTGATCATATATTGATCGTCTGATCGAACGGGATCCCACAATACTAGCCCGAGCTCTGGTGTTGAGCGTGGCATAGAGCACATTGCCTTCGCCACCGTACCCGGCTTTTTGTTCCGTGTTATAGCTGACACTTTCACCGTATAATCAGTGTTCAACGGGATATTTTCGAAATCGGCTTTTCGCTGATTTAAATCCAATAAATTTTTCACCTTTGGACCATAAGTTTCATTTTTCAGAGCACGATTTTTGCCCGATCGATAGGCGGCTATGCCAATTAATTCAATGTGATACGATGTGATGAAGCCATTCGACCTTTCTGGCAATTCCCATTGGGCTGATACCAATGTTCGATGCGAAACATTGTCAAACCGACAAATCACTTGAAGCTTAGTTGGAGCACTGGCAATGCCATCAGATGTTGTTCCAGTGACGCTTGCCGACCAATTTCCACATAATTTCGTTAATTCGCTACATGCACGAGCTTGGAATGTGTATTCAGTTGCAACTTTCAACTAAAAATCAAGCATCGACAATTATTTTTTGAACTTGACACAATAAAATTTAAAAAAATAAAATCGGATAAAACGAGAAAAACAAATTCACTTACATTATCGAACATGTATGGCAAATTTCGGCTATTCTGGGGATGGATAGCTTCTTCGATGATTTTTGACTCGTTGGCCTTTTCAACGACAACCACTTCATAGTAATGAATGTATTCGAGCAGATGATTTGGTGGTGGATGCCAACCGATCGTTATGGTGTCAATTGTATTGCCTTTGACTTCGATCACTGGAACGAAAACGGGATCACTATCGAGCGTTTTTATCCATTGCGGATATGTGTATTGTGGACTTGTATCAACACTATTTTGAGCGCTGATCTTCAATTGATAGTTGGTTTTTGGTTCAAAGTTACTCAGCACGTACGATGTATTCGCTCCATTGATCGAGGTGTTATAGTAATTGAACGTTGATTCACCTTCTTTCATGTATTGAACAAAATATTGTTTGATCGGTGCATTGCCATCGTTAACAGTCCAATTGATGAAAATCTGGCCGGCTCCAACCGCTTTGACAACGTCCAAACTAACCTGAGGTGCATCCAATACAAGAACTATTGATGTTGCTGCGATGCGCCGTGAATGTTCAAATACTCGATCATCATCCTGATCGTACGGTACTTCAACGACACACGAATAAGATCCATTATCCTTTTTAAAGATGTTTTCCAATTCAAGTGTTACATTCAATTGTTGCTTATTATTCAAGTACTCGAATTTGGTTCGATTCGAAATGATTCCTTGATCTTCCTTGGACGTTTGCGTTGTAAGCACCGGATTTCCATGGTCTTTTATCCATTTGATTGTTTTTGCAAAAACTTCGAGCGGATGTGCTTCAATAACACAGAACAATTGCACACTTTGACTGATTTTCGTTGTGATTCTAGCCGGACTTTGTGACAGAATTCGTGGCAGAAGAACAGCCGTTACAGCAAATTGTTTCTCAGCCGGCGGTGATTCGCCGTTAATCGGACCATTTTGGACGCATGTATAATTGCCGGTATCATTTGCATCGACCGATTTTATCGTTAGACTATATTTTATATTTGGCAAATCATTGTTATCGATTGACAAGTGATATCTACAAACAAATGATAAAATAAAATCAAATCAATTATAACGCGTGCGAAAAGGAAAGTGTAAAACATTGCAACACGATTATCTCACCTTTTATTGGATTCGGTAATATTTATGCCATCTTTTTTCCATTTAAATGGCTCGCTCGTTGTCGTTTCGCATGAAATCGTGAAATTCTTTTCGATCACCGCATATTTTCGAATCGGTTCTACAAACGCACAAAATCAAATGAAAAAATGAAACAAAACAATTGGTTATTAAGAATTCAATGCAAGAAAAAAAAACACAGGCACTGAACGTGATTTGTTTTCGAAGCGATAAAGACATTCCGATTGAACTTCAAAGTGATATATGAGCGAGCGCAACGAGTCGAAATATGAGTGGGCGAATGTCAAGGCGACTTTGAACGAATGAGACCAAACACACCCCAGAATTTTGAAAGCCATCCGCATAGATTACAAATGATTGCATTACTTGGAACATAGTTGCGCTCGTATTCAATCTCTCGCACATATACTGCTCTTTCACTCACACACTTATCAAACGAAAATAAATCGCACATTTACCTAATTGTTCAGCTTGTTGTTGCTCGTCGGCGACTACAAACAAGTCATGAATTTGTGCACTTGCAATAAATAAAACGATTAGTGTGCTCAATGCTTGATTCATTTCACGAAAATGCCAAAAACAATATCGACGACCGAACATTGTTCACACAATGTCGTCAGGTTTACGACGATGCAAATATTTAATGCAATTGATGTTTGATGTTTGCTTCTTTTCCTGCTAGTGACTTTTTTTTTTTTGCTTTACACTAATCCACTGAAGTATCTCTTTAATAATCAGCAAAATTTACATAAATTTTAACAAGATGGAATCAACGCCATTGGAATTGATTAAACAGGCAAAATATTGCGGTGTATTTTGCAAATCACAAGCACACAAAACAAAATATAGTTTTTGCCGAAAAAAAAATCATTCGGTGTCGTCCTTTTTTGTGTATTTTGTGTTGTCCAATTGTGCGGCCGCAATAGCTTCACCAACCATTCACAAATTTCCAATTCATTCACGAATCCAATTTTACGTGGTCATCATTTTTAACAGTTTTTCCATTTGGAAATTGCAAATATCCATCGAAATGTTTCACCTTTTTCGGATGTTATTCAATTTGGAAACCGAGAACAAACAAACAATTTGAACAAAATGTATGTACACTCAATTTGTTAGTTTCATCGGCTTCAAACATACACTAGTGCCTGCTTGTTCTGCTCTCAACTCTCTTTGCTTCGATTTTCGATGTGTATGCTTGTCTGCGTGAAAACGCTCCAACACCCATTCACAAATTATTGGTGTGCGTATTCAGAAATATATGACATGAATTTCATTGTTTCACTCTGAATGCCATCGTTCAGGCACAACCACATACACGCAATTGTAAATTGACATACTAGATTTGTTGGCCGCTATGTCATTTCAAATTCGAATTTGGCGAAGTTGTAAACAAATAAATAATAGGTATCAATTTTTTTCATCCAGTTTTTTAGATTATTTTCCCTCAATTTATTCATTTCTCACAATAATCCAATTTATCGGCATATTTTTCAACAAGTTCAGACGATTTGGAACTAAAGATTTGCTGTATTCTTGCATTCATCTCAAATTTCATTGCATCAACATGAATACGAACTCTGCCAAACAAAATGAAGTTTGGCGAATTGAATAAATTCATTTAAATGCGTAAGCAAAAATCCGAAAGGAAATTATCCAAAACATTATGGACAACTTATGAATTTCAATTTCATAAAATTGGCCTCAATACACGAATGTGCATTTCTAATAGAATTCAAAAAAATTTACCTCCCTTCGTACAGAAAATGGCCACATCACAGTGGCGACACCTGCAATCTGTGTGAACGATCCGATGACACTTTGCAATGCTATTGGTGTTATTAGCATTGTGTTGGTGTGCCTTTCAGCATTGAGGCTATCAATTGATTCACACAGTCTAATTTTTGGTGACGAACAAACTTGTTCAGAGGCAAACGAAGACAAAAACAGTTTTTGGGAACAATCGAAAGAGTATAAAAAAAAAAACATTTTTGATTGCATCCGTAAAGTGTAAAGCAAGTGAATCAAAATGCCGAAGAATAAGGGAAAGGGAGGTAAAAATCGTCGTCGTGGTAAGAACGAAAATGAATCAGAAAAACGTGAGCTGATTTTCAAGGAAGATGAACAAGAATATGCCCAAGTCACGAAAATGTTAGGCAATGGCAGACTGGAGGCAATGTGCTTTGATGGTGTCAAACGATTGTGTCACATCAGAGGAAAGCTTCGGAAGAAAGTAAGTTGTTTGATGACGAATTGGAATTACCACGAAAAAAGTGAAAATTTATAGAAATTGCACGTTTTACGACCTTTCGAAAAAAAGAAGGGAAAAAAACTACGAGAAACCTGACGATTCGCATAAAGATGGCGCCTTTTCAAAATCGATCATACAAAGAACGGTGAAATTACGAATTTATTTGGTAGATATTTACAGGAAATTTCTCGATACATGTTTTTTTCTTTCTTTGTTTTGTGTGTCTAGAATTGTGTGATAGATTGTGCGATATTTTACACATAATTCGGGGATAACTGTGTGCGAAGACTGAACGTTAAACAGATGTATATGTCGTAAAGCTGTATGGGTGTGCATGTATGCAGTGAATGCAAAATAAATGTTAAAAGTCTCGACACGCTCCCCACAATATCCGTATATTATATGCGAACAACCTTGTGTCGTCGTACATTGCAATGAGAAAACACGAGCAATGTAGTGAAATTTGGAAGATAATGCGAATATGAATGTTTTCATACATGATGTTGATGAAAAGCCAGTATCGCCCCAATAAACACTGTCATGTGCACTCTACAAACTCGATTTGTTCACCATTATCTGGTTTATTCACATTTTGTTTCTTTATTCAGGTCTGGATCAATCAAGGCGACATCATTCTGGTTGGTTTGCGTGACTATCAAAATTCAAAGGCCGACGTTATCCTGAAGTATACTCCAGATGAAGCTAGAAATCTGAAAACATACGGTGAATTCCCAGAATCAGTACGCATCAATGATACGGTCACGTTCGTTGAAGACGGCTTAGATGAAGACATTGAATTCGGCGATGAGATCAGTTCCGAAGATGATGCCGATTCAGTTGATGATATTTGATAGTATTAATCTTAAGGAATCCTTTTAATTTCATCAAATCTTTGAAACAAAAAATCAGATTGAAAAAAAAAAAAATAAAAAATAATCAACCGGAAAATATCGAAAAAAATGTAAAGTTTAAACTTTAAATTGTAGATGTTAACTGACGTCTTAAAATAAAATCAATAAACACATACACCCACATTTTCTTACTTTTCGTACATTAATTTTATGGAACGCTTTTATTAGAACGAAATTGATAGCATTCATTAATGCTTGTGCGCTAGGTTAATTTGACTTGAGAATGAAATTTAAACAAGATCAGATTTTAAATTGCAAATGTCAAGTGAATTACATAGCTCCCGAAAGAATTGCTATGAGGGAAGAGTGACTATATTAGCGACCTACAGTCCCTTATTACGATTTAACTGCAAAAATGAGCCTGTTGCACCTATAAATAAAGGTTTGGGTCCTTATTTGGAAAATTAACTTTAGATGGAAACATTTGAAATTGATCAAATTGAATATTTTAATCTTAGATGTCGGGCAAAGATATCAAAGTCTGTTTGGAAACTTGCGAAATTTGCTCTATCGAAAAAATCTTGGAATGTGTAACATAATGTGAATGGAAATGAAAGAATGTGTTATAGATTTCACGAAAGAGATGAAATTATATACGGATTTCTGGACTTACAATTGATTATGAAAAACCGAATTTACCTATTGTACGTCATCTATGCCCGCACTTTGGTTCGCTATGAGAAAATTTTCGTTTTGTTGCGTATGCAAACATAAACGCCATGTTTCTCTCAGTACCTGTTTGAATTTAATGGAGTAAAGAGATTTTATTAAACAAAACATAGAGGAGAACAATTAGTCGATCGCGATCACCATCACCACCAACGCAATGTTACTGCAATACACCAATTAAATGGCCGACTGTTTTGTGTCGTCTAGCAAATTCTTTATCATCCGCCCTTTCAATCCTTCTAAACAATTTCGAAAATAAATAGCTTTTTTACAATTATCACTAAAACACGGATCGAAATTGCTTTTTTAAAAAAGTTCTTTATTTTCCTCATTTGTCTATTTTACACTAGAAATTATTGTGTGTTTTTGTGAGTGTCTATTTTGGTGTGAATCTCAATAGCATCATGATTCATGCTCATGTAACGGCAGTTACATTTAATTGTATTGCTAAATAGTTTGAAGCAATATTAATTAAAGGAATTCAGTTTATATCTTAGGTCTTTTCATTGAACAAATAAAGTTTTCGATTTCAGATGCATTCACAATAGAATAATACATTAAATTGCAAAGCCAGCGGAAAGAAAACGGAAAATGAACATCTAAATGCCATAAAATGTGCTTATCAAATTTTATTTTATGTATTTACAAATTTTATCATCTAAATGTTTGTTTCAAAAATGTCAAAAACTGACCCGATGGATGGCGAATATTTTTTCGATACATTCAAAGAAAATTAATTTAGATAAGTTTGATTTTGCGCAATTTGTTGAAGATTTCCTCCAAGAACAAATTTTGAAGCAATAAAATTAACTGGTTGAAAATGGATGCCAAACAAATGTGCCTTTTCCATTTGCTGCTGTTGATATTATTCTTTCTTAAATTCTTCATTGATTCCACTTTCATTTGGTACGAATATTAAATAAGCTTACAAGCTATTATTCCGATATTCCGTCGTTTCGATTCACCTAATATTCTTACAAGTACTACATATCTATAATGTTGATATAATAGAGTTTTGTTGTTGTCCTTATTTAATTAGTGCTGACGCTTTGTTTTTTAGGTATACAGTTAGAGATAAATAATTGTTATAATATTCGTTTGAAATAGCAGATTTTTTTTTTCATTTAGTAGGAATCGAAATGATTATCATCCGAACCAGTAATGTCTTGAATGGCTAGAATAAACACAAAAATATAGAAGCAAGTAATAACGGTTGCACCAGTGCAAGTGAAGTGAATGAAATATTTTTTGTTTTCACTACGAAGTGATTTATTTTCATCCTGTTTGTTTAAGGGAAATTGGGTACAAACTTCTAAATGGAAATAAATATGGGGCAAAGCATAGCAAATTTCATTTGGTATGCACAAAAAAACATTCTTTCCGCTATCAAGGTAAAGGAAAAATGGATAGAATGAAAGAAAATTAAATCTTTCGCAAACAAAATTGAAACAAACAAATAAAATAAAAAGGAAATGAACTTGTATTTATTGGAGTTAAATGAATTGTGTTTTTGGCATATCAACAAAATGCGTGAAGAAACTGAAAATCAGCATTCAAAAATATAGCCTACAATTGAAGCCGTTCCGAATCTGATACTTATTAGTCAACTGAATATTACTCGATTTCGTAATACGCTTGTGTTTCTGCGAACATTTGTTTCATTTACATTTCTTTTATAATTTATTTATACTTGAAGCATCTACGAAATGTTAATACGTCACATGTTCGACCTTTCTTGTGTTTTTTGTTTGTTTCCTTTATACTGTTAAGGCATCCTTTATTCATATTCATCATCATTGAAGGGTTTTTGTTGTTGCGAATGTATGTTTTGTTTTTACATGACACACACACGCACACATTCAGGAATAAAATTCATGTGTGGTGAGTGAAAGAAGATGAAGCACAAGGTGAGAGTCATGCAGGAATATATAATGACCGTCAATAATAGTTTATGCACAACAGATGATTCCACAATACGCGCCAACAAACAAACAATAGCTGACATCTCGCCACACAGCTACATTTAAGCCAACGAAATCGAAGATTACGAACAAAAGGACCCACGTTTGTTTAAATACTATATAATAGTATTAGAATAATTTATACTAACAACTTAAGAAACAAAAAAATATATATAACTACTTGTTTATGCATTTTCAGTGTGGATAATTCACTCTCGATGTCAGTCAGCTATGTCAAACTCATCGCATCGTTTTCCATTTTTATTGGTCTAACTTGTCTTTCACCTATAGAAATTCCATTAAAATGCTTCTCTCTGAAAATATCAGCGTTGCAATCTGCTTAAAAGTGTATTAAATACACCAAAATATATTGCCGTTAAGTCATTCTCTTCATTCACATATCGTTTTCTATTGTTTGTAAAGGAACCTGTTTCACCAAATTTGTTCATGTGAATCAATTCGTCAATGCATTCGATATGGGAGCCAAATTGTGTTTAAATGTTCGAAAATTTTTGATTTCTCCCATTTGAAATGCATTGACGAACTGGTGTACTTTTTTACTTGGTTGATAAAAGGTCCCGATTATTTCCTATTTATCGCTATATTTTCTTTTGTCCATATTCTCATTACGCCAACATTCAGCACATAAAACTTATACTCTTCAAATGTCGTCTCTCTCATATTCTATGTCTTCATTTGCAATTTTTGTCAGTTCAAACAAAGGTTTGTGATTCCATTTAATGATAATAATTGATTTAAATAGTAATAAAATCCAAATGAATTAGACAATTTCAAGGGGAAGTAAATAATAAATTCTAAACATTTCATCTTAATCATTAAATGCAAAACAAGGCTTCAATATCTTTAGATACACAAATAAAATCAATAAAAAAGAGGGGAAAAGGTGGATGAGAAAAAATTGTGTGTTGATGATGATAGCGGTACTGATTAATGACAATAGATTTGATTAGCTTGCTTAATTAACTGCATTATTTGTATTTTGTTGATGCTAAGCACAGGAGGTTCGCTAATGGCCTTTTGTAGCTTCCTTCGCCGCTAAGATCAGAGGGGTGAGGCTCGCCAGTGGGCGTGCTAATTTCAAAAATTTGTGCTGCAAATGAAAAACAACGACAAACAATTAATATTTAAAATAAAAAGCGTTAAACGTACATTTTCACGTCAATGGCATGAAATCGCAGAGTTTTGTTTGAATTTAAAACAAATTACCTTAAGTAGTTCGGGTGCGCCGGATCGACGATCAACGTCTACCTCCAAGCATTGATCGAGAAAATCTTGAAATATTGGACTGAGCTTTTCCATCTCTTTGATTTCCGGTTTGCCATTCGTTGCAATCAGATACAATGCACGCAATGGATTCTCATTCAAATATGGTGGTTCGCCTTCAATCATTTCAATAGCCATTATACCTAGCGACCATAAATCAACCTTTGGTCCATACTGTTTGCGGGTGACCACTTCGGGGGCCATCCAATACGGTGTACCAACCATTGTGGTGCGTTTCGATTGTTCGGGCGAGATTTGTGCACAAAAACCGAAATCGGTCAATTTCACACTTCCGTCTAAGCCTAATAGTATATTGTCACTTTTTATATCTCTATGTATCACTTGATTGCTGTGCAAAAATGCCAACGCTTGTAATACTTCACGGCAAACCGCTGCTATTTGACCCTCATCCATGCACGTCTCCGTCACGACATCGGTTAATGAACCACCCGGCAAATACTCCATCACCACCCATAGCTCTTCGCCAACTAAATAGCTATCCAAATAATTCACCACATTCGGATGCTTATTCTCTCGCATCACCAGAATTTCATTGATGATCAACTCTTTTTTCGGTTGCTGTGACAAATTCATCTGTTTGATGGCCACTTCCATGCCCGTTGAACTTTCGATCGCCGTATATACTGTTCCCGACGCACCTTGTCCAATTTTCTCGATTTTCGTGTACTTTCGCGTTGGATCGCCCACACTGACAATCGTTCGAAGCTTATCGAGGATTTCTTCGTCGGTCATTTTCTTCTTTTTGAGACCGCCATTGTTTCGTGGAGTAGTTTGAGGAGCAGCAGTTGGTTGAGCTTGATTCAGAATCGTTCCGCCGCTGGTCGGTGTTATTGTCGTGTTACTGCCATTGGCCGTTGCTGAGACAGGTGACGTTGGCGGAACGTGTTCTGTAAATCGGAAAATTATAGCGGATCTAATGGAATTGTTGCTTGTTAATAAAACAATTTTGAGGCTTACCAGGTGAAGTTGGTTTCTGTATTGATGACTTTGACAGCACTGGATTGTTCACCACTTTTGGTTGCATATTGTAATTAATTGAATTCGGACTATAGATATTGCTTGCGTTGTTTTTATTTTTATCAAGTGTTGGACTTTTAATCGCCACCGATGCATTCATTAGATTATTTTGCACCGATTGTACTTGGTGTTGATAGTTGATGGCACTTTCGGTTAAATTTGTGTCATCGAGCGGTCTCGTGTACTGAACGTGGAGAGAGAAAAAATTGGGATTTCAGACAAGAATTATGAAAAAAATGATATTTTCGGAAATTTAAATAAAAAATTGGTGAAAATTGTAATAATCACCAATAAAACACGTACAATTGATATCGTTTTCGCGGGTCGACTAGATATTGGTGGCGGAGGTGCGGCATTTTCATCGCTCGATACTTCTTCATTGATTGAACCGTCGGTAAACTGGTGTAGGCTTTGTTGAGTTGACGACTCACTGACCGCTGGATGCAGCGGCAATTGTCCACTACTGTGATGCGACTCCGAATCGGTTGGCGTACTACTTGGCGTGCTGCTGCTTACATGACTCAACGACGATGCTGCTTCAATAACAATTTGAATTGGCCACAAATCAAACATGTGATGCAAATTTATCGAGATATTCAAAATTCTATAAGAATATTTTTATCTATTTACCCGAATTTGTAGCGGTCGTTGTAGCATTTGTATTGATCATATATTTTGAACTGGGCGGTTGTTTGCTACTGTTTTCAAACCAATTTAATACGTCTAAAACAGCTTGTGGGTTCTTCTTTTGCTCTTGTTTGCTTATGTTCGAGCTCATCAGCAATCGAGCCCATGCTTCGGGCATTCCCTGCAATTAAAACAAGAAGATTGAGTAGAAAATGTTCGAAAAAAAATGGCAATAGATTTAGAACAAGGGAGAGTGGTGGACGATCAACGACACAAGATGAAAGACGTGCAAGTGGATGAATCTGCTTGAGACAGATTTGCATTGCCTTTCTTACCAATTTTGTTTTTACCAAATACTATTTTCCCATAAGAACGAACAAAAATTATCATAAACACATGATCCAATTATTGGCCAATTAATTTGCGATTGTCTGAAGCATGCAAAGAGAAGCTGATACAAAAAATGCAAAACCAATTGCTTGTGAATTCACAAAATAAAAAATTGACGAGACTTTTTGGTGGCATATTTCATTTGTGTAACATTGCATTCGTTATTGTTAAGAAATGCGTCATAATGAGTCACGAATGTCGCTCGCGAATGGGCTCGATTTATTCATCAAATTTGCCCATTTTTTCAATAAAATTCTTAACAATTTCTAGGCAATGCCTAAGAATTCAAGCGTACTTGCAATATTCACAGAACAGTCAACCAAAACAAAATAAGAAAACGAAAGAGAAAACCATTGGAAGTAACACAGACGAATATACAGTGCAAACAAACACAATTACACTCATAATCTATCACCGAGTGCCAATGAATGAATTTTCAGTGAAAAAATGTTCCATAAAATTCCGACGAACAATTATAAAAAAAATAACAAAGAAAAATAAGTGTGACACAAGCGACAAAAACTTAATACTTACTTTTAAAGGCAGCTTGAAACGAAAAAACAAAACGAAATACAACCTTTGTGTGTGAACAAAATCGAACAAAAATCCAAGAAAATCAACACAAGTTTCGAATAACCGAAATAAAACGGAACATTGTTTAGTCTATCAAATGGTTTAAAGATTGAAATTAAATGTGAATTTTGCTATCGAATCGAAACACTTTAAGGATGAAGAAGTCAAAATAGAGTCGATGAACAAGAGAAAACAAAAGAAATATTATAATTAATTTGAAGATTTTTTGGCGAAATTGGAGTAATTCAATGGGCAATTCATTATAATGTTGTTTTGTGTATGTTTTCTTGTGTGTTTTCATTGTTTGTTTTTTTTCTTCTTCATCAAATGTAATGCCATTGTTTTAAACATTTACGCATGAGATCGAGTTTCAATCTATTTTGAATTATTTTAATATTTTGAACTTTGAAGTGATGCGATTCGAGAACTGATTCCAACTGAAACGGTAATCTTTCTTTAAACGAACTGAAAAAAAACTTATCAATTTTGAAAAAATCGTTTCTGTTTTTCCTTTCTGCCGATGTGATGATGAAATTCAAATTTCGAAAAACAAAAATGGAAATTGCGTGTGCAAAAAGCGCAAAATTTTATTTTGGGAAAGCTTTGATCAAGCGCAATTTACCGTCCGAATGGCGAAATTTGAAGTGAACTGATCCAAAATGATTTAGCAAAAAAAAAAAACTTTAGCTAATATAAATGCATCAAGCCAATCGCCCAATCCAGTGATCAAAAGCACACAATTTGTAACTCAAGAGGAAATTTGTATGAAATGGTTAAGCAACTTGGTTGAACTAGATGGCAATACCAAAAACGGAACACACAATTCAAAACTCAAATTCATAAACAATACAAATGAAATGGTAATTGTCATTTGTTGAAAAATGCATGGCCAAAATATTGTTAAACAATAATCTGGTTCATTGTGTAAAATCAGTCGTCATGATGATATTATTTTGCGCCAAAATGTCAGCCAATGGAATAAAAAGATTTAAAACGCAAAGTGAAGCATGAACAAACTCACAAAACTAAATGAAAAACGAATGCAATTCGCAGACTTAAGCTGACAATCAAAGATGAAGAGCATGAGAGAGAGAGAGAGAGTAGAGCATGATTAAACAAATGTGAACTTACCGTGAATTCACCGGTGATTGCATCGAATCCCACATGAACAGTATGTTCAAAATTCTGCGGTGAAAAAGCGGAAAATATGCGTAATATTCATACTGAATTGCAGATATTTGTCATACAACTCACCGTTGGATACGATATATTTGGTTTGGAATCGGTGCCTGGCTTTGGCATCGATCCTTTCACTTTACTCTTGGAAGTCTTTTTCTTTCGATCTGCATCATCTGGCTCTGCATGAATAAGACAACAACAATCAATATGTATTTTTTGTCATGCCAAAAATGTGATATTTTCGTCTTTCGAAAATCCGTACCTTTTGGTAGAGGTTTCAGTTCGACGTTCGGAGCACTGTCACTGCGATGGTGATCAGATTTGCTAAAACCTTGATTTATAACAAATAAAAGGATTAATGAGTTCAATTGGATGTATGTTCGAGAGAGCAACAGAGAAACACGGATAGCGTCAAATGGTATGAATTGCTTTCAACAGTTTACAGACGGCAGCCAATTATTGCAAAATTGACGTTCTGCATTAATAATGCGACAATCGTGAAACGTATGAAAGCGAATTCAATTACCTCGATTTGTGCTGGTCAATCGGACCGGCGGGGCAGGCGGTTTATCTTCTTCACTCGACATGTTTGAAACGGTAAGTTTTTGCTGTTGTTGCTGCTTTTATATGTATGATTGTTTGCGACGTATGAATAAAGTCAACGAAAATCGATTTTTGACACCGATTTTTTGAAGCAAACAAAAATGAGCTTCTTCTGAAATTGATGGAAATGAAACAAATTTAGTAGCGGAAACCAAAAATCTATTGTAAAGATCTTTACACATAATCCCATTTCATTCATACAGCGGCACTTTAAATCGTTTTTTTTTTTTTTGCGCTGGCTCATGACACACAAACAACAACAACAACACACATACACTATTTTCACGGCGGCGACAAATCATTCATTCGACGGCGTTTATCGAAAAGAGAGCGAGAATAAACCAAAGCATAGTAAAAACCAAAAATATCTTTTGAATCGCTTAAATTCGTCAAGATCACGGCTGCACCCAATGACATTTGTCTGTATACATCCGATTGCATTAGTATGAGCATTAGCCGTACCACTTATAAAATGATTTGTTGCTTTATATATATATATTTATTTCCGTTCTCTCCTTACTTTACACAAATGTTAGTCATTTTCGTTGTAAATCGAACGATATGTATTATTCAATTGCACTGATAGCAAAAACTCATTTCTTTTCATTCTGAATTCAATCATATCTCAAAGTGTGGATTGTGATAACGATGTATTGTGTGTGCCATCCAAAAATACAAAAATGATTTCATTTGATCGACGATTTTCCTCTTGCTTTTTGCTCATTGCTTGACACAGCGAGCTAAAATACGTGTGTATTCATTTGTACAATTCACAGTTTTGATATGAGCCGGACTGACTCAACTCAATGCCTTATAAATTTCATTGCTTCTCTGTTTTATTTTTCATTATGATTTGTTTTTTTTTTTCACTTAAAATCGTGTATAGAATAATATGTGATTAATATTGGTTAAGTTTTGTCCATTCCATTTCGAACGTGTTGTATGGCCAAACAAAACAAATCGATAAACGCCAAAATGGAAATTTTCATCGTGCATTCACAATTGAATGGGATAGAGAAAACACTCTCACACACACTTCACTCTCAAATATCTATCTGCAATTTTTTGTTTGAATTTTTTTTTAATATAATTTGTGGATATTTACGGCTTGAGAATTCAATTCAGGCGGATTTCCAATAATTTCAACTCAAACAGTATTTGAAAAAAAAAGAACAGCAAGAACACAACGAAAGAGAAAAAAACGACGACAACCAAATCGACAAATTCACGCACATAAATTTTTCCTCATTTTTCCCATTTACACACACCGCAGAGCGAAATTGAAATGAAATGAAAGGACTGAAATGTAATAAATGCTCTCTCGTATACACAGTGAGCAGAAACGGCGCAGAGACAAGCAAGAACTAAACATTTGATTGATGGGATGGAGTAAGAGCGCACGCATATATCGTTCACTAATACATGTGTATAAGTGAAAATACTGTTAATAAAATGTACAATCTGCTATTGCTGCTGCTGTTGATGGTGCTGTTGTCGCTGCCATATTTAATTCTTTTCTATCGCAAGAGCGACCACAGCGCCTTCGTATTGGTTTGAATCGCACGCTTCTTGTGTGTAAGAATTCCATATTATCCACACCAATATGCACAAACAAAACATTCGTCTCACTCTATTTGTATTCTGTTGTGTGAGCGCAGCCAAAACCATTCGTAAAACGTCAAAATCGTTCACTTGACATTTCAATGAACGAAGGTTGCGTTCAGTTCACCGTTTCGTTCTCGACGTCTATTTGAAATATTCAAAAAGCAATACCCACTTCAATTTATTAAAATTAACAAATTCGAATTTCTGGATTTTGTTCGATGTATTTATTTCATCGTTTTCAATGTTTTGTACAATTGTCTTTAAATTTGTTGATGAATTCGTATGAGATTAGAGTTGTTAATATTTTCTTTGTCTTCTTTCTGTGTGTGAATGTTTACAATTTATATCATTAGTTTAGTACAATTTTTTTTAATTAGCTGTCTTTTTAATTATATAGTTTTCATTTACTTAAAGAATTAGACAAGAAGAATGCAAAAAAAAAACAAAATTAATTTCCCATCTCTCATTATATTTATAGAAATTCTTAAAGCTTCGCAACGAGAAATCTAAGAATTTAATAGTCAGGTCATTTCTTCTTTATTCTCTGAGTAATCCATTCTAAGCCTTGATACAGCCTGTTGAGAGAAACAATAGAATTAATGGAGAAAAATAGCAATTTTTCTGTGACAAAAGACGTAAGACAGTAGTCAAATAATGGCAAATGTTCAAAAAATTAATTAAAAAATAAGTGAAGAAACGAAAAACTCAATAGGAAACTTACCCATCACCGGTCAATGCACAACACGATTGTATATGCCATTGATGTTTTTTAATTGATGTTAAGTCTAATTGACGTGATATTTCAGCTGCAGACATCGCGCCTTTTAAGTCCTACGATGTGGACGGAAATGCGAAAAGAGATAATTTCAATGAATATTAACTGGTTGAATTGCGTGAGATGTTTCATATGGAGGATACTTACTTGTTTATTTGCGTATACAAGAAGACATGCTTTTGATAAATCTTCGTGTTGCAATAATGTATAAAGTTCTTCACGTGTCACAGCCAATCGCTCTCTGTCCGTGGAGTCGATTACCATAATAATAAACTAAAAATTAGAGCAATTACAAAGCGTTTATTGAGGTTCACATGTACGGATGCACGCACGCACTCCCACAGTAGGTTACATAATAGCAATTTGAAGAGTTCGCCTTCGAATGACATCGAGATTAAGGGCAACATTGATACTCTTCAAGTATATTGTCAAGACTGAATAAAAATCAATTCCGATGCTTACCTCTGTGTTCGTGTAATATGTACTCCACGCTGTCCGTAAACTTTGTTGACCTGAATTCAGTATGAAGAAATATTATATTATTTGACTGATGAATCTTTGGATCAATTCTTTGCTCGTTTATTTATATTTAGCTTGGTCAACGAAATGAAAGTAAAATCACAGCCAAATTCTTTGAAAATTGCGCTTACCTGCTAGATCCCACACCAAGAAGTGGATATTTTTCCAAACGATTTCTTCGACATTCGAACCGATTGTTGGACTGGTGTGCACCACTTCGTTCATCAGAAATTGATATAGGATAGTTGTTTTGCCCGCATTGTCTAGACCAACCATCACTAATTTGTGTTCTGAAAAGCCCGCAAAAAGGTGAAAAAAAGATTGGACGGGTTATTATTAGAGGTCAACATTTATGGTTCATGTCGCGCAATGCCAAAGTGCAATTGACACAAAAATAAGGGGTAAATATTAACCCTGCATCGTTTATTGTCTGATTTCTTTCATCGGACAATCACGCAACTGCCTTAACCCGTTCATTGTGCCAGTGTGTTATGGTGGGTGGGCGCTTATCAATTACTCTCACATAATTTATTTTGTCAACGTTAGCACAAACATACAGTCCGTTAAGTAACAGCCATTCATTGATCATTGCTTTACATAGAGCCCATTTACGAAGAAAACAGCAAAGTAAAAGCAGCTTATTCTAGAAATTAGCATTTTATATAATCTCATGTTTCATTGATGACGTTTGCCGATCACATGTGGCCGAACAAAACGCAACGCATTGCAAAATATGCTTGAGAAATGGCTATAAATGGCTGGAAGAGCGAACGCAGAAGAAAAGAGAAAACGCTATTTGTACGATGTTGACATAATAACCAGTTTAGGTGAAAAGAGTGAAGCAGCAAAAAATTAGCG
The DNA here is from genome assembly GCA_028476595.1 of Obolodiplosis robiniae. Lineage (NCBI taxonomy): Eukaryota > Metazoa > Arthropoda > Insecta > Diptera > Cecidomyiidae > Obolodiplosis > Obolodiplosis robiniae. The sequence goes on along the minus strand of CM052015.1, from coordinate 11,682,690 downwards.
ATATAGATATACATATAAAACCAAAGTGAAACGCAGCCGATAGACAGACGGATCCGACAGAGATTAATCGATTATCTCCGATTTCAAGTGAGATTATTTGCAATTTGCAAGGTGACATTTTGCATACAAGCCAACTCAATCACATGAAAACGTTGCACAATCTACATTTTTCCAATCATTCGAAATTCATTTGTGCGGTAAGCGGAACCCTGATTCCAAAGTATCAAACATCGGTGCCCCAATCAAATTCAATTTTTTTTTTTGGAATATTGCTATCTCAATTTATTATCAAAATCATATTGGTCGAACATTAGAAATATCACACATAAAATTGCGAACGCAATTCAATTTTTGACCATGAAACGCATGAAATGGAAGGAAGCTGTACAAATGGCATGAGCCCCACCAATGAATAAATTTAATCAATACGCAACTTGATTGCACAGCTGCCTCGTGAAACGTGCAAAAGGTGTGCAAATTCAATGACAATAATAATGACGCTCTTGTTCGCACAACAACAATTGCATACACAAAAGAAGGTGGCACAGAAAATTCTTAGACTAAACGTGACACAGCCGTTCTGCTACCTGTCTCAATGGTGTCGATGTCTGAACTCTTTTTTATATTACTAAGCGTATTTTGGGGCGCTTTCGTCAAATGTGCGTAATTGCAATACGACAAAAAATGAAATATGTATTTAGCGAAATTTGCGTGAAACTTTGCTCCAGCCGTCACATCGTACGGGCGTACTTGGAATACATGCTATAATAAAGCCGTTGTGAAAGTGTATCTTTGTTTTTACGATCATTTTTATTGTGCTTGCTTGCTGCTACTTTGCGAATCACATTTGATTTTTTTTTTTTTTTTGGTATGCGAATAATGCGCGCGATAGTTTACCGAATTGAGTGTGTGGAAGAATTCGCAATGCAACTAGCTGTAGGTTTAAATATTTGAATTGAAAAAATTTGCACGAAACATTGGCCTAATACAAAGAAACAACATCAAAATTTCAAGATTTCTACGATAATCATGATGTTTTGGCTCACTCAATAATATTTCACGGTTTTCATAGCAATAAATCACATTTGAGATGTGTTATGACGTGCATGAAATGAGGCGAAATCGTGTATTCAATCTACGCGGCATGCGGGCTCGTGCATGCATTCAATGCGTCAAATTAATTTGATCAAATCCAACAGTTTTTTCCAACACCTCGTTTACAAACTTAGCATAAATTTGGTGGTTGCACCATAAACTCTCACCATTCTCATACATAGACAACACTTTAGGGGCCCGCCGATTTACCAAATAATAATTAACTGAATTAACATTCACATGAAATAGAAATTCGAAAATTGCATGCACCAAGCAAGTCAATCAACTAAAAGTCAACGGCATATCAGTTATGTATTCAGAGTAAACGGGGTATACATACAAGATTGAGTTATGGCTGCAATAACTAGACGCGTTCAATGCTGTTCATTTTTGTTCACTGAAATCAACCAGCAAATTGATAACAAGTGTTGAGGGAGAGCAACAGCCTCGTCTCTCTGCTCACACTGTAAGATAGCAGCGAAGAACAAGACGAAATGAGCGACAGTTATGTATTAAGCAATTAAATTATTTACAATTAACTCATAGCTAGTGTGGATTTTTCCACGATGTCTAACACATGACTTCATTCAGCCGAATTTTCAACGAAAAATGGAGCGCTTTTTTCCATTCATTGCAAAAATTGAAAGACGCGAATGGCAGTTGTTATGAAATGAATCTTCAATTCAAATTTATGTGCGTCATCGATCCAATGCCTGGATTGATTTCTGTCCTCCGTTCGCTGCATTGCCAATTGTTGTTATGAAAACACTTTGTTTTCAGGATAACATTGCATATTAATAGTGTTATTATTAAATGATATTATTTCAAACACTTATTTCAAGATGATTGCTAAGTCGATACATACCTTCGTTACCGAAAAGGCTCCATAATTTCGAAAATAGTAATCCCATATTGATTGTGTTGACGATGATATTGGTGGTACCTCTGATTGTAGCACGTGGCTATCTTTTTCCAATCAATGTATGAATTGGCCACTGATTGGCCACTGATTGATTCGAATTGATGCAACGTTCAAAAGTGAAACTTAAACAAGGAATTAATATTTGCAAATATAAAAAAACCACAGCGCAAATAATATGTTCAGAACAATCACCACTGAAATATGCCACTCATTTTCAACCGTCCACTAATTAACTTAAATCAACTGTTGTTGTTTGGGTTATGAATTGATTTTTGTTATTTATGGTTGCGTCTATTGTTAAAGTTGTTTTGCAATTGCAAGCATTTATTTGGGCTCCAATCACGTTTGCCAGCTCCCAGAACAATGCGAAAACACTCTACGATTTCATTCATTCACGTTTTTCATTTGTTTGTTTTGAGTGTGGTGGTTGTTGTTTTCTTTGTTGTCATATGTTCTTGATCTAATCGTTTTCATTCGTTAATACCATACGGAAACGTTTAGACATTATTTCGATTGCCTGAAGATGTATTTTGTTGATTTTGAGATGTTTTGCAGGTTTTTTTGTGTGTATCCAGTACTCAGTTGTGTGATATAATTGAACTATTTGCGTATATTCTTGATGTGTCACATATTTGATTGTTTTTGATATCGCAAGTTTTCAGATAATATTGGGAAAAAACACTGCTCTGGACGATAGATATTGATTGACTTCATCAACTGCTCGAAATTTCAATACTTTATGTTGTAGTTTGAATGTATGTTACATTCAAATATTTCGAAATTTCGTTATTCGCAAATTTGTCATCAAAATCACAGAATTCTGTCGTAAATTTAGCATACGATTCACTCGAGTATTTCAGTATTCTGGAAATGCTGACGGGAAACGAAACACAAATGCTAATAATATGATTCAAGATCGTCTGAAGCAAAACACGCAACGGAAAATATTTGTTCTTTTTTTCGTTCGTCGTTTCGGCAATTGCACGATTTTCGTCAACAACAAAAGAAATGAATGTACTTCAGGTTTTTAGTCTCATTCTCTACACTACTTATTTGCTTTCTTTGCTCAATTTTTAATGAAAGATTCACTTTAGATAAAGTCCAGTTTGGAGCGCACACTTGTGTGTCGTTTTCATGAAATTCGTCCGCTGATTGGAATTGATTTTTTGTAAGCGTTAAATAAAAATATCTCTACTCACTTTACACCAAATGTGCCACACAACATTTCAATACGAATGTACGTCTGTAAGCTCTCGCTCTCTTTTCACAATATCGTTGAGAATTGCTGAAAGTGGTGCTCTACTTCAAAGGCATGCAGCAGCAGCAGCGAGAGAGTGTTTGGTCTTTGAGTGTGTCTTTTTCCCTCTTTCTCTGTGTGTGTGTGCATATGTTTTTTGCTGCGCTCTTTCTTTCCTTCCTTGTCTTTGCTGTACGTTTCGCCATTTTCGGGCAAATATTCACTTCACTGTAACAGCGTGCTGACTGACTAACACAGTGTGCGAACCTATGCAATTGAGAGAAAACGAGAGAAAGAGAGAGCCAACTCGATTGTATTACTCATCGAGTTTGACATTTAGACATTGTTTCTATTCGTCTTCTCTTGATTCGATTATTTATTTGTAAAATGCATATTTTATCACATTTTATCCCATTTGCTTTGCACTTTCCAGAAGAATAACTTACATAATAAACCACTATTGTGAAGAAAAAAAATTTTGAAACGCCTTTTTTTCTTTATGCAAAAAAAATAATCTCGAGCATAACGTTTGTTAAATTTTAAAATCGAACGCACCCGCGACAAATGCAATTGACTTTTCAGTGAGCTGCCAAATGCTAACAACAGCAACGAGCATAAGTGCAGCAAAGAATTGAAATGAATTCAATCACTTATTAATATGAGTGCGAAATGAACCGTTGATAGATTTCAAGTAAGGGGACGGAGATCGTGAAGACGCGAACCCAACGAATATGCGGATATGGTGAGTTTGCAGTGCATTTAACGGATTATTTCAGTAATTGTGTAAATTGCATTCGGCAGCATGGCATCGGATTTTTTCTACCCAAACATGGGTGGTGTAGAGGAGCACATATTCAATTTGTCGCAATGTCTTCTGAAAAATGGTCATAAAGTGATTATTCTGACGCATTCGTATGGAGATCGAAAAGGCATTCGATACATGACTGGCGGTCTCAAAATCTACTATTTGCCCATTCATACATTTTACAATCAGTGCATTTTGCCCACAATGATGTGCAACATTCCACTGCTTCGAAACATTTTGATTCGCGAGCAAGTTGACATTGTTCATGGGCATTCAGCATTCAGTGCGCTCGCCCATGAAGTGATGTTTGTCGGAAAATTGATGGGCCTGAGGGTATGAATCGCAATCATTGCATCAAATCCCTTTTTCGAATTGATGATGCCTTCTTTCTTCTTTCAGATGGTTTTCACCGATCACAGTCTATTCGGTTTTGCCGATTTATCAGCTGTAATTACCAATAAATTACTGCAAATTACCTTGTCCACTGTGAATCACTGCATATGTGTTTCGCATACGGGAAAAGAAAATACAGTGCTTCGAGCCAAAGTTCCAGAAAAGAAGGTATCGGTGATTCCGAACGCCGTCGATACTGCCTTCTTTACACCTGACCCAAAGCAGCGACCGAGTGATATTCAGCAGAGTAAGCATCGAATTAATTAAAAGCATTGTGTTATTGGGCGCATCCCCAAAATATACTGCTACTATTAAATTGTGACAACATTCGGCAAGTCATAACTTGTACAAAAAGGCGATCGCATACGATTTATAGAAGCCTACTTCAATAAGTGAATACTTTGATCCAAGCAAAACTGTCTAATAATCGTTTTTATTGTTTCAGTTACAATAGTGATTGTTTCACGTCTTGTATATCGAAAGGGTGTTGACCTGATGGCCGGTGTCATCGCAAGATTTGCGGATGTGAAACATGTAAATTTTCTGATTGGTGGCGATGGTCCAAAGCGAACAGCGCTAGAAGAAGTCCGGGAGAAATACAACATTCAAGATAAAGTGACGTTGCTCGGTGCTTTGGAACATTCAAAGGTTAGATTGCCTTAAAATTGCATCATTTTGAATTGACGAAAATTGCATCATTTGATATTTCATTTCTCGAATTGTCGACGCATTGATGTAGGTGCGTGAGATTTTGCGAAGTGGACATATATTTTTGAATACTTCATTGACGGAAGCGTACTGCATGGCGATCGTTGAAGCCGCCTCTTGTGGCCTCCAAGTTGTATCGACACGTGTCGGTGGCATTCCAGAAGTTCTTCCGCCCAATTTAATCCATCTCACCGATGCAACCGTCGATTCTCTGTACGAAGGACTAATTATAGCCATTCAGAAGTTAACAAATGAACGTAAAATTGGCCATTACGCCAATCATGCCATTTCAAATGGTATTCCATTGAATAATAGTGTTGGAGGTATGGGGAATGACAATTGCTTTAGTCAATCGGAGGCCAAAAATGGAGTTCTTTGTCCATACGAATGCAATGAAATCCTTAGAAAGCTTTACAATTGGAATAATATAACTGAGCGCACCGAACGCGTTTATCAAAATGTACTCAAAGAACAAGATCCATCATTTGACGATAAATTGAATTGTTACTTGAGTGCATGTATTCCATTTGTTTTAGTCGTGTCATTTTCATATTTGTTACTCAAATTGTTGGATATTATAGTGCCAAGGAAGTATATTGATTTGGCTGTTGAATCGTATAGTTCACAAAATCAACGCAAACGAAAAAAAAAATTATAAATGTTCATATATTAGTATTGTTATCTTCTAAATGTAAATCTCTGTAAATCTTGGTTGTTGATTCATTTTAAAATAATAAGAAAGATTTCAATGAAATAACCGGTGGCGATTTTATTAAAAAAAGAAACAACAATTTTATTTGAATTTAAAGAAAAGAAGGGAATCTCTTTCTGGATGTTAATTTCTTTTAAATACCCGTACAATCCCAGAGAGATGAATCTGTTTAGTTCGATTAGGTTCCATTAGTTACATGCACCCGAACACTAGCCACATCAGCGTTGGATGGTGAACACGAGTACTTGCCCGAGTCAGCCAAATCGGCCTTCTGAATGAGCAAGTGGGAAATGGTTACTTCTGCTTTTTCAGTGATTACCGATACACCACCACGCGCTGAATCGAAATTGATTACCTATTTGACAGTTAAAAAAATGGTTGAGAATGTTCGAGTCGATGTTGAAATATATGAAGTGCAAACCTCATCATGATGATACCAAAAGATATAAGCTGGTGGCTCTGTACTGTAATTTATTGTGCACGTAATGTTTATCATATTCCCTTTTTCAACGAATATCTCGGGCGCACCCCATATTACAGCTGTCGGCACTAGAACGAACGAAAATTTGATAAAAATAACAACAAATTTCTCAAATATAGATTGTGAATTGTTCACCACAACTCACCAACAACTTCTAAATACACGAACAAACTTCGAACCGGTTGCGAGGATATTTGACACTCATACAGTCCTTCATCTCTGATTGACGCCCATTTGATTTCCAGTACACTTTCCCCCTGCTCTTTATTGTAAGAAGCTTGAAATCGTTGATCGGTTGTGTAAGTGTATGCGCCCACTGTCAAAATGTGAATGTCACGATGCCTAATCCAGGCCAACTGGAAAGGGAGAACCAGGCCAAATTAAAGAGAGCGCGTACAAAATCATTGCGGTAGTTTTGAACATTGGCTTCAGTTTCTAAATTGTTAATTACCGTTTTATTTCCGAGGTTTCGAACTTTGCAGCGAAGAAAAGCAGACTTTCCCACGATTGCAGTCACATTATTTGGAATATTCGCATCAAAATATGGGCCAGTTAATTCGGTCCCATCGCTAATTGAATCTGTCGGCTCTTCCTCAGCGTAAACGCCAATCAAATCTTTCACAAATAAATATTTTCAATGAAGAAGTCTGAGCTTTATAATTTTCTTTTGACCTACCAAAGCACAAAGCCACACAAATGAAAAGTGGAAATATGAATCGGGCTGGCATCACTTTTTTGAATACATCACACAATTTTCGAATTACACATATTGAGCTTGGAAGAAATTCTTTTATTTATTAAAATTCAATTTGGTTTGGCTGTCTTATCCTTTTATTTCACACTTTCAATTGGAAACTGAGAGTAATTTTCCTCTCTCAAAGATGTACCTGAAAGTCAAAACTTCATACTATCACCAAAATAACATGAATTTGACAGCTAATGTATGAAGAGTTGCAACGAGACAATGCGACGACAATCGAATCATTTATTTCTCCAGCTCATTTCAGGAGAGTGACTTGCATTTGGTTGCCATGGAAACATGAAGGGATAAAATAATGCACGCCATCTGATCATCACATTGCTATTCAAGGCCACTTAAAATTGAAGGACAACCAAACTACAGCATTGCGTTGTCTTTTGTATGCATTGGCAATAAATCATTTAACTATACATACATTTAATCAATTAACTTAACCGTCTGCTGCATCACAACTAATTTTTTTCTACAATTTGGCGTTTTTTCACCACTGAAGCATATTTCGCTTTGAGAGAGTGGTCTTTTGAAAAAATTCAGTTATTTTTTGAAATAAATGGTTGATATGAGCTCTTGCTTAAAAAAATTTTGATGAAACATTTGTAAACTTGCAAAATTTCCGAGAAAATTAGAACAATTTAGAAAAGGGAAAATGTCGAGAAATAAATATTTCACCATTTATTACGTTTTCTTCGTCCCAAAATTATACTAGATGCAATTTTCAATGTCTGTATCCCTTGTATGGAGTTGAGGTAAAACATCTACAATTATCGGACGATTAAAGTCTTAGCGTTAGATCAAATTTATGTGCAGCTTGCGCTCGGGCACTCTCATGTATGCTCTTAACTTCTCGCTTTGTCCGATTGCTCAATTTATATTGAACTTTAACGTTTAAAACGTAAGTCTCTAATTTCGGATGGAAGAATGTATCGCACACTTCGACCTGAAATCAAAATATCGAAAGATTACTTTGTGTTTAGCATATTCTATAAACTAAGAAATGTACCTGTATAGCAGCACTGCTAGAGCATTGTTTAATAAATGTGCATAGCTCATCTACGGGAAATGATTCCAAATCGACGTCGCTCGGAAGAATGTACGATATATCCATTTCATGTTTGTTATTTTTTTTGACAAACGCTTTTTGTGTCTGCATAGTTGGGCGCTGAACAATGCTCTCAGTTTCATTCACTTCACCAGATTTGACTCTTTTCTCATTCGCTTTCATTACTTGTGGCTTTTTACTTATTGCTTGTGGCTCAAATTGCTTGAGAAATTGTTGGCTAGCATTCCAAAGTAATCGAATGTCGAAAATATTGTACAGAACCATTGCCAAACGATCTAATCCAATTGCAATTTCCCATCCGGCGGTATTTGGTCGTTCACTTTGCTCAAAAATTTCGCTTCGAATAAGACCACCACCTGAAATGCGATGCCATTCATTCTGATGCCAAATCTCAAACATCCATGATGGTTTGGTCGATATTAGATTCGCTTCACTCCAACGATATTTCACATCTGTTCCCAACAAATGTTTCACCAGTTCAATTAAAGCTGTCTTTTGTTCATCTTCCAATTGAGAATCGCTTTGGCTTTCACAATCCACACAATTCATGGTCCGAATTACATTTATGCGATGAAATGCCGGAAAATGCTTTGCATCCATTTCGCAGCGACGATACAAATCGACGATCATTAGAAAATTATCTAAGCCTGAATTCAAGTACTTTATTTCACGATTTGTCGCATATGCTCGCAGCATTGAATCTCGATTCACATAGAATGCATGCGGCACTTTTGTCGTTGATCGGTTTGGTTCGATTGGATCTAAATTTTTGAATATCGAAAGTTCCTTATTGCCGTCTATGTTTTGATGAAACCATTTTCTGAAAAAGTCACTAACTTCCTCTTGAGTCAGTCTCAACGGATGAGCTTTCTTTTGATAGAGCTGGGCACCAATAAAAGGTTCAAAACGTGCACTGATATTTGTCCAATCATCAGCTAAATAGCTGGTTTTCTGAATGTACAATTTCTTTTGTGTTGGCCGCGCTGACGTCGAACAAAATCGCAAATTTTGCAAGATCTTCTCAATAATTACTCGTTTTATCTGCATTTTTACGGCTAATTATTTCTGAACTTCACATTAACGATAACAATCAAATGTGCGGTTATGTTTCGTGCGAGTAATGTCAAATCCTTGAATATGTTAAATTCAGAACGGTGAATTTTTGCATGAAATAAAAAGTGCTCATAAATGAAAAGGATAACGTGTTTAATTTCAAATGATATTTATTTTTTTAAAAGCAATGTCATTTATCAATAAAGATTTTATTTTAATTCCATTATTTGTACGACATTTGATAAATTTCATGATTTGATGCAATACAGTTGAGCCTTATGTCATCTTTCGTATGACAAAAATACACAATTGTTACTCTTCGCTTCGGAACTCTTCGTTAAGCGGATGAAACTGTTTGATTCGTCATGTAAATTGGGAATTCCATTCTGAGACAGTTTTACTGGAATATTTGAATATCTTGCCTCACTTTCATGTACATCTGAAGAATTTCCCTCACTAAGTACAGTCCAATTAAAATAACTGAAAATAAAATCATACAAAGCATGAATCAACAATATTATATTATAGCTATTTTGATAATTTTTCTCAACGGTTAGTTAAACGGAAAAAAAGTGTCTTTCGCCTAGAGAAGAGCACATTTACCCGTACACTTGTGACATGAGCATATAAATACTTACTCAAAAGCATAACTACGCAGCAACAACATAAACAGGTCGGCATCGTGTAAACAACTAACGAAATTCATTTTTCGACAGCTGTTGTGGCCTGTAGTTCGCTTTTGGCCGAGGAAATCATTTGACTTCCATTGATCGAAGTGTGTCAAAGGTGGCCAAAGGTTATCTCATCTAGTAAAATGCAGTAAAAGTCGAGTTTCGAAATTTCACCACAATCATTCTTTTATTTTTAACAAGTCAAATGTTAATCACGATTAGTTGATGTCGCCCTTTGACCTACTAAACTATAAACTAAACAATGCGATGAGTCACATTGAATTCCTTTTTGACTTCGTCTCTGATTTGCCCATGAACGACATTCACTTCATCTCTCGTTAGATCTCTTTCCATATGGCGGTAGATAATTCGGAAACACAGGCTATTCTTATTTTGTTTTGGATGGAAAAATTTGTCGATTATTTTGACCTAAGAAAAAAAAATGAAATGTTCATTAGAAATTGGAAGTAAAATATGGGGCAATTTTGTTTTTTTACTTGTTCAACGAGATCACCGCCGGCTTCGCGCACGAGTGCATAGAAGCTGTTGATTGGAAACGTGTCTAGCGTGTATGTGTCGGGAAGCCAAAATGAAACATCCATATAGCACTGATTAAACTTTGATACCGTTTTGTATTGCATTTCGGCTGTTGACTTTGATTCATGGAATTGGCACAGAAAACCGGTGTCAGTGCTCCAAAACAATCGAATATCCGGAATATTGTACAGAATCATAGCCAAACGTTCAAGACCAATTCCGAATGCCCAACCAATTGAATGTTCTACGCCACTTTTCTCTAATATTTCATTTCTCATGATGCCCGATCCCAGCACCTCCAGCCATTCATCGTTGTACCAAATTTCCAGTTCCCACGACGGTTGTGTAAACGGAAAGTAAGCATCAACCCATCGATATTTAATATTTTCACCAAACAAATGTTTAACAAGTCCAACGAGCACCGTTTTCAATTCATGTTCGGCCAGTTTAACTGCTTCAAGCGTGTGACATGGCTGTTTTCCAGCCTCCGCAACTTTGCCATCTGTGGCGCTTAATCGCAGTGGTTCGCAGTTCGGCACAAAGTTTGGTTCGAATATTTCCAAATCTTTGTGATTGGCGAAGAGTTTTTCGCGCCGAATGGTGCGCACAGCGTCCACTTGATGGAACACTGGAAAATGTGTGGAATTGATTTCATCACGACGATACACATCACCGATTATAAGAAAATTGTCCAGTCCCGACTTCAATAAATCCACTTGATGCGCTGTGCAATGAGCTCTCAGCATGTAATCCCGATTCAAATAGAAACTATCCGTTTTCTGACGACTGATATGATCTTCTGGTATCAACAAACTGTCGAAATTTTGTTCAAGTGTCACGACTGGACTTAAGTTATCTATCACACTGAATAGTGGATTACCACGGTTCGTTATGAACGTTTTGTAAAAGTGGTCGACAATTTGTTTGCGAAGGATGGATAACGGATGATTCGCTTGCAGGTAAATGTTGCGATTCATAAATGATTGTATCCGAGGCTTTATATTTGTCCAATCATCACGTTTGTATTTTATATTGTTGATAGTCAACGGTTCTTGTGCGTTCAATGGCTTTGCCTTTGAACTTGAATACCGGCATTTAATCAACATCGGTTTCACTACAAATATCCTTCTTAAAATCATAATTTTTACGTTCATATATCACTATTTACAATATCTCTGTCGAAACATTGATGTTCACATAGTTTTTGAGGTTATGTTAATATTTGGATTTGACAAGATATATCAACGTCATGTCAAATAGCCTCGTAGTTTACTACGGAGCTTTAAATTACTTGTTACCCGTTTGATTGCACTGATTGGAATCCGTTATATTTTACCGAAGCAAGAAATATAAAATCCATTTTATTACAAATCAACGATATTTATATATGATTCTTTCTTATCAATCTTGTGATTGATGTCATTTGTGCGTTTCAGCGTTATGAACGGGCTTAAAATTGATTCCATATGAGACAATGGATGCCATATTTCCTCCGAGATGAATCGCGTTTTTTGATACATTTATAGCAATTTCATTTGATTAACATTGAAAAGTTTTTGCAGGAACAGATTTCAGATGCTTTATGAAATTCTTGAATGAATGCAGTTTTCCTTCAGTTTCTCTCGAGTAAGCTGCAAGCGAAATACGATGCGCGGCTATTTATAAATATATTTCGGTTAAAACGGAAGCTCCATAAAAATGCCTTCAATAAAAATTCGCTGGATGGTTCTGGATCTTGCTTAAATATTGATGTTATAATGGAAAAAAGATTATCCGATTTACTCACTTTGCCACGCTTATACAAAATTGGTTTTTCCCGAATTTTACTCCAGAAGTTTTACTTTACATATTGTATAAAAACCTAATTTGAATATTGAATATAAATCAAAATATTGGAGTGTAAAAATGATATAGAAATGCGTACTTCCAGTTGAAATGTCAAAATTCAGTTGCGCACGGATTTGCATTGTGGTCTGAACGTCATGAAAGTATCAAACATGTGCGACAGTTTCAACGTTTCATGACTTTTCGACCACAATATAAACAGGTGCACAACCGAATTTTGACATTTCGACTGGAAGTGCACATTTCCACAACATTTTGGCATTCCAATATTTTGAATTCTACGCTATATTAAAATTTTTATGTCGAAAAAAACGTTTTAATTTAGTTATTTTAAACCACGGTTATAAATTCTAAAATATTTTTCTAAGAGTGCATTGACAAAAATAAATGAATCAAACGAATTCTTGGTAGGTGCTGACAAACACCCCGACAAAATTTAAGTTTCGCAATAAATAAATAATCAAATGATTTCATTTTGTTCAAGAAAATGACCACACTCAAATTGCTAACACACTCGAATGTATCGACATCAAATGCATAATTTTTCCACCAAATTTATTTTTGGCCTATCCAAGATGTAAAATACTCAGTAGAAACTAAGCAAAAAATCTCATGTTTTGGTTGGTCAATGGTTGATTCATAGGATTTTATGGGCTCATTACCTGATAAAAAAATCTGTCTGATATTAATATACATGTGAGAAATAAATAGTATTTATTTTCAATTCTGGATAACGTGTTCCGTATCATATTTTATTTATAATAATATGAAAAAAAATATGATAAATTCGTTGGGTTTTGGAAAAAATAAATTTCATTCCAAGTTTCCTTTTACGACTTTTGCATAATTTCATCGATCCATGTCGCAAATTCGCTGACTCGTGTGAAAGCGTCGGGAACGCCTCTAGCACAAATTTTAGCCCATGAAGTAACACCAATTAATTTGTTGTCTGAGCTTATCAATGGGCCACCGCTGTCGCCTGAACACACTCCAGTTCCCTCTTCTCCAGAATATGCGCAAAGCGTCTGGAAATCATTGACTGGCAGTGGTGGAGGCAATCTTTTGCGGCATTCGTCATTGCTGACTGTTTTCATATAGGCGTATTTTAATCCAAGATAGTGGTCCTAAATTTCAAAATGAAGATATTTCGTAAACGTTCGATTGCAAAATATACAAAAAAAATATATATATACCCACCTGACTTCTACCCCATCCAGCTGTAACAGCTTTTACGCCCTCATCTATGAAATCGCGATTTATTTCGATTGCTGTTATATTTTTATTAAGAGAAATCGGCTTTTCCAATACAATTACGGCAATATCATTTTGCAATTTTTCAAATGGATTTGCTATAAATTCTGGATGTACTATGAAATCCTTCAATTTGTACAGTTGTCCATGGTTTTCTTTGGAGTGAGCTCCAATCGAAATACGATAATCAGTTAGGTCTATATCGGGGACGTAGCAATGTCCGGCAGTAAGCAAAAATCGATCGGATAAAATCGAGGCTCCGCAAATATGTCTGTATTTGACATTCTCTGGATAATCTAGGGCACTTTCGATTCTAATTGATGCTATGAAGGTAAATGGATTATGCGACTTGTTCACTTTGTTACCACCAAAAATGAATGAATCAAACGAATTGTCCGTAGGTGCTGACAAACACCCTGAAAAAACAACAAACAATGAAACAATTAAATTTAATAAATTCATTTTGGTTTGCCTCTGATCAAACTCAGATTACTAGTACAGCGAATGTGGCGAAAAATTCAATATATATTTGCCACAAATCTTATCTTTTATATCAACTTGATAGATTTCTAGTGGTGTCATACTTTAAAAACAAATAAACGTCCTAGATTTTGATTCAACAAATTTCGCTTATGAAAGCAATCTATTTTATCAATGGCTTGTGATCGATCTTGAACAATCAACGCGTTTACTCAATTTTGCTTAAAGTTGCCATGCGGCAACGGCAAATATTACCGTCTGTGTTTAGACATGTATGTACATAATTATCAATCAAATAAATGCATTAACATGCTTACACATGATTTGGAATCGAAAATATGTATTTTCAATATGGCACTCACATCAATCTATAAATTATCGGGCTGGGCTCAAAGATTGCTATAAAGTTGGTTTTTGTTTTGAAAATCGCGATTTAATTTCGGAGAAAATGGATTTAGTGGTAAATGCACGAGCCATTGTTGACGTAATAAAGCAGTTTGATAAGCGATGTAACTTTTTGATTGTAAATGTTCTCATGCGCAATCGCTACACACGTTAGCACGTGAATGTATGTTGATAGTACAAGAATAATTTTCCACTCTCAAAAGATCGATTTATTTTTTTGAATTGAACTGTCAATATAGACAAGAAAAATAGTTTGCACTGGAAAATTGTTGGGCTCTGTAGATGAGATGAAATCAGTTGATGAAGAAACTGCAAGTGGTGGATTTGTGAATGAATGAATTTATTTTCTGTTTTTGTGTCACATTCCATTGAATACATTTTATTTGATTTGATGACAGTAAACAACATTTATATAAAATATATCTCATTTGCATTAATAATAATTTACGTCTAAATTCTTCAATATATATATATATATAGTTTGTTTCAGTTGGATTAGATTCATTTGGATACAAATACAACAAAATGAGATTAAAATCCTTAACATAAGTCTGAAAAAATGAAAAGAAATTGTTAAATCAGATCATTTTTTGTTGAAATGTCATAGTTCATTTTCCTTCGACATACATAGACAAATATACATATATCGGCATATGATTATGCAGAGTCTTATCTAAATTCGTTAAAACATATTGTAGTAGAAGTTCATCTGTTTAAATGACACACATAAATACATTTCACACTAATGTAAAATTGATTTTAATTGGTTGTACATTGGACATTCTACTCCATTCCACGTCACTCCACCCCATTCATCCACACCCCATCGCTCACAATCACTATCTTTACTCTACGCAGAATAATAAAATTTGAGATAGATAAAATCCATTTTTATGATTTTTCTTGGACAACACATGAAACTACGAATATTTAAATAAGAAATATTAGATCATCACTGAATGAATTATGCTATCTCTTCGTTCATTTCACGAACGTCTCACTTTCTTCATGTCATTCGGTGTGCATTTCATGTTATTTCATTGGGCTTTCACTCAATCGATGTTTTGCTGAGGCTGAACGAGGCTTACCGCATGAGCCACGACGCAATGAGCTGACACTCCCCCGAAAGCCATCATGACCGTCAAGCGATTCTGTGGAAAAAGCTGAACAAACCGGAATTGAATTTATAAATCAAGACGCCAAATTATTCACCATTGTTCTCTTCATTTTTCGAAAATACATAAGATTTTAGCGTTTGAGAAACTATAATGGAAATTACCTTTATCGGTTGGTGAATTAAGCGTAAGACTGCTCAAACTGCAGCTCAAATTGTGTGTTCGTGGTGATACGTGTGTGCCAGTCGAGTCTTCTATGGGTAAGCACGTTTCGACCATCGCTTCTAAGCAATTCACAAAGAGCTCCGACGATTCGCCCATCAAATTGTACTGAAATGATACAATGCTCCCGTTAAAAAAAGAAACGAGCTAATAATAAAGGTAATTTTCAAATACTTACGCTAGTCTTTGTAAATGGTCCAGCAAATCTCCACAGACCACCAAATCCGCAGCTCTGCAGGAAATGCAATTGCTGCTGTGATGGATCCTCAGTAGCCAGCATATTTTGAATGATACTCTGGATAGCCTTCAAAATAGCCTGATCGTTCGATATTGATAGTACGTTGTTGATTTTCTGATCCAACAATGAATGACTTTCAAAAAGAATATAATCGTGTTACCGATTGTTTTTTTTTTTTCGTTTTATTGAAGATTGATATTATTATCTATTATGTTGATAGTTATTTTACACATTCAATTTAATACATACATGACTGGAAAAACCCGGGGAAATACGACAGAACCCTCGGCCAAGTATTGATACAAGACTCTCGTCTCATTTTCATTCGATGTATACTTGACGAGAGTGGCAAGCACAGTCAAAACCAGCGCCTGTGTTGATAAATCGGGAATGACTTCGGGGTCAAGCAACACATTTGATTCATTGGATACCGAAGATCGCGAGCCTCGTTCCTAAAATTTATCAAATGCATCATAAAATCCAATGAAATTGCATTCTTTTGCAAAACAAAATTAAACAAAACTGAAAATAAAATTTCAGACTTTCATTTCGATAGACGAAGTGTTAGCGTTAAAAAAGATGAATTTCTTACATGCTAATTTATTTATTGATTTTTTGAATATTTTGTTCCAATAAATTCACACATTTTTAAAAACATACGGCAAATAAAAACAATGAATCATGCAAATTATTAACGAATTGAACCATATAAGCCAATTATCCAGGTGATTTCAATGAATGCAATAAATAAGATTCCAAAAAGAATCATTTTGTAAACAATCAAAACAAACATTAAATATCTTAAATTTTGTATATTTTTTTATTGTAGTGGCACATTCCAATAGCTAACAAATGAAAATTGTTGTGTCACACACACAAACACATCAAAATGTCAATTGTTTCCAATTAGGTCACGCACTACAATAGAAATAACGAAAAAAAGTTACAACATGAGTCAAGATCTGATAAAGGCGAACATGAATGAAATATTCGAAATAAAACAAAATTTACGTTTGAGTAAGATAAATAGAGAGAACTCAACGAATACGGGAGAAATCATATAGATCGACAGAAGGGAGCAGATTTATTCAAAGTTTTTTTTTTGTTTGTAAAGATGAGAGAAATCAGACATAGATATGTAAACCAATCCGGCGAAAGCAGTGTCCATGAAAATGGTTGTTTGGTTGCTTTTTTTTAACGACAGAGAACAAATGATAATTTACAGACAAAATAATAAACACTGGCAAACTCCATTCGTTTATTTAGAGATAAATCAAAATGCATGTGTAATTGTGTGTGTTGAGCGCTCGAAGAGCTTCAGCAGACATCAATGACGTTTATGAAATTCCGGACTCAAGCTTAAGTCAATTGAAAATGAAGTCCTCAAGAAGCTCTTCAGCATGCTCGCATTTCGGGTGTGTATATTTGTGTAACGTATTTGTTTGTTTGTTGCGGTCTTGGCAAACATCTTACTTTGGCTGTTGTAATTTTTTGCAGACAATCGACATAATTACAATCATCACCGTGCTGATGATTCGTATCATTTGGATTGTTTGGATTATTGGTGGTTTGTTCAGTAGAAGCGGTGTTAGCTAAACGATTACCGGCTTGCAGCTCATGTGCGGGTTCCGAAGCGGATCGACGGTTTTGAAAATCGTGCCGTTGATAAATTGGATTTATGTGCGGATGCACCACATTGTGGACCATTTGATTTGCATGGTTTTGACCATGCGCTGGCGCATTTGCCAAATGCATCGCATGACCTAACTGATTATGATGCCCATGCGAATGTAACGTTAAATCTAAACTTCGCCATGATTTTCCCTTGATTTTCGTATCCTATGCGTGATGTATGCGTAGTATAGAGACATTTATTTGGGTTTAAAACGTTTCAAATGATAAAAAAAATGATGACGCAAAATTTGCTAATTGATAAATGAAACATGTTATTTGGTAATCGAACACGTTTGAATTGATGCAGCAAAAAAAAGGACTTTAGTACACATTTTTGGTGAAATTGACGATTTGAATTGGACTTAGATTATTTTTGCGCTTTATCAAACTGCTATCTTTTTTGCGTATTGACCGCAAACGAAAAAGTTATTAAAAAAAATATGTTTAATCAATTCAATGTCACGAACACATTTTCTAACGAAGATTTATTTACAATGATTGACCCATCACAAAGGAATCTCTTCTATCAACTGATTACTCTATAATGGTTCTTCGCGTTCGTAACAATGTTGCACTAATTTTGAATACGGAAGAAAACAATTAAAATCTGAACGCTAGATCTAATTACACTAAATTTCTAAATTGCTCAATTTTGAATAAATAAAATGGAAGAAAAGATTGGAAATAGTTGACAAAATGTTGATGCAATCGAATAGTTCATTTCAATTTTTTTTTTTTTTTTTTGTTAGGCTGGATAATTGTCGTTCAAAAATAAGAGTGACTCGCACCAGACGACATTTTCCTATATTCTCATTGTTGTTTTTCTTCATCCGTTCGGTTCGAATCTTCTTGATTGTCACTTGATGCATTTACTAAGCGTAAGTCAGCACACGGACTATGATGGACAGTGATTTGCCAAGACTGATTTGTGTTGAATGAGTCATTTATCTGGATTAAATTCAACGAATGAACGGACGATATTCGAATAAAAAAGAATAATTCAAATGGAAATTGATAGAAATAGTAAAGTTTATATCATGGAAAATGAAATTCGATCACTCCCGAGAGATGACACGACAATATACCAGATAATATCCCGATCAAGTCGCGACGAATATATGTATCAAAAGAGTAACCTATATCGAGAGAATAGGCACCCGAATTCATTGTTTCATTTTAAGCTACACGATTTTTTTTATGCTCATACGAGAAATCATCAACTAAATTTATAAATGCGAAATTGATATTGGCGATTAGAACATTGATTGCACAATAGATTAGTCAATCAGATACACAACAATGGGTCATTATGTACAGAGGTTAATATTACAAATTGTGTTATTGTATTTACAATTTTTGTGGTGATTTTTGATTGTTGATTTGCTGATTAGTACAAAATAATGCGAATATTCGACTTTACTCACGGTTTGGCTCGTCATATTTTCCGAATCGACTGCAATCAAGTCCGGTTCCGCTTCGACTGGCCATCGAGGTAGAGTATGTTTTACGTGACATCGCGAACGTACCTCTTCGGAAACTGCAACTAGAGCTGAGCATTGAAAAATATACAGATATATTCAACATAAATGAAAATTGAAAACTAAAATAGGTGCATAAGAATTGATTTGAGAAGAGATAATTTTACCTGTTAAATAAGCCACACTCTCAGAGCTAACCTCAAACTTATCACGTTGCATTGGTTTTGCAACAATTCCAAGTAGCACAGTGAGGACTCGAGCCGTTCGAGACACAGTTGTTGGCGTTGAATGACGAAAACCTTTAATTAAATGCCCGACCAGTGCAAAATGGAAGTTGCTTTTGAACGACAGCCCCACAGCATGGTCCAACTGCTTGAAATGCCATTCAAGTGGTTCACGAGTAGCCATCATCACATCGCTTACATTCTGTAAGCATGCCGAAATAACAAATAGATTTATTCCATTGATTATTTACCTTCAAATATTATATACACACATTTTTATCAAAAACACCCTGTGAGTTGAGCGTATGCAAATTTTGTTCAAGCAAAGCCAAGCCGGCTGCATATAAAGTAACATCATCCAATTGAAGGACGGAAATGGCGACCCAAAAAAGCGCCTGATGTATGGGTGATTCCTGATTCAATTCAAATGAAATCGTAAAATATTTCAGTTTTATGTGAAAAAAAACCGGTCTACAAAATGCACCTGTCGCAACAACGGTTGGATTCGCGTCAAACACATAACGAGAGCCTCAATCAAAACGATATCATTGAATGATTCCAGTGCCTTCACTAAAATGCGTAAAATTTCCTTAACATCTTGGTCAGTGGCCGATTTGCTGATGCATCCATACACGATGAGTGCGCGTGGCTGAAGTGCAGGATTATGGCAAAAAGCGAAGCTGCGCGCCAAAGCTGTCCATGTGTGCAACCAATCGCAGTTTGGAACGTCGCGCATGCAAGTTTCCATAATTTCCAGCAATGCATCAGTTATCACTTCAAGTGATGGCAATGCTAAACGCTCACGATCCGGCGGTAATGTTTGAGATACACGCTCATTGCCGAGCCATCTTTCATTTGGATGCCGACAACTAGAACGAAAAGCAGTCACTGCAGCCGATTTTACTTTGCTAATGCCGAAGAGCAAGTAGAATTTTGGCAAGGAAAATTCATCAAGAGCTAAACGGAGCACGCGCTTAGTTTCCTCTGTTTTATATAAACATAGACAATTTTTAATGAATATGAATCATCTCGAGAAAGTCGTTCCGAACCAATCGGAAATCGCTTTCTTTCTAACGTATTTTACCTGAAAAAGACGGTTTCGAGCAAGTGCAGAGCGAGTGAATGATGTTGATGACTAGACCGTGTGTTGATGCACGCATCGAAAGTGAACCGGAGCATACCAAAAATGTCACCGTGTGAAATAGATATGGCAAGTGTCGGGCTACATCTAAGCAGTTGTTGAACGACAACATGAGCAAATATCGGGCAAGAATGGCAATATCGTCCCACATCATATGCTGTTCCAAATATTGTGTTGGATTTGTGCACGTTTTGTCAATTACACGGCATAAACGGCCGATCACTTTCTTAGCAACGAGCTGCACATTTGCGCTGGCCAACGCGACCGCCGTATCAGCCATTATTTCGACTTGTTGCGTTCCCAATCCGGATACGACTGATTTTTGAATGAAATTATCCAGGACCATATCGATGAGCTCAGGAATCTACAAATAATTTACCGCTTAATATGAACTCGAACAAAATAACAATCAGCTTTTCACTAACTTGTCCGATGGAGCCCCAGATTTTCGCCTGAATCGACGGATACATCTCCTTTTGTTCGATTGTTAAATTGATGAGCTTTTCCAAGATCTGAGATACTTTTGATTTTTTCGTGTCATCACTCGATTTACAAAATCTATTTGAAATTCCATTTTTCAAGCGGTTAAATTAGGATCCAATTAAATTTCAAATTAATCAAAATAATGCACATAAATGACTATGTTTCATCTATTATAAGTGCAGATTTACTAGATCTAGCCCCTAAACAACCGATTACTTTTATTCGCACAATACTCACCTAACTAAATTCTGCAACCATGGCGTCATATATTCCAAGCACAAGTGCTTCAATTCAATGGTACTTCGTTGAAAGCCTTGTATACATTCTTCTAAAAATTCTAATGTTAAATGCGGCTCATTTGTCGCCAATTTTTCACTGACTGCCTTAATGAAAATAGTGTTGTTTGATGGAATGCACAATCCTTGCGTTTCGAGCAGTTGTCCTTCAATTTTGAGATCAAATGTTGCTGTGAGTGCACACCTAAATAAAAAAAAATATAATAAGTTTGAAATGTTTGCAGAATTTTTAAATATTTTGAAGTGTGAACGATCCGTATGTTGTGTTCTATTAAACTTTACTCCTTCATTGTCGGGAAAAACAAAAAAGACAGAAAATCTCTTACAAATGATTGTATGCGGCCGTCCTCAAGTTGGGATCAGAACTGCCGAGATTCAATAATGCCATGTTCAGCAGCGTGCCAGGTACATCTTTGGGCCGGATTTTCTGATGCACCACCACTGAGTCCGGTTGGCTAAGCTCCCATCGGTTTCGAATGTGAATGATTGCTTGCACGATATTATCACAATCATTATGTATGAAACTCAGTTGCCCACTTTCATTGGCGATTGATAGTGTGAATTGATTATCATCGACTAGGCACACTTCCTCAATTTCCGATGCGTAATACACATCGTTGAGCAATACACCGTGCGAGAGAACTTTTGTTTTTTCGGTGGCTGTAATTTGTAATGCCGTTGGGCCAACTTTGATGGCCACTTTTGTATCTTTGTGACTCAATTTCAGTGCATTATTAAACACTTTCAAATCTTCATCCAATGACAATGTTGCGCCGGGTAATTTCTGGTGGTCATGTTCAATAAAATCGGATATTGTTTTCGTATCGACGAAAATCAATTTGCGATTCCCTTTTAGCGGTTGCAAAATGCGATCATGGAATTTCGTATATTCACGCACCCACGAATTGCAATTGTAAATATAAACAGCGTGTAGATTTTTGTATGCAATGCTGGGTAGGACGTGAAACCATTTCTGTAGGAATTCGGTGCGAAAACGATTATCGGAGCATGTGTGCGTAAAGTCCAGAAACAACTCGAATGGATTATGTAAGAATGGTTTCAGCGTTAATATGACATGATAGATGAGGAGATCACCATTGGTTTCGCCAATTTTATATCGACGTGCAATGTAATAGAATACTGGATGGCTGCTTCGACTCTGACCAGAATGATAAAATATATTATTCGATTGCAATGCTTTGAACTCTTCCTTTTCGTGCATTTGATGCTTATTCATAATGTCTTCAAAGTTTCCAGATGCTATATCAACAGATGTCCAACGCAAGCTAGAATAACATGTAAATTTAGTTTTCTGAATATTTCCCTCATTTTACACATTAACATTTATACCATGAATCGGTTTTGTGTTCCGGAGGGCCGAGGTATGCCAGCAATGTGACCATTTTATCAAAAGGCCGTCGACCGACTGCCTTGTGATCTCGACTACTCGACAGGTAATCGCCGATTTTCTCTTGATGCGTCCATAACAATCGATGTAATGCCAATACATTTGCATCAGAAATGAATGACATACTGGCAATATTATCCAATGACTCACAATCCGATGCAATCTGAATGAAGAATCTGCAATAACAATTTGTCTTACAGTGTGAAATTGTTGATGCCAATTTTCTAAATGCTTTTTATTGAATGAATTAGCAACAGAAACCTTACCTTCTTCCAGCTTCGACATGCGCTCGCAAGAAATCATTGAAGCAAAGCATATGCTGTTCCTTCGAAAACTCCACATGATTGGCAATATTTTGCAAAATTTTCGACATCAACATTAAGCCTCGTTTGAGCTGATTTGAAGCTGGCCCATTAACGATGCCATGCTCTTGTGGTGATACAATCGCTGGATTTATAAATCGAAGAAAGAGCACCGTTCCAACCGCACCGATATTATTTTGCAAAAGATTCGGAAATCGTTTGCTCAGCACCTGCATTCAAATGTCCGGATTGCATTTCAAAATATCCATTATAACAATAATTCAAATTTCTCACCTGATACAGACAATGGCACATCGAACGCAATTGTGGCGGAAATCGATCGGCAGAAGTGACAATTGCGTCAAACACTTTTTCAGTCAATGCAATCAAATTTTTACGATTTGGTTCCAGATAATCGTCGGATATCAATCGCGATGAATCTACTTCGTAATCGATTTTCATGAGCAGCAATGGTTGGATCAGGGGTGTCAGCAACTCTTGAAGGTAAGCAGTTCCGTAGATCTAATGAAAGAGAATGAATTTGTTTCAGGTATTCTTGAAATGCGAACTTTAACAACAGGTCTCAACCTTAAAACAATGCGCCATGATTTTGCTTCCGAGTGAATTTCCTCTGAATAAAGTTTGCATGCAATCTGAAGCTTCGACCTCTCGATAGAACATGTTCCAAAGCAGCGGTGCTAGTAAGTGCTTTGCATCGAACAGTGTCACCAGAACTCGGGCCAATTCATCCATTTGGCCGGTTGTAACGACATTTGCCAGTGCCATTGCGATCGGCAACTCGCCTTTGTCGCTGATCATTGTAACTAATTGCACGAGCTGCTCAAAACGATCGGCTAGGACCGTTTCAGCGAGCGTATCGAATTCGGTTCCTTGTTGCAAGATTTGCGTCAAAACTTCCATAAAAGCGGCTCTGGTCTGCAAATCCGTGTTGTAGCCCAAATCAATTGAATGCATTAATCCCGAGTCAATGTTTGCACTCAATAGATTTGACATTGCTTGAATTGTTGCATTCCGAAGCGCTGTCAATTTACCAGCTGTAATTCGTGGTCGAATCGGCAATATTTGTGGCGTATTTATTTCTTTGTCAGCTTCGCTGATGTCAACACAGTCATTCAATAAATTCATGAAAAGTGTAAAGTATTTCAAAAACAATGCACTTTTCGCGTCCATCAGATCACCACGATCCGATTCCTCCGGTTGCAACGGTAAACCGCGCAGTAAAGCCGCAACTGCTTCCATACAAGCCGAATCCAAATCACGGAAAATCAACGATGTACTGGAATCGAATCGGGAAATCATGAATGACACAATGATTGTTTTGATCAAGCATAATTCTTGATGACAATCTTATTATATCAGATTTGATTGATCAAACATTTTACCTCGTTATAATTGAAACATCTCCACTGCTCGGTGGCGCAATTTGATGTGAAGTGCCCATCACCCAATCAGTCAGGTATTCGACCAATTTATTTCGGAATTTCATTTCTTGCCTAAATGCTAGATCATCACGCCGTTTCATCATCACTTCGACCAACTGACACAGCTTCGTTTTTATGTGAATCGCGTGCACAGTCATATCCAAATGCC
Source organism: Obolodiplosis robiniae (assembly GCA_028476595.1). Classification (NCBI taxonomy): domain Eukaryota; kingdom Metazoa; phylum Arthropoda; class Insecta; order Diptera; family Cecidomyiidae; genus Obolodiplosis; species Obolodiplosis robiniae. The sequence goes on along the minus strand of CM052015.1, from coordinate 11,658,083 downwards.
GCACGTATCGCACAATTCCCAGCATCATCCCTTCGATACTTGTCACTCCTAAATGCTCTGATATGGCCGGCTGTTCATTTTGCATCTTGTTCTGGCGACCCTCCAAAATTGACTTCATTGTGTGAATGATATGCTCGATGAATAGAGTGTTGATATCGGATACAATTACCTGAAATTAAGACGCAAAATAATTATTTCGTTGCTCCAAAAATTCGAAAATGTCTAAAATGTGTGTTATAAACTTACCGGCCGAACTTGTCCTTGTTGATCGAAGAACTTGTCGACAATTCCACGGATCTGATCAAATAGCAACGGATATAAATCGGGTGCCATTTCTTCTCCAACCAATGTTTTGACATGCTTCTGAATTTGTGGACCGAATTTCTCATTGCTGCATACGAGCAAACGAAGTAGCTGACTTATGAATCTGTGTGAATGAAGAAAAAGCAAATATGCAAAACATCAATATTCAAATGCAAAACAATGAATTGTAACTTACTGAGTGACTGGGCAATATTGAATTTCTTGTGGACTAGGGTTCAAGTTGAGCGTGACCAGTGATAAGCAGCTTGGATGCATCGATCCACGGCCAGAGCTGAGTGATGCGGTCAACGATGACATCGATGATTGCTGATGTTTCAACGAATCCTCCGATTGTGAATTATTCTTTGGTGGTCGTCGTTTATGCAAGCAAACGCCGCCAAGAGAGAGCAAAAACCACGTCATATTGGCCCATTCATTAATCTGTTCTTCGAGATCATGTTCGGAGCTTTGATGACTAGCCCTGCGTTTGCCAATCGCTCGATGAAATATCTCTTGACCATCTTCTGACTTCCCCTTTGGATAAGACTGCAGAATTTTGCTTGTTGCTTCCCAATTTCGAAAAGTTTCCTCCCAAGCCGATTGAACACCCTCATCCCAATATTGAACGTTCCGTAGCAAAGCCATGATTTTCTTTTGAAGCAAGAAACGGCCTTGGGTTTGTTCATAAAATGAAAATTTCGAATCTTCGCGGCTCGTGGGATTTGATGCTTTAACAGTTGATGCCACATGGGCAAGCTCCTGATATGATGGATAGTTTGGCATTAGGCTAAATGGTGACTCATCTGGGCCAGAACGAATATCCGCCTCTTCACACAACAATCCAAAGCATGACAATGCCGTAATTACTGCTTCCAAATCCACCGACCACAAATACGTGAACAGCACGACCACTAATTTATTGTGCGCATTATAACAAATCTGCACATGAGTGCCGACATTCGCATAATCTTTGTGCCTTTGCAAGAATGTGTTTCGGCAAATCAAAATCTCTTTCAGCCATTTCAAGACGTCGGTATAGTTGGCGATTTGGTGTTGCACTAATTTTTGCGAAATTGAATACATCACTTGTGAGCTGAGATCCCAAAATGTGTTGACCGGTGCTTCGGGATTCCAAACTTCGATTTTGTCTGGCGCATGCAATGCTAATAACGCTTCCATCGCCTCTTGAGCAACATCAGGCATTGTCGCCTGATGCACCAAACTAACCAGACCATTGATCAATTCGACAGTTGAGCTCGACACATCATGACCGATTTTAATAAAATTCTAAAAGAAGAAACACAAAGAAGAATGTGAGGAAATAATATCCAGCAGAATGTACTGATTACACGAAATTAATGCTAACCACATCACTATTAAGTTGATCACTGGTTGATCTGACGTTAAGAAGTAGCATTGGATCAGTATGCACCAATCGAACCAAAAGCAATAGCAATGTTTTGTGAGCAATGCCATCTTCAGGCCGAGTCGAGCGATTTTGTCCGTCTTTGGCTTTGAGTGTAAGTGATGTGATCATGCGCAACGGCGTGTGCGCAATATAACCTTGAGTTGCTTTATTCAAGGTGTCGGTGAATAAATTTCGGAGAGCCTCTGATCGGGCGTACACCAAGTCAATTTGCGGCCACCAAGGGAGACGAGGCTGCGTCACAATACTGCAAAATATTCAAAATGTCCCATTGAAATCAACATAATTTTTGCTTTTTTGTTATTTCAATAATTTTACCGTAGCAAAGAGCTGACAATCACGAAATGATAGGCCGGCGGTGCGCTGAGAAGCAGACAGGCTTTCTGAGCTTCAGCATTGTGTGGTGTGATGCGAAAACAAGCCACCATGCAATCGATCATCAGTTCAATATCCGAACAATTTGGCCCTTGGCCACGTGCATACGGTTTTGAAGGATTGAATAATAACGACTGCAAAAATAAAATTCGCGTCAAATCGATTGATCAGTGCGCGGTAGAGTGTTTCATTCACCTTAATATCATTGATGACACACTGCACTAAGTAAAATGTGACATTTGTTGATTCAGAAGTTGGTATGTAAGTTGAGATCTTGCATAATTTAACACATGCGATGGCTGCCGATTCGGTTAATTGTTTTGACGTTGCATGTGATGTCACGCCTTTTTTTATGGTATCAAGGAAATGCTTTTTCTTCAAATGGCGCGGTGAACAGGGTGCTCCGGTGTCGGCATTCACTATTTCCTCCAGCACTTTTGGTGACAGGACCAACAATAGGATTTGTAGTGGCCAAACAATGGCCCGCATCTTTTTGTTATCAACATAGGAATCCAATATATCGAACAGTATTTCACAGCATCTGTTTAAAATATGTTCGATAAATTTACATATAATTGTACATAAGAAAGAAATGCGCTGCGCTTACTTGGCCAGTTCATCGTTTTGATTTCGTTGTATTTCGGCAAATTCGTGAGGATGAAATTCAACCCAATTCCAGATTGCCTTCTCTAATGACGTGAGCAATGCTAAATGAGCTGATTTTTTCACCAAACGAAACTTTTGATTGATTTCTAAATCAAGGGAGAATGATAATAGTCTTGGCATTGACATTGAGATTGACCTTCAATTTATATTCGTATGTAATGGAAAAAAAATACAAACCAGTCAATAGTTTTATTAATCTCAGTATATCTAAATCAATGTGCTGAATGAGTTCAATATCACCGGAATCTGGATTTTCTTCGGATGTAGCGCTGAGCTCTTGTAATCGCGCTAAAATCCGATTGAACACAGCACCAAAGTAGTTTTGTGATAGAGCAAATATGGCTTTTGAAGCGAGCGCTTTAAGCGATTGTGCGTTTGAATTGGATTCATTCACATCAATAAACTGACACAATTCACGTAGCAACAGTTTAACATTCATGGCCTCTTCAAATCGAGATGTATCTTTGGTTTGATTGCTTAAACAACGTTCCAGCGTCGTTAAAATTATAATTAGCGTATCATGATAGCATCTTTCCGGCTCAATTTGACGAATCATCCCATTCGCCCACTGCGAAATATCCCAACAAACAATATTTTATTAATGGATGTGTAGGAAGTTTTCCTTCCATTTCAACAATAAAACAATGAGTTGTGTTCGGAGAAGAGAGACAAAATCACATTTTACCGATTCATTTGTACGTTGAAGTGCTTTGGTGAGGCCAGCAAGGATTAATGAGAATTTGTATCGTGATATTTGTATCAAGCAAGTCATCGTGTGCTCATAATTTTGTCGAGCTTGTGGGCTGTGAATTCCCACTCGCACTGGTAGCTACAGAAAATGAAAAACACACAAAAAAGAAATTATTGAAACTTAGAATTGGATTCAGGCTAAAATGTATTCATGGCCACTGATTTTCATTTCAATTCCAAATTCGCTGAATTGAACTGTCCTATAACTATAAGTAATACAAATTTTATTTTCCGCATGATGTTTTGATTTAATTTCCATGTTTAAATAAACCAAAATTGTATTAGTAAATAAAATGTGTGTTCTATAAACACTGCCGACGCTCTGCAATTCATTCATAAAAGCTGTCCACCAAAATCGTAATACAAATTCTACAAAAAAAAAAAATCGAATCAAACGATTCACCGCAGAATCAATTAAACAATGCAACGATATTGGTAAATCGACTTTATTGTTGAGACTGAAGTATTTTATTGTTGTAATCGTCGTCATTTTCAATTATTATTTTTTTCATTCATGAGAATTAAAGTGTATTTAAACGCACGCGAGCGAGTTAACGAATAAAAAACCAAAAAGGACAACAGAAAAAAAACACTCGAATCATAAATATTTCATTCATAAAACGCGAACAAGCAGCGAGCTACAGAGTGAGCAGCGTTGAGAACCACGACCACCACAAGTTGCAAGGCATTCACAAAGCCGTTCGACGGAAAGGCACAAAAAATCTGGCTGCATTAATACGAATAAAAATGAAATGATATTGTGGAGGCACATTCCCTTACAGAGTGTTGCGCACAACACAAACTCATACACACAGAGAGAGAGGGAAAGAGAGAGATAGAGACTGGCTGACTAACTGGCATGGTATTTGTGTAGAGTCATTCAGTTTCACTTTCAAGAATAAAAACAATGCGCCCACGCGCGACTTTCTAAATGTAATTCAGCGAGTTCGATTGACACAATTGAGAGGAAAATTCATTCATACAAAGTTTCTGTTTTGGTGGATGGATATTCCGTGCACGGACGCTATGTGATGGTGGTGTAGGAGTGATACAACAATGTAATATAAGTACTTCTGCTCTGTTAACAAAATTCTGTCCCATCTCTCTGTACTTTGTATACATGCATGGATGGAGAATCGCACTGCTTATACACATTCGCACACGCACATCCATCCACGAAGAGCTCTTGGCCTGTTAGCTCACGATAATATCGATCGATGAACACTTTTTTTTTGCACTATGTCTCTCATTTTCACTTTTCACTGGGTATTTTTCGCCTTTCTTTACGCGCATCATCTTCGGGGGTGTTAAGATATGAAAATATTATCTATGATTCAACATTACACATGCAATGAAAAGCATCAATTCTAATAAATTACACTGCAAATGCATGTGAAACATAGGAATTTGTCCATTACCTGCTCTTCAAACCGTGACAAAATGCAAGAGGCCCATTCTCCTGGTTTCTGCGTTGCCATTTTTATCCACACCAGCACTTTTCACGCACAGCAACAGTTTTTAATACAATTTTTTTCCGAGTTTCACCACCGATTGATTAACATTTTTCACATTCACATTTCATTTTGGTGGGATTGTTTCGAAATGATTCTTCCTGACTGGAAATCAATGAAATTCGACTTTCCACCTTTTTTTCCGTCCGTCGCAAGATGAGTGATTTTTTTTCTAGTGGTCTGGGTTGTAAGCGCACAGGCGTTTCAGATCGAACTGTGTGCTATGCGACCTAATACAATATCGGAATTTACAATGAGAATAAATGTCACAACAACACTCACACACACAGTTCAAAGATGTGGGAATCTTCTCCAAGTTCAGTTGTCGAACATTATGAAAACAATGTTCGATTTGACAGCGTGAGCGGCACACTATCGTGATAGTATTACTGACAGATTGAAATGTCAAATGCAATCTTATTTATGCTTTTGACGTTCGCGTGTTACTCTCAAAGAATCATTGACGTATTTTTGCATCAATTGTTCTGTTTTGTCGTAGTCTCCGAACACTTTTTGATCAAAGTAAGTGAATTTTTGCCGCCGAACTCTAAGTGTGACGCGCACGCCACCACAGTTCAAACTAATGAAAATGTCTCTCGTTGTGACAGTTCATGAACTACTATTTACACTCATTCTGTGCAGTGAAATCTAAATTACAATGAGGAGCAGAGGATTGTGCAAAATAAACAATTGTCCCACCAGAATAGGTGAATCGGTTCTGTATAGGTAAATTCAAGTATTTGTCAATGCGACAAAATCGGCAACAAAATACGACAAATCGAACTTTATTTTTCAGTATTCCGATGTCAGGCGATGACCGAAAACGATGGATCGATGCAATCGAATGTTACCAAACATTCAACCATTTAATTCCAACATTTTTGGTGTGCGAACGTCATTTTTTGCCGAGTCAAATCGTCTTGAAGGGAGTTAAGAAAATACTAGCGCCCGGCGCATTTCCATGCGTTTTCCCGTACGTAATTGGCTCTGAAAATTGAAAAAAAAAACAATTTTAAACCATTTTATTGCAGGACTGTCTTATGTCAAGAAAGAAGCTCTGTAGACACCAAACGGCCAACGAGAATTCGGAAGAGACCACTCGAACAAAATGCAGCCGAACGGGATGAAGTTAATAAAAATGAACAAATTAAAGTTGAATCTAGTTTGGTAAATGAGGTTTTGGAAAGTGCTACGTAAGTACTGATTGAATAATTCATATGTTCAGCATTACTGATTACGACAGATTTTTGAAAGAAATTTTATTTTGAACAGTTCGATTGACCAGAATGTGAGAGTAATAAACATCAAACGCCTAATGATGAATCCATCACCAGCCCAAATCCAGCAAATAAAATCGATTGAGAATAATACGTAAGTTAAATTGGCCAAATATTTTATATACTTCGAATATGCGGCTACTAATTGTTTGATTACCTGTTTTTTTCTCATTGAATAAACCCAAGTGTTTGTACCAAATGCATACAAACTGATGTCGAATTGCAAAAAGCCAACAACACCATAAGAAAGATGCGACAGGAGATTGAAGCACTTGCGGCTAAAAATCAAAAATTATCACAACAATTATCCTATCTGTCAAATGCCAATCAATATATACCAATGGATAAAAATACGAATGATCTTGTCGGTACAAAAAAGTGTAGTTTTTGTGATGCATACATACGAAAAGACGAATTCAATGATCATTTGTGCCTCGATGCAAAAAAAATCGTATGCATTTTTTGCTCGATTTCCTTCAATTCGCTTCAAAGATTTCTCAGCCACCTAGAATTGGACGATCACGTTGAACGGATAAATAGAGAGCGTGAAGAAAATGTATTCTACAAGTGCGACAAATGCTCGGTGGCATATCCCATGCGAGTTCTGTTAGAGTGTCATAAGAAATCACATGAACCCTTTAAAAAAAGTAAGCTGACAGTTTTAGCGAGTCAAAGCTCTGTTTCAGCCGAAAAACCTAACTTGCCACAGCTTGCCCACAAAAAATGTAAGTATTTTGAAACATCAAAAATATTGAATTCACTTCAAACGTTCCTCACTTTAATCGTCCATATATATTTTGACGACAGTTTTCAAATGTGGCAAATGTGCAGAGTGTTTCGTAACTCCTAAAAACTTACAACAGCACATGGGAAATACGCACAACTGTTTCGAGTGCTTCATCTGCAAAATGGAGTTCAATTCAAGGCGTGAAACTCGTGCCCACTTGAAAAAAGCGCATTCAAGAGAACAAAAGTGCGAAATTTGCAAAATCGAACTGACTTTGAAGGAATTGCATTCGCATATGTGCGGCATTGAAACCAGTATTCGATGTGAATATTGTAGCGAAGAATTTATGACCACCGTTAAATTATTAGCACATTTGGATAACTTTCACAAAGAGCGGAAATTGTATAGCTGTGAAAAATGTCCGAAATTCTACCCGATGACACATTTGAGAGACATTCATATGGCTCAGCATGTTGAAAAATTCGCTTGTTCTATTTGTCCGAAAATTTTCACTCAGAAAACTACTTTGATCCGACACGAAAAAGCACACACCGAGAAGAATAGTCAGAGTACGTTTTTTTATTACTATCGCATAAATTCCGATGTCATCATTCATAAATTATAATCCGGATGATTCGTGTATGATTGATAATTGAAATGCTTTGTTTGCAAGGTTTTTTTTTACTACCAAATCACCAAAATGAATTCCAAGCACCAATTAAATTCCATGAAGTACCAATAAATATTCAAATGTACCAAAAATGACCAAACAAAAATCTGCTGAAATAGAAAAATACATACGTGCATACGTCTGTCTCGATACGTCTATACGTATTATACGAATTGCAGATATCAGCAGATTTTTGTTTGGTTATTTTTGGTACATTTGAATATTTTCTGGTACTTCATGAATTTTTATTGGTGCTTGGAATTCATTTTGGTGATTTGGTAGTAAAAAACCCCTTGTTTGTTTGTCTTTTGTAGTCTACCTTTGTGACGAATGTGGCAAGGAATTCAGTTCAGTGCGAAACCTCAAAGTACATAAAAGGTCAAACATTCACAAAGAGCCAAACATTCAATGCCCCGAATGTCCAAAGCGATTTACAACACTATCAAATTTCAAGAGACACTCCGAAACTCATAATGAAAACAAATACGTGTGCGAGATATGCCAAAGAGAATGCCAAACAACAATTGGATTACGATCTCATATGAGTAAGTATTTCTAGTTTTCTATTTTTTCAAAGTGCGATTGAACACGGCTTTTTAAATTTTATTTGATAAAGAAAGGCACAATCGCACTGATGCGGATCGACGGTTCAAATGTACAGTTTGCAAAATGAGATTTTTTGAGTCGAAACACTTGCGAAAGCATCTACGCGTACATAGTGGAGAAAAACGTATGTATCACATTCGAACTCTATTGTTTTCATGATGAACATTGAAATTGATTCTCTTTTTCAGCTTACGAATGCCAATTCTGTGACAATAAATACAAATATGTCAGCGATTTGAATAAACACCTTAAAGTACATCTCGGGGATAAAATACATGAATGCATCAAGTGCTCAAAACGGTTTCGATATCCACTTGAACTACAGAAACATAGTTTTGAACACTACAAAGAAGAAAAGGCCAGAGATCAAACATCTTAAAACGAATTTTATTGGATTTTGAAGTTCGGCTACTCTCGCAGATTTTCAATGTCCATTAAATGTGAAATATATCAACAGAAAAATACAAATTCGAAAAAAATAGAATGAAAACATGAATAAATTAAACGATTTTAAAATGATTTATTCCAGACTTAAATCAAATAAAAAATTCCTTTTTCGAAAATTTCGAAAAAAAAGAAATAAAATTACTTAAACAATTACTTAATATTTTCGACTTAAATTTGTTCAAATAATTTTCATTTTGATTATTACTTCGTATTTTCCAGATATCCGAGTAGCGAACCAACCGCGAATGGCCTCAGCTCTTAGTCGTTTTTCGTCCTCAAATCGATTGCTGAATAAGAATAATGTCAAAGTTTTAATTAAATGTTTCCATTTTGTGGAATTTATGCATTTTTCCACTTTCTCGTTGTACTTACAGTGAATCCGTACGGAATGTTTGTTCAAATTAGGCCAATTTGTGCTTCGATATTCGCAATGAGCGCAAATATACGGCTTTTCTAGGGTATGTGTTCGTTCATGAGTCTGTTGAGGAAACCATCATTTAGTATCCTGTGTGAAATGTTAATATTCTGTCTATTTGACCTTCAAACTGCTGTTAAATCGAAACTTGCGATCACAGTATTTACACTTGTATGGACAGATATTATTGTGACTTCGCATGTGAACCGTTAAACCATACATTTGTCTGAACCTCTTTTCGCATATCGTACACGCTAACGGTTTGAATTCCTCATGCCTCTTTGAATGTTTGCTCAATTGATATTTTGTTTTGAATCTATGAATACAAAGATAAGAAATTGTCGATTCATTGCTGGCGAATGTAAGACCAAACCTGCTATCGCATTTATCACATTTGAATTGTTTTTCATGAGTATGTATAGTTTCAAGGTGTCCCTTGAGATTGCCTTTCGTTAAAAATTTCCAACCACATTGATCGCAAACATAGTCAAATTTCTCTGTAAATACAGCAATGAATCAGCAATTCAAGATACATGTTATTGTCTGTCAATGTCGAACAGTTCATACTTGTGTGCTGTAGCATATGACTTTTGATGCTCCATTTTGTTGCGAACACCTTCGAACAGATCTCACACGTGAACTTCGTTTCGGTATCTCCCCATCGTTTTTTTAGATGCGCTTGTGAAACATGAGAATACAGTATGTCTCGATTGTAGAAGACCTGTTCGCACACCTCACAACGGTATTCGACGTCTGTGTGCATATTGCGATGTTTAATCAATGCTTGCGCATCCCAGAAATAGTCTGCGCAATACCAACAACTGCAACAAACAAAAATCAGAAACACCAGAACCCAATTATTCAAGAATCAACCAAACAAAGTGAATGCCGAAATTACCGAAATTTCAAATATGTAAAATGTTCGACGGAAATGTGGCGATTGAGAGTGTATTCACGGCGATGCTTCGAATTACAGTAAAAACATCGAAACTCCATCGACGGCACCGCTTCCAGATGCATTGATCGATTATGCGCAAAGAAATTGTGTGACCCTTTGAAAGTTTGATTGCATTTATCGCATTTATATTGGCACACTGTCCATGACATTGATGTCATGTCTGGATATAATTTCTCCAGTTTGGCAACACCATTTGCACTGATTGTTCCATCGATGAGGCGATCTTTTTCGGACAGTACTTCCAAAAATGGTTCAGATATTGAATTTTTCTTCTCTGGGCTGGCATTTTTCTTGCAAACCGTTTTTCTAGTTGATTTTTTTGGAAGATTAAGTGAGCTCTCAGCATCTGTGTGCACAGTTGTATCGAATGCGGTACCGTCAAGCGAATGGTCCATTTCCTCCGTTTCAACCGAACAAATCTCTGGCTCTTGTTTTATCGCATCCACCGTAATTGTTTCGCTGTAATCATTCATTTGACCTGGTTCACTGGCGAATTTATTGAGTAGCTTGTCTGCAGACCAAACATTTTCAGCAAATGACCAACATTTTTGCAATTGATCAACGCACACATCACACGCTTTTGATGGCAGTACAACTTCATTTTCTGATGGCTTCCAGCCACAACAAACTCTTAACATCGTTTCCAATGTTGAGATGTCGGTTTTTAATACTGCCAAATCTTTGCATTCAGCACACAGACGGCACAATGTTGACATTTTGAGTCAAAAATAATTTATAAATATTATGAGTATTATTCAAGTCAATGTTTCTATGTTTACAAACTTCTTGTGACGTTTGAGACAGTAAAGAAATAGTGTGACGAATGAGGCAGTTATACCCCCGATAGGGATCAACATTTAGACAAAATGAACTGTCAGAGGTCTGAGACATTTCGATCCATCTAGCGGAATTAATGTGTCGAATTTTTTTTTTTTTAGCACTTTAGAGCTCATTTGTTTTGTTCAAATAATACCCGGAGATAAGCTACTACAAATATGTTTATCTGTGTTAATGAAAAAAGCCGAGGGATCAATTCAAAATTGAAAAAGCATCGAATGAATTCTCATACTTCGCTGTTAAGCCATTATCGCTCATAATAATAAAATATGATCTGCATGTCTTTCGTGCATACACAGCTACATCTTAAACAAGACGATCGAATGCTTCCCGAACCATACTTTGAGGCAACAGCGGTAACAGCAACAATTTTCGGTAGACTTGGCCCATATTACGATTTGCTGCTATTCGTCTGTAGAATTCTTTCTTCAAGGCACGACATTTTGCACGCACAGCCTGCGTAATATGGAACCAGCAACCATTTATTTTTTGCGTTTGGGTAAATCGTCTCTAAAGACATTCTTAATCCCGTTTCAAAATCACATAAAACAGTGAAAAAACGATATTTAACCCTTTTTTAGACGACCGAAAGGTGCTATTTCCAAAGTGCTTATGACATTCAATCAAAGAAGACTTGTCCATAGTTGGTTATGTAATGATGTGTGACCAATCCTAAGGGAATCGCACAATAATTTTTAGTAACCAAATCTATTTTGTTTCAAATCTGCATCCAAATATTTCGCAAAATCTGCATCATTCAGTCATAAAGACATATTTATCACACACTGATGTTTCGGATTCTGCTGAATATATGACATTTGCATTATCATTTACAGAATATAACGAATAATGGTGAATTTGTGCATTAATGGGATTTTTTTCGCATAATTCTGCTCTGGGAGGAGGTTGTCTGATCAATCCTGAGAATTCACTCAAACCCACTTCCAGAACCGGGAGCAGTTCCAATCGAACTTGAGGATCCACTTCCAAAATTTCGTGTTGAATGTCAAGAATCACTTTTTAGAATGTGTCATGAGCAAACACTTTATTTGAAGGGTTGAGAGTAAAAGTGTCCAAAGTAATCTCACCTCCTTTTCTCGCTGATGAAAATGTTCATGAACAAGAGCAGGAGGTGAGATCACTTTGGTCACTTTCACTCTCAACCCTTCATTTCAAGTGCTATTCATTTCATTTATGCCTTCCGCAATGTCGTTTAGCTACAAATCAAAATTTAATAGAATTGCCAGTAATGTTTACTGAGATCCAAAGACACAACATGAATTAATTCTTATCAAATCTAATATTCACATTTTTGAATCACGACAATAATCGTATTCTCACATTATTCTGTTCAATCCTCACTTCAAAGCAATCAAATAATTATTAATTTATAAACGTTTTCGGATTGAGTCTTGATAATTATTTAGATTGTTGTTAAGATTGCAATAGCTCATGAATGATCCAACTGATCTGAAACTACTAGCGCCCTCATACTTCATATCATTTAATAACACACTCATAAACGTTTTATTATTTAATAGAAAAGTTTGTAGCGGAGGTGGTCGTAAATCTCATCGGAATGATTTGAAATTTTGCATGTGTGATTTTTATTTCAAATAAGTATATGAAAGTTTCATAATGATACAATTCGAACTTAATATAGTCTCCATACAAATTTTTAGTTATTGTATTGAAAAATCCTCCATTTTAATGTACAAATCATACAGGGTACAGTACACCATGCACCTACATTCCGACACCGAAAAAACCATCGCATTTGTTTCGACAAAGAAATATATCAGTGAGATTTATGTATGCTTTGCTATAATTTAACAAATTTGAAAAATAAGTAAAAAAAAGCTTAAGCAAAAAATGTTAGCAAGCGATTACGATTGTTTTGCACAGAATGTGAGGAATCACAAGGAAATAGTGTGATGAAAAAAGTCTGTTTTTTCCGCTAATTTTGTAGCACACGCTCAGTTTGTTCACTATCGAAATTTGATTTACCAATGCTTCATTAAATATACGGTTTTTGCATGTGTATTTCGATTTATTTTTTTCAACAAAATAAAAATAATTAATTAAAATGTATTGAATCTAGGGCGTTATAGTTCAAATTCTCGATTAAATTCAGATCACAAACATTAAAATTCGGTGTTAAACGGATAATACTTGTCGTCTTTTGTTGGTTCAAAACGTCCTATGCGATGATTATTATTTATTCCGTGCATGATTTGCATGTCACTGTCGCTCAATTCAAAATCGAAAATATTGAAGTTTTCTTGAATGCGGCCCTTATTAGTGGATTTTGGAATGACAATTGCTCCATTTTGAATCTGAAATTAGGTAAATTATGAATTGCTTGAATTGTATAATGGAATGTTTTGATGTACCGCATAGCGTAACATAATTTGCGCTGGTGATTTGTTGTATTTATTTCCTAATTCAATAACTTTCGGATTCGAAATGGCTAATTTTTTGCCATCTTCCGTGTGAGGTCGACCCAATGGTGAATATGCCGTAACTGTAACATTTCTAGCCCGGCAGAAATCGATCAATTTGCGTTGATTCAAATTTGGATGGCATTCGACTTGATTTGTCACTGGTTTTATTCGCGAATTTTTTAGTACACGCTCAGTTTGTTCACTATTGAAATTCGATAAACCAATGCTACGCACTCGTCCGCTGTCGACTAACTTTTCCATTGCATGCCATGTGTCAAGGTAATCAACATCTGCCGCTAATACTTTGCCTAGAAAATATAAATCGAGAAAAAGGTATATCTTAAGGTGTCATTATAGACAAATAAAATTATTACCATTTTTGTTGAGAGGTAGTTTTTGGAATGCACTAGGATCATTAGATGGAATGCTGGAATTTTTTAAAACACGCTGAAAAGCGACGGGATAGTGAATCAAATACAAATCAATGTAAGTCACATTCAAATTATCGAATGATCGTTGAAAAGCTTTTTCCACTTCATCTGGCTCATGGAAACTGCTCCACAGCTAGAAAAATTGGATAAAAATTAAATGTTCACTGAAATTAACTGAAATAATTGGGGGTTGCTTCTATTTTTCATTTCATAAAATGAAAACAATCGGTTCAGCATGATAAAATTTGTGTCAAATTACTTTTGTTGTTATGAATATATCCTCTCGTTTAATGACTCCATCGACAATTTTCGCTCGGACTGATTTGCCGACCTCAACCTCATTGTCGTAGACAAAGGCCGTGTCTATATGACGATATCCAGCATCGATTGCGTCTTTGACAGCACGTTCGCAATCACCGGGAGATGCCTAAAAATTCAATTGATAATAAATTTGTGACTATTTATAATAAGGTCATTCAATTTTCAATTAAATCTTCAAACATTACCTGAAAAGTGCCAAGTCCAATGATAGGCATGTCATAGCCATTGTTTAATTTAATTGTTGGTGATAACTTCGATTCAGTAAGAATCAATGAAACCTTCGATGAAATTGAAACATTTGTGAATTAATTAGTGTTCCTTCCTCTTTTTTCATAGTTCATATGAATTTCTTTGATTTAATTTGTGAAGTAAAAATCGAAACATACAAAAAATAAAGTTATGACTTCTATTGCACGCATATTTTTACAAATCATAAAAACTAGAATTGAACACTTTCTATCCAAAAAAAAAATAAGTCAGCAATTCTGTGACAGAAGTTCCGTCTTTTAGTGAACTCTCATGAAGACTGATATATATTTCCATGGCAAACCAGCTCTTTATCTGCGAACGAGCACTGAAAATCGCCGCCGCATTGAAAAATCTCGTTTTTATTTTTTTTAATCAGAGAATCACGCCAAGAACAAAACCTGAATGTAATTTTTACATGAGAATTTGCATATTTATTTTTAGACACAAAAAAAGTTCAAGATTCAAGACTCGTTCCAACGGATTACCGCGAAAAAAAAGAAGCAAAACTATTTGCGTCTGATCGTGACCAATTAAGTAAACGCAATGCCATACAAGCAAGTATCACATGAATCACGATTATTTCAAATAATGATAAACTCGCATTTCAACAATGAAATCGCCACCTCTATCTTGGAATGACACAAGGTGCTGCAATACAGATTTGTTACTTACAACATCTACAGATTTGGGAAGCAAATTTGAATAACTTGATCAACTATTAAGATACTGTTATAATTTTATTCATTCATCAAATGATCGCGCAAAACGTGACAAATTCCATGTTTCCAATTTTCAAATTTTACATTTGACTACTCGCTTCAAGATCGATAAAATAGCTGTATGCAATTGAACCTTTTTTTCAATAGATTACAATAGGGATCGAAATCGATTTGACGTTTTTCATACAAACCGATTTTGAAACGGTTTCACTGCGTTGCTCAGTGTTCATCGGAGCAAACCGTATCAAGCGGGACGTTCTGAGAATTGTTTGTATAAGAAGTTGTGCGAAATAGCGAAACTATGTATTGTATACAATAGTTCATTTCCGAGTGATGTATACTAATACACGTAAGAATAAATGTTTCTGTATTCCATACAAACCATTTTTCGGAACGTTTCAAACGGTTCGGTTTGTTCACACAATCAAGCCAAATATTCGGTTCGGTTTGGTTTGGCTCCCTGGATTACAAAGTGGAAGACGAAATGTGAAATTGAATTTCAAAATTGCTCAAATTAATGAACATATGCAATCGTTTGGAATATTTGGTTTATTTTTGTTGTTTAGAACATTCTTCGCCTCGGTCAATAAATTTGTTGTTGGATAAATGGGAATACAGGCGAATATTCTATTTTTTATTTTATTTATGTCAGTTCTATGGTTTTGAGCTTGTAGCGGCTGCTGAGAGGCGCTGGTAATTTGTTTCTTATGGAAGACATAAAGGTGTGGTTTTTCATGGATAAACAAAACTCTCCAAAAGTGCCCAATTCAGTTTAAATCCCGCCCAAATTGCAGCAGAAAACAGTTTTGGATCCGGAAAACCATGACAGAAATGGCCTGAGTCGGGAGAATCAGGGGAATGGCATAAAATTCATTCATGCAGATGTATTCCCTACTTCTCATAGTTATCTAAAGCATGCAAAATGAAAATTAAAATTAAAAAAGATAACCGACGAAACGATGATGATGATGATCAATCCTATCACATAGATGGAAAAGCGAGTATGTAATTTATGATTCGATCGATTCGAAATGTTATGCGACTAATCTCATATTTTCACAGAAAAAATTAGTCGCATAACATTTCGAGTTAATCTGATGCGATTTGGGAAATATTCATACGAGAGCTATGTTATGTGTGATGTGAATGTCAAGTGAATTTGAATCTTATTCAGACAAGAATAATGATAATTTAGATCGATGATGAATAATTTACTGACTAGAATTTCGAGACATCTGCTGAAAATTCAATTTACGTTATAACCATAAGTGATGGTTATATTAAAGAAAATATAAGATATTTGGCCAAATATTTATTTTATTAAAAATTAAGACGAACTTGTGTCTTCACATTTCGAGTGTTACATTGGAACTGACTTAAAATATAATTTTCATTTTAACAACTGACTAAATTCTAATCGATGGGTCAAAAAGTAAATATAAAAGAGGAAATATTGAGGTACAGAATCTATTTTAGGCAAGAATAATAAAAACTATCATAAACATGAGAAAGAACAAACTAAAGAAATATGAATGACGGAAATCGTTCATAGTTCAAGTCGTTAAGGATAATTAGTCGATGAGACGTTGATAATTCATTATGCATTCAAATACATGAATTGACTCTCAAAATATGGTTAAAATGAAGAATAAAGAATATAAAGGGATGGAGCAATGGAATGCAATTTAATTACATGCCGATATTGCTACAACGTTTGTAATATAATTTTACACGTGTAATTTTGATGAAAGTTGAACGGCAACCATGAAAAATCAAGGACGTGAATGTAGATCTATTTTAATGAAAACAGAGAGCATGCAGAATATTTTGAACTTCAAAAATTCTATTTCGAATTTAAATTTTTCATTGTAATTTGACCGACAACTAAGATGGTAGATCGAATGAAATAAATGTTATTACATACGTTGAAAAATGACATACTTTTTCGCAAATTTTCGGAATTTCTAGCAAGTAATTTATTCCTCATTTGTCTCGTATTCCTCAAAATGTCAACCGGAAAAAATATATCAACGACGTAGAAGAGAGATATATTTATATCGAGGACGTAAACAATTAAAAACAAATTGTCTTACATGCGTAAAACTAACTTTCCTGCAAATTTCCCGAAAGTCTTCGGGCTAACGAGCTATATTTATTTCTTATCGTATCATCATGCTTCTCTGCGAATATGTCACATCAAATCTTAAGTCATAACAATGAGAATCAGCCGTGCCATGTTTGCTAATGTACTCTGAAAACTGTTGTGCGGGGAACTTAGCATAAACTGAGCTGTCATTGAACATCACTATAGATGTTGTGCGTTCATAATACGAAATAAATATTAACAATATCAAACCACGCCACGAGAGAGAGAGATAAGGAGAGCGAGAGAGAGAGAATTCGAAGATTTTGCGTGAGAATGGTGTTTTCGCATTCGAATGCTCGAGCCCATGAATGGCTACTACCTTTTTTGCGGTGGTGTATTGAATATTGAAATACCCAATAACACAGCCTTAGCGTTAAGGTAGTCAATTTACGTGTGTCTGTGCTAACTCAAAATTCTCTTTGTGCACACACACGGGACCGACGGCTTAAAGTGTCCTCCGAAACACTCCGTGAGTCGAACATATAAAACAGTATGTGTTAGTTTGTCTTCCATCAATATATCATTGTTATAAGCAATGATGAAATTGATAGAAAATCAAACGGCCACTAGTGAGATTCGAACCCACGTCCCCATGCTTGCAAAGCCGGCACGCTAGCCACTACTCTACAGCTGGGTCTAATTATATTGGAAAAAAAAACCTATTTGATAATTAAATTAGACTCAAATTGAGCTACCCGGAAACATTATCCGAATGAGCTGGAAGTGAATAGAATGCTGTTCCAAATGAAGATCTATTTGCACGATCATTTACGAATAATTTTGATCTTAAATGTTGAAGAACAACATAAAATGGGCACAGTGGTGCACGGGAAGAAAAAAAACGGTGATTCTGAGTCATGCGTTGGTAAAAAATAGATTTTTGGTAAATTTTGCTTGAATTACCACACAGAGTTTGACTTAAATTTTGGTTTTAACATAAATTCACCAGCATTGAACTATCAGATTGCGCAGAAATCAGGTTTGATAATATTAAGCCAGACTGCTGGTGAATTTATGTTAGAACCAAAATTTATGTCAATGTCCGTGTGGTAATTCAAGCAAAATGTACCAAAAATCTATTGTTTATCAACGCATGACTCGGAATCACCAATTTTGTTTTCTCTCTGTGTGTGCGGAAAATTAAAATTAGTTCACATTCATTTATCACTTTAGAGCTTCAAATGGGATCACCCTGTTTGTTACAGTCGTATTGCTTCCAATGAGCCTGACAAAATTCACAACAACAACATTCATTCCGAGCCGCTGTTTATGCAGTGGTGGAATTCCATGAATTTTGAAAATTCACATTCGAATTTGAATGTCATCTATGATGAAATCAACCATGCGTAACTACATTGACATTAATCATCTCCAAAATTCCTGCATATTTTTCGAAATGGTATATAGGTTTGCCTTCAACTTGATTGAATTCAGAAACCGACAAACCTATCGCACCGAAATGCGCATTTTTATTTTTGCAACTCTGACTTTTGTCTTTGCTTTTTACGTGAGTAACAATAATAGGTTTAAAATCCTTTTTTTTACAATTTATTTATACCTAAGAAAATGTAAGCTTGATGAATCCGCGGTAAGCCCTGTGACAATTGTGAGAATCATAAATTTCACAATGTTAAAAAATCTATGAATATTTATGATTCGAATAGATTAACAAATATTCGAAAAAAAGAAGTGTCTTATAGATTCGTATAGATTCATTAAGCTCCATCAAGACCCATCAAGAGATAATTCAGCTAGAAGTATGTTATATTGAATTATGGCTACGCAGCATCACACACCGGGAATTGTTATTAAATAATATATTGTTATAATATATCAGAGATTAGAGTTAGATAATCAGTGGTATATTATTTTTTCTATATTTAAATCATATAAAGAATCAAAATAATATTGATTTTGAATTTCACAATGAATTGTGGGTGCCTGAGAATAAAAGTGAAGATACATAATCCCTTGAGCTGGAGTATCACACAAGCGATGCAATGGAAATGCATAATGAAAATGTGGTTTTGCCACAGCAACGCTCATGTGACACTCCTTTCCGATCCTGTATCTTCATTTTCATTTCAATGTTGCTGAAATTATATCGCAGATAAAAACGACATAAAAATATCGTTATTTCTATAATAAAATTAGATTCGGCCTTCATTTGGATGTAAAAGTTGGAAGGACAAACTCTACTGCAATTGTAACAAATTCGAACAAGACCCATTCAAAACAATACAAAGCAAGGATTTGTCAAAGGTGTTGAAAACACTTGAGAAATATAGAGGGCAACCAATTGCTGACAATTTTTTATTGTATACCGATATGGTAGATGCTATAAAATCAAAGATCGAATTAGCTGAAAAATGCTGCAATGCGTTAAATGGACGATTGCAGTCTCGAGAAGAAAGTAGAAGGAGAGGCACAATCATACGCTACAAATATTCTTATGAGGATGTATTAAGCAATGATATACACACTGCAGATGGTCTATTTTATGAATTATCCCGCATATCAACGACGTTACAAACATCATTAACACAAAATATGGATGCGCTTCATGGTATAATTTCTTCTTCGAAAGAAAAACAAATATCGAAATTGGTTCCGGAAAATTTAGTAACAGCTGCAACTGGAATGACTAATTTACACACTGAAATTTTAAGACATTTGGAAAACGTCTACTGCCCAGGTGATCATCGTTAAACAAATTAATGAGACCATCCGTGTTGTTATATCAAAACGAACTCTCTCGTTCTTTAACTGAATTTTTTGAACATTTTAACAAAATTGATGTTTGGTTGGGAGAGAAATTAAATCAATTGGAAATATTCGTGTTTCATTTGTTTTGATTCCAGAAATGCGAGCTGCTTTGAAGTTGGCTGAAAAAGCGTTATTTAGGTCGTTGACTTGATGATCAACGCTCTTAAATCAATTAGGAACTCCTTGTTTGATAAATGAAAGAAAACTCTTTGGCGAGTTCGAGACGAAATACGATTTCAAACACGTATCAAAATACGATTTCTTATAAGATATCACGGTGGACGACATTTTGCGCTCTGATCTTCTGATTCTTCTTGTCAAGACCAAGCAATGTAATGTCGAGCTCTGGCTGTTTTCAACAGTCAGCTATCCAACGCGTACTAAAATGAATGAGATAATACAGACAAATACATTGATTGGTCAAGACACATATAATAATATCTTGTTAATCGAAATCGGACTGTCCGTTCAAAGGTTAAATCATTTTCAATTTTTCTCTATCAGCTCCATTTTGACCACTTGGCGTGTGTCTTTTTCAGGGTTAAACACTACTCAAAATATAAGGACTTTTTGTTTTACAACTCTTTAAACTGATGCCCACATTTGGTCAATTATTTCGAAAACTAGCCCAGCCCTTTTATTATTTGTTCTAAAAAAACAAGACGTATGGTTCAAATGATAGATCAAAAGTAATTGATAAAGGCTGTTTTTTTATAAATTAATGTTTACATTTATTTATAAATTTGTAATGACTTGCAAATAGTCGAGTGCAAAAAAATGTCACTAAATCTGAAACGCATAATTAAAAATGTTAGAATATACGCAATTTTCTTTTCTCTTTGCCAAGTATGTGAAATGCAGCTTTTCAGATTTTTCAGGTTTGCTTTCGATTTCCGTGATTCCGAAAGTCAATAGCTGGAAGAAAAAACGAATATTAATGGAGTAGTTTTCATTGCACCGAGATAAAAAGACAACTCTTACAGTGCACACGCATCATGTGTTTATTGAGATTTCCTTTTGACGTTGACCGATATTTGCAGACAGTACACAAATAGGGTTTGTCATCTGTGTGGGCTCGTTCATGCGTCTAAATTATCAAGAAATAATTTAATATTTCCAATATTTTTATTCAACTACAAAAACCTTACCTGAAGTGTAATACCGTGTTTGAAGCTGTGTTGAATTGAAAGTAGAAATTAATCATAGTCAATATAAAAGACACATTTGCCCCTGTCTCATACCTTTTTCCACAAAAACGACACTTGTACGGATGAACATTTGTGTGTGAGCGCATATGTACATTCAATGTATATGGTCGTCGAAAAGTTCTATCACACAGTGAGCAGTGATAAGGTCGAACATCATCATGATGCTTCGCATGATTTTTCATTTGATTTTTCGTTTTAAACCTACAAAGTTAACTAGACTAAGACAAAAAGAAAGCAGCTTAAGACATGTTTTACACTCACATTTTATTGCATGTTTCACATTTGAATGCTTTTTCTGTTGTGTGCGTGCTGGCCAAGTGTCCTTTCAAATTTCCCTTCGAATAGAATCGCCATCCACAAATGTCACATATAAAATTGAGCTTATCTGAAACAAACACATTGTTTGATGCATTTACTTCGCACTGAAACGTTTAAATCAACGAATCACTCTTACTCGTATGCAACAGCATGTGACTTTTGATACCGACTTTAGTTTGGTAGTTTTTTGAGCAAATGTCACACGTGAACCGAGACTCCGAATCGGGCTTTTTATAAGTTTTTTTCAAATGCACCAATGACACATGCGCATACAACAGATCTCGATTCATTAGGATTTGATGGCAAATTTCGCACTGATATTGAACATCTGTGTGCATATTGCGATGCTTTCGCAGCTCCCTGCTGTTCCAGTAATAATCTGAACAATATGTACATCTGCAAAATTTGACGAATTTGGAGTATTGAAAAAACCTAAAAAAGATAAAGAAAAAAATCTAATCCATCATCCCACCCCGTGACTTACCGATATTTCAAATGAGCAAAATGTTCACTTGCAATGTGTCGGTTCAGTGCATATTCTCGACGATGCTCCGAGTTGCAATAAAAACAGAACACTCTAAACGACATTAATTCTCCCGGATGAATTGATCGAATATGTGTCGAAAAATTGTGTGCACCTTCTAAATACCGATTACATTTGTTGCATTTATATTGTACATCATTCCATGACATTGTTTTCATGACGGGATATAGTTTTTCTAGATTTGCAATGCCGCTGGCACTAATAAGGCCACTTTTTAGGTAATCTTCAGCCGCTAATACTGTTAAAAATTGATCCTTCACCATTTCCCAGACCGTTTTTGCCGTTCTTGAATTCGTTTTTTCTTTCAGACTTGGATTTGAATGTGTACTTTCAGCATCCGAGTAAGTAATCGGCTCACCAAAAACATTATCATCATCATCGTCGTTGTCAAATGCTTGGTTCAACTCGTCCGATTCAACAGAGAAAACATCTGAATTGAATTGAATTGGTTCGCATTTAATCTCTTCTTCACAGACAATTCTTTGAATTGTTTCACTTGCATGTTTATTAACAAGCTCTTCAGCTGTCCACACCGCTTTAGCAAACGTCCAACTCTTTTCCAATTGGTCAGCACATAAGCTGCACACTCTTTGAGGTAATTGAGTTTCGTTTTGTGATCGCTTCCACCTGCAACATACTAATAATTTTGCCTCTAAATCTGATAATTCTGTTATTAACTCGCTTGATTCCGTCAACTTTGCACATAGTCGGCATAATTTATACATTTTGTGTTTCTTTTTAAATCGTAATTTGCCACTTTTTTGTTTACGATTTTTGACAATTGACATTTTGCAATTGAAGAACAATTTGACAGGTATGTGACAGCTAGATTGTACTGTGTTGCCACTGTTCTGTGGTTTTATAAATAACATGTATTTGAATTGAATGGGAAATTCTCAAACTGCACTGGAGCGAAATGCATAGTTTGTGGAACATGTTTTTGATGGAAACCGATCGAATGCGTGAAATCAAAGGGAATTTATAACTACCAAATCGATTTTGGAAATAGTGTTCCTTTGAAAAATTGAAACAATTCAGTCAAGAAATCAAAATAAATACGAATCAAAAGATGAATTTATCACGCAGTTTTGCTAAATAATAAATTTCATAAATGTTCAAGCTGAAATAGTAAATTGTTTGAAGTTTTGATATGAATAAATAAAATCAGCTTAAAATATGAAGAATTGAAACGAAATTGTCAAAATTTAACTTTAAATTCATTATATTTTATTGCATTTAAATCATTATTAAATGAACAATATGATATTAATTTACTTCTTCATGTAATATATTTTACTATCTACAATTAAAATATAAACACGTATATGACTTCAATTTCTTTTTCTCAATATAATTCGCTTCTTTTGTTGTTGGTTTCTGCAACTGAATTTGTATTGGATAAAAATTAAATGGTATTGTGTTTGGCTCTAGCTGTGGCTGACTGAATTAGAATTTCCAAGCCGATTTTGAATTGATGCACGTGTTTTCTTTGCTATTTATTTCAACATTTTTTTGTCCATTAAATTGGTAATAATATTCATATATTGTGATTTATCGAACTAAAATTAAAACCCACAAAGATGAAATTAATACTTTTTTGGTTCGGCGCATCACACATGTGCAAAGGCAAAAAATTAAAACTAAAACTATGACCACAGAAGAAAAAAGCTCTGTCTTGAAGAGGTGGTTGCTTCCATAAATGTGCGCATGAATTATTATCGCACCATTCTGGAGACAACCGAATCTTAACTAAAATTGATCTGAGAAAAGAAATTTCGTGCTGCTTTATTTTTTATTCAGCTGGACTGAAACTCAAGAGTGGATGATTTTTAGGCGCATGGGACAAATGCCTAGCAATACTTTAACTGATATTTATATATTTTGTAGCATTTACTGTCGTTTTTACGAGTTTTATATACTCGCGTTTATAGCTATCATAAGTTCATTTCTGATTGTTGCATATCCATATATCGTTTGTGTGTTCACGCTCTCTCACTCTCTCTCTCTCTCTCTCTCTCGCTCTCTCTACCTCATTCAGTTGAACTTACAATTGTCCGTTTCATTCTTGAATATAACTTAGATTCATGCATGATTCAAATAGAATTAAATGTTTTTGTTTTTATACACAAATTCGATTCTGAAATAGACCTTGACAGCTAAAATATTCAACAAACGTGCTTGATTTCTGTGGTAACGATGCACACTTAAAATTAATAAATCAAAACATCGTCCATCTCTTCGCTCTAGCCGCATTTTTTACATAAAATACAAATCGAAAAGACATTCACTTGAATATTTAACTATATTATTGAAATTTTTTGTTCAAAGGAAATTGAGTGCTTGGAAATTATGGTGAAAATACAAAACCGTTCGAGGAAGAGTGTAACATGAACGTTGCTATGCCAGAATGCATCATGAAAAGTAAATTGGTAAAAACGCAACAAGGCTTAGAACAAATCATGATGCATTTTTGCCATAGCAACGCTTATGTTGCACTCTTAATCGAACGATTCTCTATCTTCACTATTATTATCAGGTCTCAACTGTGAAAAGTGATTTTCGAAGATTTTTTTTTTATTTTGTTTTTGTTCAAAATAACAATTCTAAAAAGTGTCAGAACAAAGAAAAGCCAAGTTCAAAATTGTGTTAAGAATTTGTTTACACTGAAAGAAAAAAGTGGTCTTATTTCTACGAATAGACTCAAGTATGACGTATAACAATCGAAAGTTTCTCAAATGATGTTGTTATTGTTGTTTTTGATTTCGCAATTAATGCATAAGAATTATTTTTATTTTTTACACGTAAAAGTTTTTAACTCGATATTTTTTTGTTTTTGTTTTCGTTTGGAATAAGTTACAATAAATATGTAGATTAGTTCACCGTTTTCCTTATTTTCTTAAACATCACTAAATGTATCAATGTGTTTTTTTTAGTGAAAATCTCTTTTTCTTTGCTCATTCGTTCAAATTGATGAACAGACTGGTGTTTGACATGTTCGCAATGCGTTTATTTTCCCTCTTTTCACCGACTGCATTCCATTGATCAAATCAATGTGTGTGTTTGTGTGTTTTGCTTTCATCAATTTTCTGGTGTGATTTGGTAGATAATTTTTTATGAATTGTTTTCAAAAATTTCAATAAATAACAAATAAAAATTAATTGCATAACAAATAGAAATAAATACTCAATACAACAGCTTTCGATAAATGTGAATTCCTAGTTTTAGTTTAAAATTATAGGATATTTTGTTTTTTTTTTCATGTAATATTGTCGCTATGATGATTGATTAAGTCGATTGCAATGTTCATCGTGTTATTTCTTCAGAGTGCTCTCTTTTCTTTATACATATCACTTGAAATGTGAGTGTTTGTGTGTGTATATAAATCGTTTATTCATTCTTATCTTTCTTAATCGTCGAGTTGTCTTTTTCTTGGCATGTTTTTCATATTTTTCTTCCTTGTTTTCATTGAATTTAGTACAAAGTTTGGACGATTGACTCGCGATCGGGGAGTTGACGCACTTTCATTGAACCATCAGCACCACATGAAAATAGACGACCTTGGGCATCGACCTGGATTTGTGTTACACCTTGGCCGATGTGCTTGAAGAAACTGCTCTTCGCATGCTCACCAGGGAACGTATACAGTGATGTATGCACCGTTAAACCCCACACCTTTCGCACGAAAAGAATTTGTTGAATATTGAAAAAGTTGAAATATTTGAAAAATATCCAAAGTAAAGAATAAACAGATTATGGGAAGGATTAAAATTGGAGAATAAAACAATTATTATGAAAATTGCACTCGAAAATGTGCTCAAAGCTTACTCGAATATCACCATCGGCGGAACCAGTTACGAAATGCTCTTCATGTGGATCGATGGCTACGCATTTGATTGCACTCTCATGTGCTTGGAATCGATGGCGTAATGATCGTTGTCGTATGTCGAATATACAAACGTCACCTTTTTTGCCGGCTGATATCAGCAATTGATGCTGAGGCGCATAGATTAAACTCGAAGCTCCTTGTTCGTGGCACGCAAATGCTGTAATGAATTTTGTGTAATTTTATTGTTTTTTTTTTTCGTGTGTATTCCATAAAATTATTTTATTCTACTTTTTACTCTTTTAATTATTTTATCGGCCGAATAAATTTACTCATTTTCTGTTTTGAATTGTTTTTATCAAAGATTATGAGCAAATTTGTTGTGTTTTAACCAAAAAAGTTGCACTTACATGCGACAAGAGATTTCTTTTGAGGCAGTAAGGTGTCCCATAATCCAACGTTCTTACTTTCAGAACTGTGGCCAGCTGTTGCAACCAAACTGCATGAGCCCAAAAATACGAAATCCGAGATTCCTTTATTATGGCATTGATAAGTCTTAAAAAGAAGGAAAGAATTGGTATTGGTAAACAAAGGAACGAATCATAAAACCCTCTGTATTTCCACTTACGAAGAACGATCGATTGCATTGTGATGCCAAGCTAGCTTGCCACAAGCTCAAATTACCATCACCATCGGCAATTCCAAATTTATTGCCATGTTGTGAGAAACGGCAGCGCGTTACCTTGGCAAAAGTGCCGGGTGGTCGCGGTGTGCATACAACTTGTTGATGTCCCCATTCCCACATTTGAACTGAACCATCTTGGCCACCCGTTAAGTACAATGGCATCAATGGATGAGCGCACATTCGTTTTATATTGTCGACTTTGTGTTTTAATACCTTTGAGGTGGAGGGAAACGTCCGCGATTAGTTTGTGCAACAATTTAATTTTTCACAACAGATCGATACGTTCCAAACATTAAATTTGAATCGCTACACTTCAATACATAAATCGACAAATATTCGGAAATGCATGGCTAAGAAATGGGACCAAAATAACTTATGCATGTCAAAGTTGATTCATATAAAATTATTATGCAAATAAACAAAGGGCTGAAATAAAAATATACGATAAACGAAAGCAAATGCGATATATTTAATAAAACGGTCGATGTGTAAATGTTTATAGAAATCATAAATTGTCTATTTTGGTGGGATGCGATTTAGAAGGGACGAATTATCTGAACAACAATTTCGAACAACAAAGAAATGGTTGACAATGAAACGAATTGATGATTTTAACCAAAGACATGCCGTAAAATCGGAGGTTGTATTTCAACAATGACTCAAATTGTGAACTAGCGCCGACGATTACTTGGAAATGAAGAGACAACGAATCAGGTCAAACAAAAAACTGCATTTCTTCCAAGAGAAAAAACAACAACACATTAAATCTTGAATGCTTATGTGACAAAAGCAACCGCCACAACTGACGAATATTCGAAAACACAATATCAAACGTAACAAACATAAAGCACTCGACACTCTCAAACAAAAGAAACAAACGAAAATGTACCTTTTTGGATTCTTTTATATTGAATAAATTACCAGCGTTCTACAAAAAATAAATAAAATTAAAAAAATGAATGAAAAGGAAAAAAAAAAACATTTTTTTTGGATCAAGTAAAACACGCAACTGCAAAAGTTGGAATGTGTACACTACATAATTTATACAGAAATGAAACTAGCTAGAAATCTACTGACATTCAATAAATAGAATGAGCTTGACAAAATCAAATTTGCATTGGATGTGGTTGTTTTGTATGGGACGACTCGAGTGCATTAAGCGGCCTGCATCGATCTGGTGTGGAGCTGACCGATCAGGGAGAACTGCAACAATATCCAATATATTCAACAAACCTCATTCAAACTAAATCGAGTCGACAGTATGCACAAAACTGCACTCATATCTTTAATTCAGTGAACAACTGTTTTGATTTTGTCTAAGCAAAGTCGCTCATATTTGAATTCAATCAAATCTAATTATTATTGGCAGTGTACAAAATAAAAGGATGATGAGATAGCTGTGAAATAATTGCGTCATATTCTAAACTAAATTGTGATCGAGATGGTGTCACAAGCTCTAAGTAGAAGCTGGTTAAGATAGCTTTATTGCTATTTTATATACATCAAAATGCTACATTCGTATAATGGTGCTTTTTTACATACATGGAAATCGAACTACAAACACATTAAATGCAAAACGAACCATTTCAATGATCTTTTTTTAACACAAATGCCGAATGTGTGCTGTACAAATGTATGAGAAATACGAAAAAACGCGAAAAACAAAAATTCAACTAATCATATCAATAGAGTGAGTGATTGTGGATTCGCTATAGCAGCTGAAAGAAGTGGTAAACAAAAATACAAGCTTCTTTGAAGCTGCACTCAAAGCGAAGCATTTCTCATATGTATTACGATGCAAATTCCCAAAATCTACGACAAAATACTGGTTTCTTGTTCAAATATTGCCTTTGTGAAAAGTTAAGACATTTACAAAACGTTATCTACACTACGTTTGATTTTCACGTTGTTACGCTTATTCCGTTTCCATAAAGTAGAAAGAGAAGAAAATAACATAAAACATTCGTGAAACGAGACACTGAACTTGAAATGACACAGTCTGTAACAGAGAGTGAATTTTCGCTACTACACACAGCTGCTATAGCGGCCTAGGCATAGCGAACTATATGAATGCGACTACCCAGTGCGCAACTAAATTTGTTGAACGAAACGCACGCAGCACCGCATACGCCGCATACTCACATAGCTCCCATGCAGAGGCTGCTGGGCCATACGAGCGGTGTACAGTAGCTAAAATTAACTCTTTAGGTACAAATGCCGAATGAATGAAAAGAAAAATGATTTTTTGAAATTTAACACAAACAAAAACGAGAGATAACGAAAAAAAGAGATATTAAATGGAATTTGCAATATTCGGATGTTCTAAATAATGTTTTATGTACCGGTTTAAGTAAGTGCTTAGAATATTCAATGACCAGTTTACAAAAGCGTGGATCATGACTTCCCGGAAATGTGGCTCCCTTAATCTGATTTTCGGAATTTCGATCAAGTTCAAGGTGGTGATGCGATTTATTTGAAATTGTTATTGATTGATTTTCGGTTTTGTATTTTGAATTGTTATCGTTTTCGGTTTAGTTCAATGCAATGCAAAATGGGACGACATGAAAGAATGTGATTACACATAGAGAAAAATGAAATAAGTTTTGTTAGTTCGTTTGTTTTCAGTTGTTGTTAAATTCAGGCGATTTGTTGTTGTCACCAAATCCCCTCCTAATTTATATGATTGATTTGATGGATCATGAAAATGAATGTTTGTGATTGTGGTGAA
Organism: Obolodiplosis robiniae; assembly: GCA_028476595.1. Lineage (NCBI taxonomy): Eukaryota > Metazoa > Arthropoda > Insecta > Diptera > Cecidomyiidae > Obolodiplosis > Obolodiplosis robiniae. Next base: position 11,628,733 of record CM052015.1, on the reverse strand, counting down.
TGCAATTGTTTGATTGAAACTAACTCGATTGAATCAAAATCAAATCATAAAATGACATGTGAAAACTGAAGAGAAAAATAAAACGATAAAAAGTGACATTTCGACAAGAATCATGCTTAGCACTGAATTTAAGTTGTCGCGGATGACAAAAAGCTGATTTTTTTCATAAGGGAACAAAGAATTTGTCGCCCCTTGACCACTTTCGATTTAGAAAGCACATAGAAAAAAGCAATTTAGTTTTTACACTTTTTTTTTTGTTGATATCGGTTTAGTAAGACGTAAAAACAATTAAACTCGAATTATTTGTGCATTAAGTAAAGGGTGATTTTTTAGCTGGTTTCTTTTTGACGTTTAATTTTTTGACAGATGTCAAATTCCAACTGACGTCTGTCACAGTCAAAAATGCTCAGTATGCTTTGCAATTTCAAGATGGAAAGACTTACAAACGAGCAACGCTTGCAAATCGGGTCCATCCATGGACGAACTGCGCCGTAAGTTCGGCGAACAGTTCATCTCTCGTTTCGGCCCCGTTCATTGGCCGGCCAGATCGTGCGATTTAACGCCCCTAGATTATTTTTTGTGGGGCTACGTTAAGTCTCTCGTCTATGCGGACAAGCCAGCAACGATTGCCGACTTGGAGGACAACATCGAACGCGTTATTGGCGATATGTTGGATTCAGGCCGATATGTTGGAGAGAGTGTGCCAAAATTGGACTTCCCGTATGGACCATTTACGCCGTAGCCGCGGCCAACATTTGCATGAAATTATTTTCAAAAAGTAAATGGCAAGATCCAATTTATCGATTTCAATAAAGATTTGATTCACTTTTCGAAATTTTTTGCGTTTTTTTCGATTTTCAAAAAGAAACCACTTAAAAAATCACCCTTTACTAATCCGATTTTCTCCACAAATATTTCAGCCATAAAAAAATGAATTTCTCTCAAATTTTGGAAATTAAAACAATCAAACCAAAAGCCAAACAGAAGCGTAAATGTGTTAGTGTATAGTTTTTTGTGTTTATGTGTGAGTGTAGTAGAGATTAGTGAGATTTATGTAAGCCAATCAGATTAGTTGCGTGTGTATGTGTGTTTGTGGACGATAAAAAATGTATCCGTCGAGTGGTTACTAGATGAGGTTGGTTCGGTGACAAAAAATCACTTACCACTGATGCTCCCCGACCGGATTGCGGTGCCATCGTTGACGTTGGACTCGATGGAACGCCATAGTTCTGAGAAGCATGTTGTGCTTGATTTAAAATACTCCTTCAAAACGAACAAATGTGAACGAAATTAACACAAAATTGCAATGAAATCCAACAATTCGGTGACATACCTATCGGAAGCGGCTTGAATAACGAGGAAATTGCTTGTGGGAATTAAGTCGGAGTCTTTGGTCATGTTCAAAATATCTAGTTCACATTCGTCTTCCATCCAGTTGGGCGATTCCAGTAATAGTGAAATGTCCATTTCTTGCACCTCGCGTGGCGTTGACAGTGAAATTAGCCCTGGATTCACATTGTTCAAACAGAATGCCGATATTGATTCTTGATCTTTGTGGATTATTCGGACTGGCTCGGAAACAGGAACGTTGTGATTGTTTGTATGGCCGTCGACAGCTGCAATTAAATAAAAAAAAATTATACGTTTTGAACCGAATGCTTCAACACATTTTGTTTCCCGCAGAATGTTAATTGATTAGAATCAACGAATATGAACTGAACAATCGTCTTAACTCACCACTTCCCGAATACATTTCATTGACAACTGATTGAGCGGCCGACATATCGCCAGCAGACGATGTGGTTCGTTTTTTTCCGAATACGGCTCGAATGAAAATGTCTTGAACGGCCTCTTGTCGCACGAGATAATGCCAGAGTCGCCGTGCCGGTGCGGATGACGCTTGAATTGGACTGAATGGCGTATTGTTTTTTTCCAATAGAGATCGATATTTGTGGATTGCTGGCCCTTTGATATCGGTCTCGATGAAGCAACCAGGGATAAAATCTATTGGTGCTGGACCACGCATCGCTAGCTCGTCCTTCAGCATCTCAATCCATGCATTTAATCGCCTCAAAACGCCGTGCGTCAGTGGACTAGCGACGGGTAATTCTATGAAATAAAATAGTTCTCATTTGAAACTCACATTTCATTGATTTGGAAAATATGATTGGAATGCCAACCTTGCATTTCAATGCCAGCAACGGCTATAAAATCTTGAAGTTGGTTTTGTGCGATACGCAAAATGGCGGTGCGCATGATAAGCCATGAATATGAGTACGGATTTGAGTGTTCGGTATTTTCGCGGCGATGTTTTTTCATAGCAGCTGATGCCTGACTAGCTTTCGGGTCATTATTGAGTGGATCAGCAAAGACATCGTCATCGTCATCTTCATCGATGTCAGAATTGATCGAATCAGCCGAATCGTACTCATCATCATCGATTTCTGAAATAGACAATATAAATTCAAATTGTGTTTGTGTGTGCTTCGAAAAATCGCAATAATGGTTTTCTTACCTCTCACGCCGGGTTTGATCATGAAGTACGAAACCATTGACATTTCCGGTGGAACGAATTGTTCACGATACGTTGGCTTATCTTCTTTCATATTCGGTGAGCCTTGCGAACCTCCAAAATGACCAAGCAATTTCATATTCAGTTTGACTCTTTGTTTGGTGATCGATGTGACTGCTCCCCAAACGCCACTGTCTGGCGGTGCATTCAAAGCTTCACCATTTTCAACAATTACATCTTGTGATGTTTGTGAAATTTCTTGAATTGTAGCGTGCGTCCGTGAACTTGCCTTTCTCAGAAGCTTCTTCACGCCACCGCCAAACAAGTATCCCCACGAAAAGTTTGTGAACTTCTGTCCGGCTAAACGATACAAAATGTGGCAATCGCACGTCGACAAACCATAGACAAGAAGTGACATGAATGTTGCCATAAATGCTTCACAGAGCAAAACATTTAATCGGGGCGTATCTTCGTCTTTCTCGCGTGCAAGTAATGCTCTTAAATTGGTCACGCCGGGCCATTTCGATGGCAATGTGCTTACTTGAACGGGCTCATCCGATGAATACTTGCGACGACGTCGATGGCCGGCCGCATTTGCCATTAAATGTGAACTTTGACAACTAGCATTCAAACGGGCTAGCGTTTCCATGCCAGGACTGTGACAGCCATTCGTCTCGGCGTTTTGCTTCACAATAAATGTGTCAGAGTCACACAATGATTGATAAATGCAAGCGGATAGAGCAACCGCCAAATCGCGTAATATAAATATCTCGGAAGCGGTTGAACTTTGTAGCCCAACGGGTGGCGATCGCAGACCAACCATTGTTTGGAGCATATCGTGAGTTTGAGCCTTGGGAATGAAAAGTGAATTAGTGGAAATGGTTTGGAACTTAGTTTAAACAATAAATTTACTTCTAAATATCGTATGGGATCTGCAATGACTGTTCGATTGCCTGCCACGCAAGCGCTAAGTAGTGGCAAAGTGGTTGGGAATGGAAGTGGACTCAATAATTGTTGTTGCGTCTTTTCTTGCTGCAATTCCTGCAAAAGCAAAACCAATTCCATTCGAACGGATGCCAATCCACCGCCGCTGGCTCCATGCAGCGAACAATAGCTGAGCAATGTCCTTAGTAACGTTTCGTTGGCTGAAAATATTGTAGAAATTTATAAGCATGTCTCTTTATAGAAAATTGCGTACATGAATTAGCATTACCTTTCAACCATCGCTTTCGTCGGGCAGCTCTTTGAACTTTCGCTTCGAAATCCTGTTTTTCGGCAATCAGGATTTCATGTAATGTGGGCCGATCATTGAATGATCTAACGCCCGGTACTGGTGTTTCGCGATCGTTAGCATCTGCCGAATTTCCTTCATCATTCGCAACATTTTCCGATTCGCTGCTGCTATAATTGCACAATTGTTTGAGCGCTTCAACTTCCTTCTCGAGCCACACATACAGTTGATATCGCAATTGGCCACCATCCACTTCGAAGCCAGTAGCCAATGTCGATAATTCTTCCATGAGAATTTTCAAGCATGCAACGAATTTTAGTTGTTGTGCCATAATGTCGAGCATTTCAGTGCGTTCGCCATTGCTGTGTTGTGATTCGGCTTGTTCGGAAGGTGCTTTAATTGGATTTTTTTCGGTTTGCTTCTTATCCATATCCATACTGAGGCCGGTATCATTTTCATCTGAATTATTGTCATCGTCGCCCCATTCAATTTTGAATTCATCGTCGGCTGGCTTGGAAACCGGTGCGCTCCAATCTAATGCATCTGCCGTATCTAGTCCATTGCTAGCTGAAACTGGGGCACCCCAATCCAAATCATCGGCTTTTTCTTCAGATTTCGCTGTCTGTCCATCATCATTTTTCCAACTCAAAATGCCCGTGTCAATTAATTCAGCATGATATTCATCGGCTGGAGTGTTTAATTCACTTGGCTCCTCCGGTTCGATTACTTTCGATGGCAATTTACTCAGCACTTCAAGTGCTAGCGCTGGACAACCGGCTTTGAAATGGCCATGGGCCGTAGTGAAATACAGTTGACGTTCGAGTGGTGTGATCGAATCTTCAATTTGAATTTGTCGATCGCCCCAGATTTTCGTTGGAGCTTGTGTATTTTCACTGCCACTGTAACTGAAGCCAGACAATACAACTTGCGCTTTCTTCTTTTCTTGTGCCGAAGATGCAATATATTGACGAATGAGCAGAGGATGCGTGCGAAGGTAAATATAGAAGTTGAATACATTCGGATTGGTCGATTGATTCGAATCGGATCGCAGAAGAGGATCGTCTTCTAAATGTGCTGGATGATTTAGACCGACATTGTTCAGCAACAGTGTATTCAAACTGCCTGAATAGTCTTTCAGCAACCAAAGTGCCATCGATCGCAAGAATGGATCCGGATGTGCTCGACTAATATCTTGATTGTTTCCGGTGCTATCACAGCCTAACACTTCTTCGTACAGTAATTTCTTGTAACTGGGCGGTGTGGCATCATGTTCACCTTCGTACAAACGCGCTATCACCAGTGCCAATTGTAAATCTTCCAATTTCGTTAAACATACTTCGATTGCATCGTTGAGCGCATTGGCCAGCAAAAAGAATGCAACGGCATGTTCGAATCGTTGTTTACCTAGGGGAAAATCACAAAAATATTATGAATATTAATGAAAGTAACAAGAAATGACAATGAAATGCAATAAGCATTATTTTTGCTATCGCAACTTCAATTATTCGAAAAGTTTTCAATTATGAATTGATGTAGTCACGCCATGCTTTCTCATTGCCTTTTTCTTTGGAGACCAACAAAAAATTGATTGAAATGAACTCAAAATGAAAATCAATGAAAAGTAATGGTAAATTATAAAACATTCAAAAAGAAGAGTGAATGCCCCATCGTTGTTTACCCAAAAGAGCGAATGCGTTTTTCAGCGCAGCTTTTCGCCATCGATCCTCTTGGAAATTGTTGGCAAAAAAGGACGTCATTCTTTCATCACGTCTTGAACGATACAATCCCCAGACCAGCGATTTTTTCTTCATTGCGATGTAATACAGGGCAGCATCCATTGGATCTTGTTTCGCTTGATACGATGATTTAGCCAACTTTTCAATGCATTGACGTAGAAGTGTGTTATTTCGCAGCCACCAGCCAACTCCGAGCTCTTTCAATGTTGCCCATCTAAATTGTCCTTTTGCATACGATGGAATTAAATTGAGAATTTCCTCTTCACTTTCCGAATGGAAAGCCCATACGACATTCGATGATACGACTCCTTGTTTCTGGAACTGCGTTCGCTGGGCGAGCGGTAAGCAACGCAACAAATATGTATAGTGTTTCATTGCAAGCAAAAAGCGGAGGCCACAATCATCCAGCGATTCAGTGCTGACATTTTCTGGAACACCTGTTAAATTCTCTTTCGATATGGCTGTCTTTGCAGCATCGTGGATAAAACGTTCCGCAAAATCGGTGTTGCAAGTGGCCACTGTGTCGGCCAAAGCCAGCAAATGCATTTGATCTAGTGAAGAAAGCCCTGGCAAGTGAGTGTGTGTCAATAGACGTGAAATAAGTTGACCTTGACGCGGCCCAAAATGCGACAGGCTTTGCCGTTCGTTTGGCAGCGATGGACGACGTGCATCGAATCTCGGCCGATCACTATCATCCTCCAACAATTCATCCAAATTTTCATCATTGTCTAGGTTCGAGTCAAACAAATCGTTGTAATCCTACAAACAAAAAAAGGGGTTAATTCATTGAATACACCTAAATATTTGAGCTTTTATTTGAATTGTACAGATTAAGTTATAGTTCGCACCTTTTTCTCTTCCGCTTTTTGGGCGGATTGAGTTTGTTCCTTGTCGGCGGCCAAAAGTGTCCACAGCGGCAACGGTGGGATTGACGTAATTTCAGCATAATCAAGGGTTAACTCTTCAGGAAGCTATATTTTCGTGAATTTCAGACAAGAATTGAGACATCAACAATTAAAATGATGTGGTTTTAATCTGAATGTTTCTTTATTGTTAGTCCCATAATTTTGAAGAGATCAATCAATACGTTTGATTTTAATTTCAATTCTTTAACGAAAATGACAATTTTTAAGGTATACCGTTTCAAAATATTGACCAATTAATTCAAATTGAATTTGTTTCGAGGAGAACAGCACATGTAAACGTTTTGGCTGCGAGTGATTTCGTATGAAAAGTGATCGACTGATTTATTATTGATTGATTGATTTTATTATATGAAAAAAATGGAGATTCTCCATATGAACTGTTCATGCTGCAGTTGGTAAAATCTAGATTAAAATTATGTGTTTTCTGGAGCATTTGTGTGTTTTGGCAATTGTCGTTTTCAACCAAGCACACAAGTACTAACATTTTTCAACTATTTGTACATTACATCAGGGATAATTAGAAAAATGTTATTATTATTTAACAATCAAACAAGGGAAATTTCTACCACATGCTTCAAATCTACGCAATCTGTTGTAATATAACAGAAATTTCAAATATATATAATTATAAAATGTTAAGCAATTGTTAAAGTAAATTGGTTTGAGTGTACATACTGAATGTAATTCGCGGACAATATTCTATGGGCGAGAAAGAGAGAGAGCGGAAATGGAATTCTCGCATTCATACATCATTATAAGGAAGTGCTAGTTCCATTCAAAAGGCAAACATATATTATATAGCTCACAGAGAAATTCAGTCACCTAAGAAAATTTCATCGTCGTCGACACAATGAAATACTCTTAAAGTCGATCTAATTTGGTTTACACTATGCATCAACAAGACAACAACGAGATGGAAGAAGAAAAATTTATAATATATAGAAAAAAATGGAAAAATACAAAATACAAACGCAACGGAAACTAATTGAAACTGGTTTCTCTATTAAAAATTAAATAAAATAAAAATAAAATCAAAAATCATGTTCACACCTGTGTTGTAGATCCTCTTTGTTCTAAAGGACTTGCGGTGCCAGCCACGTAACTCACAGATAATGTGCGAGATCTCGACCAACCTCGCTGCAAATCAAATTATTCATTCAAAATATTGCTAAATACCGGTGTTTGTGTGTATATATATATTTTGAACAATAGAATGTAGATCGATCGTTCAATTGTTTTCGAATTTTGTGTCTAAAATGCACCAAATGCTCACAAATTCATCTAACAATCACAATAACTTCTAAGCTCATGCTCCCATTTACAATTGAAAATAAAACGGAAAAAATATTGATGCACTGATATTTCCTCTCGAACATTGATCGGATTGAGCACTAGTTCAAGCTAACATAACTTCAATTCGTTTTCATTTAGCAATATTTTAAACAAAATCAATTTATCGGTGGGGTGAAAAAAATCTTTATAAATCAAGAAAATTTTATATCGGTTTTTTCAAATTATAGCTAAAAATGAATTGCCGTCAAATTATAAATATATGAACTAAAAGCTGGACAAATGACTTTAGAACGCATTGAATACGGGTCAAAGATTCTAAGTGTTCATGTTGTCAAGATAAAGGAGAGAGCCAGACAGTGAAAGAGAGATTTATACAGAATTCGTGTGTAGGAAAAGTGTGTGTGTGTGTGTGTGTGTGTGTGCGTGTGAGTTTAGGTTTCAACCGTTAGCACATTCTAAATTGATGGAGGTAACACAGAATATTTTAGATGTTAACTGTGAATTAGCGAGATTAGAATACCAGAAATAGCCATCACAAATGTGCACAAATTAGCTCAATATATACAACTGAATCAATTGGTAAGAATAAGGCAACCTGAATACATTTTATCATGGAATATGGCTTTCGGTTTTAGTTTCCATTCACTTAATTTTCGCCATTATGATTGATTAACATTTAACAACATGAGAACAGTTTGTGAATTTGTTTGAAAATTTCGAAATGGAAAAACAATTTCATGAAACAATGTCATGAATAAATGGCATGAATGGTATGAATTTTCACGTTGAATTCAATCTGTAATCTGTTTGTGGAGAAAGAAAAAATTGTTTGTGGTCAAAATTGTATCTCGGCCACATAACAAATCACCTGACGGGTGTGGTTTTCTTCGTCCCCGCTGGTGATGCCATTTGCTCTATTGATGTAGGTTCCGCTGATGCATCGCACCAAATGCGCCAAAATCGCTTTGACCCATCGAATTTTGCCGCAGTTCAGCAGTTCCATCAATTGTTTTGGATGATATTGCGGTAGCACGGGGCATGCAATGCGAGATGCTTCGAATAAACCAAAATCGGGCATGTAATCGTGAATGCGACCTTGGTCAATCGTATTCAATTGAGTGTTGCTGGTGGCGGCTCCCAATTTTCGTTTTTTGTCATTCGAAAACAGTGGCAAATTCATTGTTCCAGCACGATTCAGGTGTGTGATCGATGCGGCCGATGCCATTCGACGTTGTGTACTCTCGTTGGCCATTGTTCGCAAATCTTCATCGCGCAAGTTGCGCGTATCTTGCACATCTTCCATATCGATGGCATTGGTATTTTTGTGTGGTTTCCATTGCGAATAAACGTGCATTTCTGAATCCATGCCAACCACAAGAATGCCATCTCGAACCCATGACATTTGCATCGGCAGTGGCGGCAGTCCATCGGCGGTGTGCAATTCAATTTGACGCAGTTTCATCCAACGAATCTCATCATTGAAATGTGGCTGGGCTAACGAACTGGCTTTCCGCAGTAGCGGGCGATTTGATGATTGCGATTCTTTCATTGCTTTGATATTTGCTTGTGCCAAATCACTCGACACGGAAGTGTACAAAAGAATTTTACTACCGACTGCTACAGTTAAAATATGCGAGCCATCCTCTTTCGACACCCAATCCAATTGGACCAAATGCTTTTGCGTCAACGGGCATGTGTTGCCATTTTCGATGATACTTTTTCGCAGCGATTGCAATGTACTGAAGCTGGGCACAGCTAGCAAAGTGCTCGGCTTGGGCAAACCATCCGGTGTTATTTCCCCATTTCGTGGTGATCGCGATTCATCGTGCGTTAAATTTTGTATAACTTGTGTTAACTTTTGTTTCTTTTGCAGCATACTGCGATCGTGTAAATAACTAAGATCCAAATGTGGATCGATATTGATGCGTGGCAAATGGACATTTTTCAAATGAATGGTATCTTCTAGAATCCATTCGCTGCCGCCGGTACTTTCGCATTCGTAAATTGCAACACATAGATTGACATACCGCGAATCTGGATCACCTTTATGCGGACGCGTAAATGATTTTCCATACTTATAGGCGCACGCTATACGGCCGGAATATGCGGCACTAATGTGCAACGGTTGGCCAGGTACTTCGACGGTCGATTCACGATCGCGGCTCAACATATCCCATTCGCACCATTCATATTTACAGCTATCACGTGTTGTGAATGGATTTTCAGCATCTGAATCGGCATTTTTCACGATTTTGCAACGCCAAAAGCGTGATGTTGAATCCGAACAAGCCGTTACAATGATATATGGAGCAAAACAAGCCGGATAAATCGATGATGAACTCAAATGGCCAGCCGCCGGTGCGGCATGTACAACATCAACACCCTCCGGCAATGGTAACTCTTGTGTACACACTTTTGTCGTTTTAATACTAACATGCGGCGCCTCGGCTGCATTGAACACTTTTCCTTCGGCATTCAAATTGTAGCCGGCAAGTGATTGTCGTCGTCCGGTCGGATCCGGCTCGTCTAAATCTTGAACCAAATTCCCATCAGGTACATACATTGTGCTTTCGGTTAGATCACTCGGTTCGGGCTGGGATGCAATCACAATGCGCCACATATGAATGGTGCTGCCATTTGTTGTTCGTTCAATCAATACGATATAAAATGGTTCTTCGAATACTGCATTCTGTTGTAGATCGACAATTGCACTCATTTGACTTTCCATTAGGCCAAGGTCAAAGTTTTCGGCCACCGGCATCGATTTCAATTCATTTCGTTCGCCAGTAATCAGCTGTTCTTGGAATACGTGCAGGAATTGTGTATTTTGCCAATCATGTGTGGCATCATCGATGCCATCAAGTTGGATGATGCAACCAGGGCGAGCGGTTGATTGTTGCGAAACGATTTTAATTTTGGTATGCCACGGTTGTTGTGGAACGACATTATCGGATGAACCTTCGGACGATAGTGAAACCATAGAATCCATCATGCGTGTTTTTCGTTCGCTACTCGACACTTCCGCGAGAAGTGTACGAGCATCGATTACCGCTTGATACACGCGCAAGCATTCACCGTCACTGGCCACAAAGCAGGCTGATGGTGAATTACTCAGACTGCCCAAAGTTGTGCTTGGCAACAGTGTCGGAATCCATGCGACATTGCTGAAAGCGGATATTTCCAGTGAATTGATTCGAGCTAATTCTTCAACACCACCAGATTGCGCCAGCGGACCAACGGAATCAACACGCCACAAGATCAACTCGGAACAGAAACCCGTCGGAACGCACACGTCTTTGCCTTTGTTTGGTGTGAACAAATTCGGACTGTATGGCCCATTTGAATCGGCCGGTGTGTCTGGAATGTTGTGATGAGAGGTTGTTAACAGTAGAGGCAGCACTGGATGGCATGTGATGTCATTGACACGAAAACGATGACCCGAAGCACGTGAAACATGCCCAATGCTCAAAACCTAATGGTTCCCGCGGGAGTGAGAGAGAAAAAAGTGAAATTAATTAAATACACGAAAGAAAATGATGAAATGAATTGAAACGAACCTGAGTAAATTTCGATTTATCGGCAAAGGTGAGTTGCCACAAGTTTAATGTTCCATTTGCGTGTTTCGTTACCATCGATATGGTTGGTGATGGTGGTGCCGTTAGAATATCTGGTGGTTGCTCTTCTTCGGATCCATCGGCGGCTGCATTTTGTACTTGTGAAGTGGTTTTCGTGACACTTTTCCGACCTTCTTCTTGTTGTGTTTGCTCATTTTCCGATTCTTCCATAACGCTTGGCAGCGGTGTCATTACATCACCGCCATTATCGGGATTTGCGGTATTTGCAGCCGCTTGACTAGCCACCGGAGTCGACACACCTTTCACCATTTCCCGGAAATGCAATAGATTTCCGGCGGTATTGTACAAATTGACCGATGTTGACATCGACATTGCATCGCCAAGTGGAAATCCAGACGGTATTCGGGTTGAAAATGAGATTTGCGCTTGCCGAAAAGCACCCGGATGGTATTCATCGAGCCATTCAACCACCCAAATCAAATAGCTTCCATCGATTGGATGAATGGAAAACAATAGATCGGGACTGTGATGCCAATCACGCAGAAGACATTCGATTTTCATGTCAAGTGAATCGGTGACAGGAACACTTGCGGCACCGCCATGATCCGTTGCCAATGAATTCAGTGACGTTGTATTCGATAGCGAATGATGACTTTGAATTCCTGCTTGCGATTTCACCGAGTGCTGCGCTAAATGATCGTCGCTATTGCTTTCATCGTGCGAAAATGACTTATGACTCTTGCCAAATCGTCTCTTCGGCTCGTCGGCAGTTAATTGGTGATTTTGCGTCGATGTATGATCATCGTGCGCATCATGACCATCCGAGTTATGTTCGCTTGTACCGCTCGATACATTATTCATATGTTCTTTTTCAATGACTTTTCGGGTTAACTCCTGTAAAATAGCTTCGGCTTGCATGGAAAAGTGCATTTCTTTATTGTTTAGCCAATGCAAAATAAAATTCGGCTGATTTGTTGGATCATTTGATTGCATCGAAGGAACTAGAGGTATATCGGTTTCAGCATTGATTGATGCCGCTAAATGGAAATGTAGACCGGGTGTCACTCCCGTTCCATGATAACCATATGAGTGAAAATCATGGACACTGTACGTTGACGGTAGCGATGGAATCGGCGATTGGCCAAAATTACTATTGGCAATCGTTGAACCGTATACCGAGCCCACAGTTTGGCCAATATGATGGCTACCTCCATTGTGATGTTTTGCATGGCGTCGAATGTGGAAACATGTTTTCATGTGCTTGAGACGCTGCATAAATCGATGCTTATGTCGATGCGTGCGAAATTTAGGGTTCTGTGTGGCCAACGGATCAAATTGATTCATATTTACGAGGCCATCGTCTGGCAAGACCGTCTCAATCCAAATGCGGCAAATGTTATCTAAGCACGATGTCACGAGCATATTTGATACAGAACCTTTTGGCATATATTTACTAGTTTTGCGCCACGACAAATGTGTCACAGCCCGTGGATGTGCTATGTACACGAATCCATAGTTGAGTTCCACTTGTCCGGTCGATGCCATCGAACCAAAGTGCGTGTGATCCACATTTTTGTTTGGGAAAAGCACTGTAAAATGCAGATAAATCGATTATTTGGTTGAATTCTAGACTCAAAACCAAGCAAACCACAGATTAAATGATTGCACACTTTTACATACCATTTTTATTCTCGTACCAAATTTTCACGAGACGATCACTTTTGCCGGATGTAGCAAACAATGTGCCATCGGGACTAAATGACATGTGATGTACAGGCGTTGCCGTATGGCATTTCCAGACGCATTCCCATTCTGGCTCTTCTTCATTATTTGGTGTCTTTGGATCACCACGATCACTACCGCCTCCTATTTCAAAGGTGACAGCTAAAATCCAAATTTAAACCGCTTGATCATCATGCTTGCGACCATTAATAAATAAACTCATTCAAATGGACTTACGTGCGGGATCTTCATCTTTGTTTGTGATTCGTTCGTGCCACATTTGAATTGTGACGCCGCCAGTAAGCAGTCTCGTACCCTCTAAATTCCATGACAACGAACTGATGTGAGAATCTGCTTGAAGTGATCCAGTTTGAACCCATCTGAAAACACACACGCCGACTAGTTTGATTCGTATTTACAGCAAATTTTGCGATGCTTACCGATATTCTAATCCATGCGATGGCGATGACTGATTATGAATCAATGGTGTTGGCTCGAAAATGCACACTTTGTCCTCGTAAGCGGCCGCTATTTTTCCTGTATCGGTGCTGCAGTCGAGCGCTGATATCCGAATATAATTGTGGGTGGCGCCCGGTATAATTTGAACACGTTCGAATGTACTCGCTAAAATCACAATATTACAGCCAGCCGCGTATGCCTGAAAATAACACCGAGAATAGTGTAAAATATTGTTAATTTGACCACACATTTTAACTAGAGGCTATTTCTTGAGCAAGAAAATAATATTCTCTCATCTTTTTTGAATGTTTATTGTCCGCTCAATTGATGACGTCATTTTTCTCGAAAATATACACATCACATTTTCTGCGAAATATCAATTGCAAAATGCTCATGAAAAAATTCGATATGAGCAAAATAAATATCAAATGGACAATCAATAAACATTGCTTGATGATGACACATTACATTGGAATTCATTCGAAAAGAAGCAAACAATTGATTTTTAGTTGTTGTTGTTGTTGTTGCGCTCGTCTAAATTATTGATATTAAATCGACTCGATTGCGGCTCGATTAAAGCTATTCCATATTTACTGAAGCGCGTTTGTACTCATGATTTTGTAATTTTTGTGATAAAATATAATTTAATAAGGAAGCATGTGACTCGTTGCCTGTTTTTCTGCGTTGGTATTTGACGATCTCGGTCTCGTGACTTGCTCTCGTGGTGGAATGCTCGCACAGCGATGTATTAGCATATCTGAATATATTGCCAAATTGAATGGTTGATTGTTAATGGTCTTATTAGAGCAATTGCTATAAAATGTGTCAACATGTGGTGATTTACGCCTACACATAATATCCCATATGCAATTTGAATGTTTTACATTCGTGTGTGACGTTCGATTGCGTTTGTGTGTGTGTTTGTGTGAAAAAACATTGGACCTGCACTTGGTTTGACATAAAAAACGAAACGCCACTCTCGTTTTATTTCGCCTTGTTTGCATTACACTAACAAATATGGCAAAACTAATGAGAAAATTGTGGCACAGAAAAAAAGGCACACACACACATTGAAATGGAATATTTCAAAAAAATCCGTTTAAATCAGTTTTATCTGGTTAATTTCTATGCGTCAATTAAATGAATTGTGAAAGTTTGATCGAGCAACGAAGCAGAAGGGAAAAAAACGTTGCCAAAACTCAATAGAAGCAAAATGGTACACTTGGCTTTGGCTGCTGCAATTTGGTGCGCTGCAAGTGCATTCGCAGAAACCAAAATCAATTACAGATTCCAGTTGGAACCATTTAATTTAGTGTGGCTAAGCATATTTAACAAGTTTTTCAGCAGTGAGCACCACAGCGAGAGCTGCGAGAAAATCACATTTCCATCGTTGAAATTCAGAGATGCATACCATACGCTTCTTATGATACATAAGCTCCTCCGATTCTCATCGAAAGATTTGTGGTAATCATTGTCACACACACAAAGGCAAATAGTTCGCTTGCGTGGGGCGAGGCCAGTTGCACCGTGTGTGAATCAAACATTTGATGAACTTTGTTTTGAAAAGCATATTTGATTTTTAAAAAACCAAATAGAATTTCGTTCAAGTCAGCTGATCAGGCAGCTAACGAAAATAATTTAGTGATTGTCTATGGAACAGAAGAAGAGCGAGAGAAATAGAGACCTAAAACGATTGTCGAAAATTGTGTTTTGAGCACGTCAAACTACGCTATCTCATAATATAACAATTGATCAATCAATATGCCATGGCACAAGCGAGTCAGGCGGTGCACGGAACCGAAGAAAGGGCAAAATGCAAATTGAAAACAAAATATGGGCACACAATAAAAGTCAATAAAACTCAATAAAAGTAATGAATCAATGGAGTGCCCATTTGGAAATTGCAAACAATCAACAATCTAGCGCACACATACACACTTGCAAAAAGTCAACATGGCAAAGGCGATTATTATTTATTTGCAAGTTTTCCGTTTCATTGGTTTTTGACATCAATAAAAATAATAAATAAATTGCAATTTGGTTTTTACGTCGCTATCTTTGCATTTCTTGCATTTCTTTTTGCTGATGAACAACATCATCATCAATTTCGCTGGAAATTCGATAGAGCCCCTATCAGCGAGATATTTCTTGATGTACATATTATTCATAGCATTGTTCCAATCATTATCACATTTCTATTGATACTCGTATTCGCATTAACATTTGTCATCGTAGCGCTTTCTGTAATCGGTGCGCGGTGCGGCTCATTTTGGAGGTTATTTTCTGGAGAACAATGGAATCATTGAGTTTCTTTTCAGTGATATCGATTTATGTGATAATAAATGTAATTGGTTTGCTATCCGCACAATAGATTTGGACTAATTTCAATGTAATCGACGTCAAACGCCGTATGTATCGCCGTGCATCCGTTTGGCATTGTGTATTTCAAACGGAATACAATTGTTTTGTCACTTCTTTTTATGCAACTGTTTTTTTTTTCTCTTTAAATTCAGAGTCGCTGTTATTGCTTAAGTTTGAATCAAAATCAAACACATATCTATCACTGAGATGGAGAGGCGTGTATGTGTATTTGAAATAACACAGACATATCCTATCTCAACGGTAAATATATATTGTATATATGTGCGCATTGGTTGGTTCATGTGTTAAACAGTATGCAATTCACTTCAAAAGCGATGTAGAACAGTGGCAAATGCGGTGTATACAAATGAGACGATTGTATATGACATGAGTCGATGAGTTACGTTTTATTTTGTTTTTGATTATAAGATAATTTGCATCACACCAAATGAGCTTCTCAAATCTCTGTTTACATTGTGCAGTCATTTTTTAAAATACTGACACTGTTATTTACGCCGTTTCCATTTTTTTCCTCTCTCTTTCTCGAATTTCGTTTCAACACTCAAATGGGTGTAGCGAATTTGATTGAGAAAAGTAACGAGTTCGCATTACGCCTCTTAATTTCATGCTGGTATTAATTAAAATGATATTGTTTTGCCATTTTTGATGTAATTGCCATTTATTACGTCGATTCAATTTCACACTTCGTGATTCGATAAAAAGTCAGATTCAGTGCAATGGTATTAAATGCGGGCTTCTGTCGTCGTTCCGCACGCGCCTTCATTGCAATAAATTTCTTTGATTTCATTTTGATCTAGAATCTAAAATCAATTAAACGGGCGACGGTCAACAAATTTGCGACTTTTTGTTTTCGTCCGATTATCTTTTTATGTGTTGTTGAATCATTTTTTTGTGCCTGTTGTTCAGCTCTTTATTTTTTGTCATGTTATCGTCGACGTGTCTGATGATAATGCCAACGTAAGTGTTCGCTCGACCTGAGATAACAAATCAAATTATCTTTGTGTTGATTTGTCATCTTGAGACAACAACAACATCAATCGAGTAAACACCTTCTTCAAGAAAGACAATCGATTGATTAGGACATGAGCTTTATCTTGAAATGGAAATATAAATAGGACACAAATGTTGATTCTCTGATTTTTTGCACAAAACGAGAAATATTTTTGCTATTTTGCAGAAAAAAAAATGCGTTGCAAAAAACACTTTGATTAACATGCCTTAGATACACACGAGTAATTGGATTTTGAAAATCCAGTTTAGCTGAGCAATTTGTATCGCTAGCACTAAGCTTCACTCAGCTAAGCGCTCTATCGCATACCTCAACAAAAACCCATAACAACCTCAACGACAACACTAACAATAAACGGTGGAACAGATAAAGAGAAAAAAACGCGTGAATTAATGAAAAGCAAGAACGAATTGTTTTGGGACCACTTACTGCAGTCAGTCACATTGATCCTATTCAAATTTATACAAACACGAGCCACCGATTGGGAACGAACAGCAGCATACGCTCGACATCTACTATATCTATATGTAGATTGTTGTAGAGAGGCGATAGCGCGCGCGCACGACCAGTGACAGAATAGAGACAGAGATGTTTGCCAGAGAAAGAGAGCCGCTTTACATTGCTTTACAATTGTATTTGTTGTCGAGTGTATATAAATAATATTTCAATGACATATCGCTTATTGCTCTGCCCATATTGTTCGTTGACTATATAGATTTGACAAAATTTGCTGCTGCTTCTATGCATGTACAACTGTATATCACCACACGATCCAATGGATTCGCATTAAAATTCACTTGAACAAAGTCTGGCAGCCAGCGCTAAAATCGAGCAAAGAATCAACCACGAACAAAACGACCGAGATGAATAAAAAATGAGAAATATTCACTCAGTTAAATTAAATTGAATCAATTATTGTCTCTAGATCCCTTCTATTTATAAAATGTCATGCAGAATGTTCATGCATATCATAATTTGGCAGTGTGCATGTGTTGAGAAAGATAGAATTTTTCTGCATGAATATTGATTGAGCTGCGGCAAAATTGAACCGCAACAATTGCAGTATTCGAGCAATCAAGTGAGAGAAAAAGTTGTGTCTATGTAATGGATATTTTGATCCAAAACTCAATTAATCAAAACCATTGTCGTCGTCTTCGTCTGATCGAGCGTTAATGGAAAACTTCTTGCCAAAAATGGGAAACAAAAATGAGAAAATATACTCACTGTAAAATTGATTCCTTCGACAGAACCAATTGCAAAGCACTTGTCGCCCACATTGCAAGCGCCACTCAATATTTGATGACAATCCATTGTGTAGACGTGTGTTGTTTGGCTGAGAATGAATGCCTGCGCTCTCACTCACGCTCCCTCTTCTATCTCGTCGCGTTTTCAAATTAAATTATATTTCTATTTGTTTTTGCTGTTGACTTTGTCGACGGCGGAATTTTTGGGCAAAATGCTCACTTTTTTTGCACATTGACGCACATATAAATACGAGCACGACGTTTGTCCTTGTTTCAATCACACGGTGCTATCGTTTGTGAAAAGCGCTACGTAGTCGTAGTCGTCGCTTTTTCGTCAATGATTTCTCGTCTATATTTCAAGCAGCAATATTTTGTCTGCTTTGTTATTTGCTTTCACTTCTAGATCGATCCGAGAAGAAGAAAAAATACACATTACCATGCACAATGCAATTTTGCATGCAATTAATTTCTAGGTTTGATTTGCTGTTCAACAAATGTTTGGTACTGAGTCCCGTTTCGATTCATCATTCCAATCTTTTTTTTCCAAATATGTGACTTTTTGATTCTTTTTATTCTTTTTTTCTATTTAAATCGTATATATACACTAGACACATCTATCTCTTCGTTTTCACATTCCATTTCGGTTTGCTATTCGAGTTGCTAAAGGAAAAAAATAAAAACACAAATTTATTTAAATCGGTTAATACTGCCATATTTTCTAACAAAAAAAAAACCGCACAATCTCGCCAATCAATCATTGCTGCTGTATCACACAAATAACAAACACTAATTATCTGACGAAAATTCAATGACATATTTTTCTCTCATCATAATGGTTATTTTTTTTTAATATGATGAATGACTTTCATTTATTTTCATATAAATTCGGATATGATGCGACGAAAATATTCCAATTTGCTTTTCAATTGGGATAACGCATAGATAAAATTACTTTGCACTTAATCAGAAGAGAAGAAGAAAAAACGATTTATTCACTTCTGCACTAAATCCTGTTTCGAATCGATAAATCAAAGGATTATTTCACGTAAATGAATCGGACCGAATCCAGATTTTCTGGTCGTATTCATATTGGATAGCACTTTTTCTTCTTACAAATGTCAATTTTCCTTGCGTATGCAGACATTTTCTTATCGATAGTGAAAAGATTGAGATTTTTTCGTCGAATGCGTACTAGATGGCACTTGACTGTGTGTCGTTGTGTGCGTATGTCTGTAGCAAATACAACCGTACACTCACACACATACAGTGCATACGTGCGCCACAATGACAAGCGTTCTGTTGTATTTGTAATGACGACAGCAACAGCACCAACAATATAAGCTGAAAAAAATGAAAGGCTCCGACTTTTTTTTGCTCGCGCATAGAAAATTTCCGAACAAAATTGCACACGAAACGTTTTGAACAAATATATTTCACTCCGTCGAAGTTTCAATAACCATTCTTGAGTTTTTCTTTGCACGCATTTCGCTAATTCAACCAATAAACTGTGTTGGAATATTCCGACCAATTCCAGTTCACATGATATTTGCACACAGCAAAGCACAGATGTCAATTCAATTCAATGATTTTGACTTTGAATTTTGATGCATAAAATGTAGAAAAAATATCACGCTCAAAGGTGAATGCAATAAAATTGATTTACGGTTTTTCTATTGAGGCACCGAGCAAAAAAAAAAAACCACGTAAAAAAGAGAAAACGACAAGAGATTGTTAAAAAGTATACACACGAATGTTATTGTAAGTCACGAGTATAGTCTCTGTTACTCGATTCGAATGATATTGGATCAATGGAAAAAGTCATGAAGAGTGTGAACTGTGTGTGATTCAGTGACTGAATACTTGTATGTATCGTAATGTGTGCGTACAAACCAGTCGCCGTCGTCATTTTTATTTTGAAATACTCCATACCGCGCAACGACAACCGACCAATTCATCGTTGTGTTTGAGGTTGAGGCAATGCGCAGCCTGAATATATCGTGTTTCGTGCATCATCTTGGGGCGAATAATGTTGTTGCACAACATTTGTTTTTAGCGATTTTTGCGTGACAAATGCGAGAGTGTGCGTGAGCACTTGCGGTGTATTGGTATGTGTGTGTGTGTGTATGTTTTGAATGAGCTCGTGATGTCAACGTCAAATTCAACTGATTCGTTTTATCAAATCATCTGTTATTTTGTTACAATGGTGCGCCGCTAGAGTGCAACCAAATACTCACCAACAGGGTACTTCGAAAGCTGCTCTGCCACATTTTTCCAAATTTACCGCTCAAAACAAACATTCACTCAAATATATACAGTTGTTTTTGCACCAATTAATGATATGTGCTTGACTTTATTCATTTGTGAATTCAAAAGTTTCGAATATAATATTTATTTGATTAGAAAATACCGAAATCGAGCTGCATTCAATCATAGAATTTAGCTTATGTTTTAAATTGGTAGAAATAGTATAAATATCAAAGATAATAAATTTTAATTGTTCCATCGAATAGAATTCGTGTCATGTGAGTGAAATAAAATAATGTTTATTTTGTTAAAAAATGTACAACAATTAATAGAGAATGATTGTGTGTGCGTGTATGTATGTGAAGGGCACATTTCTGAAGGATACACGTCGAGGGGGAAATTAGTATCGAAAACCCGGATGAAATGAAATTAAACAAAAACATATAGAAAAAGCCATGGATCTAAATTCAAAAAGCATTATGAAGATCAAAAAAATCATGTGTGCAGTGCCAGCCAAGAAGACGATAATAATTTTCTCTTCAAATTGAAAATATTCAATCGAAAAAAGTAAATAAAAAAAAGAAAATGTACGTTCGGGACTAGAACCCGGGATGAATGTGATAAAAGCCTAGTACCTTGGCAAATAGCCAACATGGTTCCCAAAGTTTTCTTCGCTTACACACTGCAATGCATTTGGAGTATAGATTCAAGTCTTTTTTGTTTCATTGTGTTCTTCGTTTTGTTTATTTCTCATATCCTTCGGTGGTTTTACGTTGCGCCTAGTCATTTGTTTCTTATTTCCTCCTCGGTACACGACGTGTATTACACGTAAAATTAATACATCAATTAAATACTATCATTAAGTATGTTTTCAGATTACATTTACACGTTCGGCTCGTCACAGTGAGCGAACTCATCGGAAAATCATTAATGCCACATATATAAACGAAATGCAATTTCATGTCTTTTGGTAATCTGGTAATAATTTCTTTAGGGCATCGCAACATTATGTTAAAATGTTTGTTACGTTTGAACTTAATGTAGAGAATTGGCCCAGCACATAAAAAAGTCAATGAAATATTGAAATGTTGATTCCTGACATTACTTGCTGACTGATTGCGATCGATTTGTCACCCGACCTGGTATTGTGGCTACCGACTGAGCTGTACAGTTGCAAATCGCCTCAAACATGCGAACAATCACGGTTTGGGCACGTGTAACCATTCGGCCCCGCTTCAAACCATTGATCAGAGACAGAGCTGTAACGAAACAATCAACAAATATTAATACAAAATACCAAAGTTTTTTAGTGCTTTTTCATCAATCAAGTGTGTATTGAAATTGTGGTTTTTAAACCACTGTATGAAAACGCCCATTAATAAAACAAATTTCTTTATTTCGCAGTCATTGGAAATTATCGAATATTTCATCGAAATATACAATTTTTTATATGGAAAAAATGGAGAAAATTTCTCAATTCCTCAATGAAACATTTTGACGTCATTCAGATTTGTTACAAACAATTTGCTAATTGCAAAATCACATTGTTATCAAAACATGTTATTTATTGTTTCAAATGCTTGTTTACATTGAATGTGAGCGCTGTGCATCATATCGGATTTCCGTTATTCCAAAAGTGATTCAACAAAACACAGTCAGTGTACATAAGAAATTGAAGGAATGAGTTTTTTCTCTAACTTACTTTCTTGTCATGATTATGAATAATATTCATACAAAAATGTAGTCAGAGAAGACTTCATTGCGTATTTCTTCCACTCTTGGGAATTATCGATCGGAAATCAAACAATGATAAATTAAATTTTCATGAAAGCAAGCGAAACCACTTTGTTTGGCGTGCTTAGAAGTTAAATTTGCATTCGTTTGTACATGTTCCAGTGTTACGCATACCAGTGACAGGCAACGAAATGAACTAAAAATACTATTTCATCGCTTGACTTTGACGCAAAAAGTACTATCATTATCAAGATGAATCAAAATAACTCATTCACAAAGGACATGATATTGCATTTCCGTGACTTGGCATATGATTTGACAAAATATCGTCATTCATATTGCAGATCCCATATGAGATGTTGCGCAAAATTGTCTTTTCATTCACTTGCTCATTTCATTCGAGTGGGAAATTTCATATTTTTGCAAAATATGTGTTATTAGCGTTAAAATTGACTTTAAAGAATTATCACATTAAAACCGAAGCAGTGAGATTAGATATTTATTTCTGATTTAATTTGTACTTAATATAAAAAAATATAGTAATTTCATGGGAATGTGAATTTTTCTGGATCGACTTCATAGCTGCACTTGAATGAATAATAAACCCGATCGCACGGATCCTTGTACTTTGATTCTGCAACGACAATCAATCACAAATTGGCAACAATTTTTTTTTAAATCGAAAGAATAGATGTTTGGCAATCAAATCAAATAGAAATTTATTATTATGTATTATTGAATAGAATATTTCATCGTGTTTTCCAATTTGGAATATACTTTCCAATCAGGCATGTTTACGATACTCACGAATTGTTTTACACGTTTCCCAAGCTTTCATGGCCATTTCTTGCAATTCCGTCGGCAAAATGACTCTTGCTTGCGTTTTCATTTTTGCATCAATAATTTCTTTCTTCTTCGATAGCTACGAGTTGGAATAAATATTTTTAATTGCTTTCAATTTCAACATCTTGTCCCCATACTCACAACACCACCCATTTCTGCGACACACATGGCGTAACACTACAACGGCATCAAATAAAATTCCTGGATAAAAATCAATTATAATTAGTATTTTGTACCTTCAGGGCTTTATCATCATCCGGGAATTTTCCTGCCTTAATCCCATCCGCAGCCTCTTCAAATAGAAATTTACCATGAAAACTCCCGTTATTTTCTTACATCCGACTCTCATCACATTTAATTCGATTGAACATCGGTGAATTCAATCGTGATTTACCTTCGGAAGCGCCACTTTTCGGTAGACATGCATTACGGAAAACTTGTAGCGATTGTTGGAACTGTTTCATACTCAACTAAAATGGATATCGCGTACTATCATAAAATGCATGTGATAAAAATATTGCACTACTTACTGCAGCTTCGTAACATTTAATCCTCACCAATAAAATGATGAAAAAACTAATGCAAAGTATTCGGAATGTGTCAATTCTCTTCATCACCTTTGTTTGT
Organism: Obolodiplosis robiniae; assembly: GCA_028476595.1. Classification (NCBI taxonomy): domain Eukaryota; kingdom Metazoa; phylum Arthropoda; class Insecta; order Diptera; family Cecidomyiidae; genus Obolodiplosis; species Obolodiplosis robiniae. The sequence goes on along the minus strand of CM052015.1, from coordinate 11,605,196 downwards.
TTCGTTTTAAACAGGAAACTCAATTGAGAATACCTTTCTATTATTTTATTATAAGATTGACCAAACACAAGCACTTAACACTTTTGTGAATATTGTGCAAAAATTCCACTCCTTTTGAGCCTTTTTGCATGAAACATGTCTCTTTTTATACACAAGATTTAATTACTACATTTGAAATGTGATACGATAAAAGCAGTGATTTTGGTTGTCATTTGAGAAGTTTTAATTACAAAATGTGTCCATTTGTTCAATCCCTTTAAATCTAGAAGCGTTTGAGCGAACATTAAAGTTAATGGCCTTCAAACGTTATTTGCTTTCGTTGTGGCATGAAACTGTACACTTTTGGCACGCAAGCAATAAAATTCAATAGTTTCCTTGCGTGTATTCATCATGCCAGAAATTAAGAGAAGGCTTTCAAATGAACAACAGAAGTTTGAAGAAGAAATAACAATTTTTTTATTGGGTGTAACGTCTTTACATCACATTATTGCAGGAAAAATTATTATAGGAACCTTTTTGATTGCTCCCCATCACATTTTGTTTATGCTGAACACTCATTTTAAACACTTTTACTATTAAACAAAGCCACAAAAGCCAAAACTTAAATGTTTAATCGACTTTTTGTCACTTAAGCTTCGAAAAAAAGATGACACCAACAATGAAAAACTTGGTTTTAAACGATGAAAACTTAGATTCACAGTTAATTGAATTCAAATTTATATTGCGAATCATTTTAAAGGCATAACAACTGATTTTCGTCGATTATTACGGAGAATATAAGCAAGAACTGCGATTTTATCTTACCTTTTCCGTTTTTCTTCGTCTCAGTCTGCAACAAATATTGAAATGAATGGGGTAATGAATCACGATAGAGCTACTTTCATTTGATATCGATAAAAAATCTTCAAAAATAATAATAGAAAATGAACAGATATGAGCCCAAACAATTCGTCACCTTATTTTTTGATTCCATTTGTGCCTCAGCTTCCATTTGTGCCTTTTCCAGGATATCATCGATGAAGGCGGTCATCTCATCCATATTTTGTGGATCTAATTAAAATCATATTTTTGAATAAAAATTTTAATTCAGTTTTTGGGCAGAATGATTTATCTATGAATAAATTCCAAATCTTGTACCTTCGCAAAATTCGGCTTTTCTCACTTTTAATGGGATATGATTTGGTGATGATAAATCCAAGCTCATTTGTCGTATTCGCAAGTGTGCATCGGTTTCGATAGGATTCACATCCAAATCGAATTTTGTTCTAACAAAAAGCATTAATAATAGATTTGGTTTGCAATCGATATTTTCACACTTACTTCTTCTCCCGCTTTAATTCCATTTGGAATTTAATATGTTTTATTCTGTGCTTCACAAATATACCGTTTCCAATTTTCCGATTGCAAAATGTTCAACTTGAGAAAAATGCGATTGAGAAATATGATTTGCAATGATTCAACAAGCTTTTGTATACGTCGTACAAGGCGTGTGTTATTTGATTGTGCGTGTGGTCTGGTCGATTCGAACAGTGGTTTTATCGATATGTTGCAATAGTCTCGGTGCTTAAGGCTCAATCAATTCGCCATAAATAGACTGACTTTGAGTTGGTATGTGCGTGTGAATATATTTAGAAATAAACAACAAATAAAATGGAGAGAAAGCACAATTCCGTTCTGCGCTCGTTTTTAATTGAATCCAGAAGCTGATGGTCGCACGGTAGCGCAACCAAATGCTTGCAATGGATGGATCTGGATAAAAGTGAAACAAAAGCTATTGGCGGATTGTCAATGCGATTTATGTGTACGTGTGCGTGCGGTTCACAATCGCAATTACGGCGAACTTGATTTTGACGAACAGCGGTCGCAACGCATAGCGAATCTTCATTGCAAAAGCCAGTCAGTGTGTGTGTGCGAGCGAACGAACTCAGGAGAACATTACACATTTCCTACAATACACTTCGCATCGACAGAAGAAAGGACATGCGCAATTGATGCTGTAGTAACATAGATTTCAAATCTTGCAAATTCAACAATGCATCCTTAAACAGCCGGTCCAAATCAAACAGGAAAATCTTTTACAAAAAATATTTTATTTGGGAGCCATTTCACAAATAATTCTTTGAACATTGTATTTTTTTTTAAATTATTTTATCTCTTTATCTTCTCGCCTTTTTATTCGCCTGATTTTTTTTTTTTTTTTTTTTTTTTTTGAAGATGTTGTTACCTTCTTGATATTGCCTATTGCAGACTCAAGTTGAAAATTTGGACAAGAAACGATTTTATAGACTGTCTCCGAACAATCTAGTCAATAGTTCCGGATGCGCATCACGACCATTATGAACAATTTTCTCTAAGAATTCATAAAAATAGAAATCATAAAAATAACTTGAAAGATTTATTTGCTAAAGCTCAAACTAAACAAAATTTAGAAAAGTTTAGTATTGCATCAGCAAATGAAAAAAATTAATTGGAAGCATGCATAAAAAGAAGTCCATCTGATCATCAGTCAAGTTTTCGAAAAGTAAAAAGTTTTAATGGACATGATAAAATTGAAAAGTCTAATTCAAAAGGATCGGATAGAAAAATGCATAAAATATATGACTAATTGGATTTGTCCGTTTCGGCTGAATTTCTTAAAGGAATACAAGAAGAGATTTTATTATCGAAGGATACAATTTTAGCATATCACCAAAGTGATGAATGATCAAAAACGACCAAAAAACTTTGGCTCGTAAGCTGGAAAACGACTTTGAAGAGCTATGAACAATGATCAGAAAATTAAAATACATCAAAAAGCCTTATCCACAGTATGCATTTTGGAATTAAATATTTTTCAATCAAAATTGAACTTGTAAAATAATATTTCTATTTGTTTTTATTCCAGCATATTTCCAAGTAGAATATTTTTAATTCAAATGAATGGAAACACTAATTTTTTTTTTTTTTTTTTTTTGAAAAGTTAAGAGTCGTGTTATTTATTGTATTTAAAAAGAACATGTGTGTGTGTGTGTGTGTATCAAGTATGTTTTGTATTCTTAAATTTTTTATAGGCAGCTACCACGTTAAAATTCAGATTATAATTTAGACGTAAATATTGTTGAAATTCTGGCCCATAACCTGGCGAGACACTTTGTACTGCTTTGCCCTTATTGGACAAGTTAGGAGAGCCACTTTGTACTGCTTTGAAGTCGTTGATTATTTCTTCTAATCGATTGCTATAAAAACATAAAAAATAATTTGAACATGTGAGTTGATAAAAATTTAATGTCATGCCATACCTTGCAGTGATTAGAGAATCTATATTCATGTTAGCACCCTTCAAAAACCTTTGTAATTTCGCCAAATCACCTATACTACAATTTTTCCTAAAAACGAATTGTATCAGTATCATTTATTTCAGACCAAAGAGTATTTTTATGACTTACGAACAAACCATTTTGACTTCCACTTTAAAATCTGAAAGAACTTCATACATTTTTTTACACAATTCTTCATTCGAGCGAACCGTTTTATTTTTTCTCTTGGTTGGCGGGTCTCGAGAGGAAAGCTGTACAACACTATTTATATCTCTACTCTGATCTGTATTTGGATTGGCTTCTTTGATTTCTTCAATCGTCTTTTTGAGCAAATCCCTAAATCAACAAATTTAAAATGATTCACACTTTGTAGTTGAAAAACATTTGATATCACTACAAACCTTAAAACATTGAGGTCATTCGTGATTAATTTTGCCGCAGTTGTCAACATCTTCAATTCTGACCGATCACATGAATCTTTTTTCATTCTAAAAAAAGCAACAAATATCTAAGTATTTATTTCGCTGCAATGAAGAAATTTATACAACTTACATGTAGATAATATCAACTGCTGCCTCAAATTCAGCAACAGTTTCAAACATGTTGCGCACTAGTTGTGTGGTTGGCGATTCTATTTGCTTATATTTCCTTTTGCGAGTTGGCGAACTTGACATGAAGCTCGAGCTCTCAGTTTCAGAATTTGTGTTTTTTTTTATTGCTAACCGAATGTGTGCCACTATCTAAGCCACTTGTTTTGGTTGACATTGTTTCCGTTTTAGAACTGCAAAAAAGAATTCAATTTTTTTTATAATACTCAGAACATGTACGAATTACAATACAACCCTCTAATTATCATGGAGGTCAAATTAATTTGTGAAAATGAAAGATTCAAAAGTGTTGTGTTTTAAAGGAAATTCGCCGAAGGTACAAAATAAGATAAATAATAAATACCTTTCAAAACACACGAATGAACAAGAAGAAGAATTTAAATGTGTTAATATCTTTTACCAACTGCCAGTTTTATGAAACAAATTATGAGCATCACTTTTTCTTTATTTGACAGTTTGAAGATGTGTGATGCGTTATATGTCATCTGAAGGTTGTCCCAAATTTAACATGTTTCAATGTGGTCATTCTTTTTGAAGTTGTGCGCCACACTAAATGTCAAAATAACCGGAAAATTGTCCATAATAAAAACAGATGTATTTTTAGTATTTTTGTAAAACTTCAACGTATTTTTATTTATTTTGAAAATTTAAATTATTTCAATTGATATTGCTTATTGCTCAAATTCAAGTTGAAACTTTGGACAAAAACGATTTTATTGACTGTCTCCAAACAATCTAGTCAATAGTTCCGGATGCGCATCACGACCATTATGAACAATTTTCTCTAAGAATTCGATGTATTTCTCCGGTAGTTGGCTTTCTTTGGCACCTCGCACAATCACATCCAGATAAGCTGAAAATTGAGGCAAAGACATTTTGATGAAAATGAACATGATAACAACGAAAATATTCAGAAAGTGAATCAAGTTTCATTGTAGAAGCGACGACAAAGAAACAAAAGGAAGAAGAAAGAAACATATAAAATGTCACAAACATACTTTTCGACGGTTTCCGTTCATGAGGTATTGTCGAATCGCTCAAATTGATTGGATTCGTTGGTGCATCGACCATTTGGTACAAACGGCATTCAATCACTTCACCGTCAGGCGTTACAACTTCTTTGATAAGCGGTACATATTTGTCAATGTGAACACCTTCTTGAATGTCTAGCGATGCTAAATGCATTAGATCGATTTCATAAACGGCACCCCAAATGGTGTGATTATCATCCTCGATAATTGTAGCCGCAGATCCATTCCAAATTGTCGGTTCACCTTGTGGCTGATAAAAGTCCAAGCGATATCCCTGAAAATCTTGATCATTTTATCTTTATGTATGACTTTCATTGATGATAACACTTTACTTTTAGCTGAGCAATTCCCTTGCGAACAGCTGATGCATTTTGCAACTGTATTCTTTTCGTCCACAAATTACTGCCGTACGCAAAATACATAAAAGTTGCACGTTTGCTTGGAATGTAAACCATTTTGATTTGTCACAAAACCGTTTGTCGTAGGCAATTGAAACTGATTCAATGATTCACCAACAATTAAACCTCATTGAACTAAATCAATTAATTGGAAATTGGACTCTTGAAAATCTACAAAATGTCAATCAAATCCTCTTTGTCAACATATGAGCGATCACATAATTCCAGTTAGAATATATTCAGATCCCAAAAGTAACATTGTCTCTGTAATTATTTAAGAAAAATTGTGATTTCATTTTATCAAAGTGTTTATTTATCAATTCTTTGAAATCTGAGGAAAAATCAATGAAAAAATTGAAAATAAAATGTTCATCGATTATTTTTTATCAAAAAATAGCACAGTCCCTATTGGAAAGCGTTCCTTATGTAATAGATGACATTGACGTTTGTTGACTGTCATTTGAGACGTGTTTAAGTTAGCTCAAAGTTGGATGCGGAATGAATTCTTTGCAGAAACTTTTTGTAAATCTGTCTTTCGGCAAGCAATTGCTGATTCCACGGAATCAAGGAGCAATTGTTACTTTGGAACGCACATATAAAAGCCAAAAACATGAAATTCCAACACCAAAACCAGGCGGTGGCAAACAATACCGACGGTACGTTACTAGGTTATGTAGAGTTTCAGACATTAATTTTCAATGCCATTCCGTAGATTGGTTCATTATCCCGACGATAAAGCATATACAATTAAACCGCTGAATGTCACGCATTTAGCTGGTCGTGATCCTGTCACTGGGCGTGTGGTAAGTAAGCCTGTCGCAGAATATGTTTGGCGGGATCGACCCACATGAACAACAACAAAATTAACATTGAATTTTAGGTTGCGAAAGGTATTGGCGGTGGTGTAAAACATAAATTCCATTGGGTGAAATACGACCGTGATGGGCCAGAAGAAGGGCCAGCTCAAGAGGAACGAGTGTTGGATATCATGTTCGATGGCCATCGTACAGCCAAAATAGCTCTAGTTGGAACTCAAGATAAATTGCGTTATATCATTGCTACGGAGAATATGAAAGTTGGAGATATTATCAAAACATCACGAGCAATTCCACGTAATCCAGGTGAGAAGGGTTCATTTTTTATTTTAAGAATATTTTAAAAAGAAATTTAAAATGTGTCTTGAAAATTGATCACCTCCAAACATAATTTAAAATTCCGCAATAACATCAATACATGAAAAATTATCTGAATTCGTAGTTCGAGCGCAAGAAGGAGATGCGTATCCATTAGGAGCTCTGCCAATCGGAACGAAAGTTCACTGTATTGAACAGACACCTGGATTTCCCTATCACAAAATTCGTGCTGCAGGTACATTTGGATCGATTGTTGTGAGTATCTAAACTCCTTTAAATTCCTTATGTAAAAATCACATTGTATCTATCATAAAATTCAAATAATTCAATTTTTGAACAGCGAAAGTTCGAGGGACACGTTGTCGTTCTCGATACAAGAAAACACGAGTTGGCCTTCCATGAAACGTGTATGGCAACTGTGGGCCGTGTATCGAATATCGACCACATTAACACACACCTTGGCTCCCATCAAAAGAATCGTGAATTGGGAAATCGGCCCCGTTCAGGATTGTGGCAACGCAAAACTGGTCGATTTGGTAGAAAAATCAGACCAATCCCACCGATGCGCTACGTATCAGGATTGCCGCCGGCGGAACCTGAAAAACTCACATTGACTATGGTGCCGCATTACGAACCGGTTCCAATCTATGGAAATCATTTCTAAATGTATTTTTTTGTGACATAATTGATAGAGAATAAAATTTAATGAAAAAATCAAATGTTTTTAAACTGGAATTGTGAAAAGAGTCTTTTTAATATTTTTATAACAGCAAATTTTCAACTTTTATAGAAATTCAATTTTTAACCTTGCTGGTTTATTTGGATCTAGAACTAAAATACAATTTTATAAACGTCCGAATACTCTTTCACAAAATGCACTTCTAAATCTTTTCTTATGTATTCCGGCAATTCGGTGAAGTCTTTGCGATTTTCTTCAGGCAAAATTACACAATTCACACCGACACGCTTCGCCGCGATGATTTTCTCCTTGATGCCACCGACTGGTAGTACTTTACCGGTAAGCGACACTTCGCCGGTCATCGCAATATTCTGTCGGATTGCCTTGTCCATGGCCAATGACGTAAGAGCGGTAACAATTGTTATGCCAGCACTTGGTCCGTCTTTTTTCGTTGCACCCTCCGGAACGTGAAGATGAATGTGCGCTGTTTCCAAGAAATTGTTCGATGGATCGATTTGGCGTAAATAATTTCTGGCCACTGTCAATGCAATTTGTGATGATTCCTTCATAACATCGCCTAAGTGACCAGTTACGGTGAGTGAGCCATTTACTGACTTTTTATCGTCGTCTGATGTTAATTGTAATTTTCTTTTTGCAGTTTCAATGAATAGCGTTGAACCGCCTGAAATCAAATTAATTCATTGGAGTCAATTTTAATGAGAGACAAATTCATGAAAAAGTTTTAAAAACAGTTCCAATTTGTTAAAAATCAACTTTGTTCGAGAAAAAAAATCGCAAATAAAAACATACCCATTGCTGTCCATGCTAGTCCCATGACAACGCCAGGCGGAGTCACTTCATAGATACGATCGTGCGTAAATATTGGTTTTCCAACGAAATCACTGACATTTTCCGCGTTCACTGATAAAGTTTCTGCTTCTTTTTTCACAATTTTGTACGCAACTTTACGAATAATCTGCAGAAACATAGAAAATGTTTCATGTTTTATGTGAAAAATAGAATAATTTTGTAATAAATTGGAAAACATGTTACCTTTTCAACGTGTTTCTGAAGATTTCGAACGCCTGATTCCCGGCAATAGCTCTTAATCAGTGTCCAAAGTGCATTTTCTGCGATTGAAATCTGTTCTTCTTTCAATCCACTTTCATTGCGAGCGGTTGGGATCAAATATTGTTTTGCGATGGCAATTTTTTCTTCGCCCACATAGCCCGACATTTCGATCAATTCCATTCGGTCGCGAAGTGGGTCTGGGATTGTTTCCAAGACATTGGCTGTGCAAATGAAAAGTACTTTTGACAAATCGACTGGCACATCCAAAAAGTGGTCAAGGAAATTGCAATTCTGTTCCGGATCCAATAATTCGAGCAAGGCTGAACTTGGATCACCTTGATGTGTGCGATATCCGATTTTATCGATTTCATCGATCAAAATCAATGGATTCTCCGTTTTGGTTTTTTTCAAACACTGAATCAATTTGCCAGGCATTGAACCAATATATGTACGACGATGACCCTTGATTTCAGCCACATCATTCATTCCACCCACGCTGAATCGGAAATATTCACGGTTCAAAGCACGCGCAATTGATTTTGCTGCGCAAAATATGAAAACAATCTATTAAATTTGACATCGAAGAAATGAGTGAATCGTCGATATCGTACCTATGCTAGTCTTTCCCACGCCAGGCGGGCCGTGGAAACAGAGAATTTTACCCTGTGTTGTCCCTCTCAATTGACTCACAGCAATGAATTCCAAGATTCTCTTTTTAATTGATTCCATGCCGTAGTGATCGGCGTCTAAGATCTTTTCAGCCGTTTCAAGGTCCAAGTTTTCTTCGCTCCGAATGCCCCAAGGCAAACAAGTTAGCCAATCCAGATAGTTTCGAGTGATGCTAAATATGAATATTGTTCATTTGAAATAAATCATCTCATCCAATAAATATAGACAAGCTTATCATATGTTGAGAAAAAAACTTACGTGAATTCGGAAGAATTTGGTTCCAAGAAACCTAGTTTTTGCAATTCCTCATCTAAAACGGTCCGGACGGCTTGCGGCACCTCTTTTCCTTCCAGCAACTTTTGGTATTTCTCCGCTAGTGCATCCTTATCGTCTTTTTCAAGGCCTAATTCGCGTTTAATTGCTTTCAACTGTTCGCGCAACATGAATGTTCGATGTTGTTCTCTAATTTTCGTTTCGACATCTTGTCCGATCTTCTGTTGCAACTCCAACAGTTGTTTTTCTTTCATTAGCAGATTCAAAGACATTTTCATGCGATTGAATACATTTTTCTCGTCCATAATCTCTTGCAATTCGTCAGCCTTTGAGGATGTGATCGATGCGGCCAAATCAGCCAAGTACGATGGATTATCATTCACTCTCAAATTATTGCCCAATAATTGCTGCAGATTTTCCCGTATCAACGTATTCGACATGATGATATCGCGAATCGTTTTCACAATTTCCATTGTGATTGCTTTGTACTCAGCTGAATTTAAATCGGGTTGCTCTTCTTCAATGTTTTTCACTTGTACCATGAGAACATTGCACTCGGGATCACGCAAAATATTTTGGATTTCTTGCAGTTGCTTTCGGCTTTTTTTATCCGGCGATGGTTTTGCTACACGTTCATGCTTAAGCTGCTTTTCAATTTGAATACGACGATGTGCAATGGCAACAAATTGCAATTTATCGGCCGTTTTATTGATTTCGGTGATTTTCACAAATGTCCCAATCGGATGGCATTCATTCAAATCCTTTACTTCTGACATTTTATCGTAATTTTCTGGATTCTTTCGCACAAACACACCGGCATATGGTTGACGTACACTCAATTTCCATTCCAGCAATTTGATCAACTTTGGGTCAGTGACTTCGAAAACTTTCATGAATTTTGGGAATACTGGATACGAAGTGGCGATCAGTGGTACTTTTGGAAAAAAATCGGGAACGGTATTTGTGGATGGAACACCTTTTTGTGCATCACCGGCTGCCTCTTGGGTTTCTTCCTCCTCGGAATACACCTCAAATGCATCATCCTCATACAGATGGTCGTCATCACCTCCGGCCGATGCTGGACTGCTATTGGAATTTTCCGGTGGCTTTTGAGTGCTATAGTTGCGCCATGAATACGAATTTATTGCTGGAGCATAAAATTTGCTTTGAAATTGATTTCCCGGATAAATTACTCCGGTCATTGTTCGATTGTGAAATTCATTTTGTGTGTTTGAGGTTAGGTTTTGTGATGTTAAATGCGATGAATAGCCTAAATACCGTTGACATGAATTAATTCTCAAATTTTTAACTGTGCACTTCCGCAGTGCTAACGGTAAAGTGAAAAGTCGACTCATTTTTTCCGATTTAAATTAAACTGAACACAAAAATGAAGAGAACAAAGTCTCTGGAGCACGACAGTCCTTCATCGAAACTTCTTGAATGTATACAATATGAGTGACAGTTTAGATAACATGCGACAAGTCAATTGACATATTCCCAAGAGGTCGTTCTGTTGATGTTTAAACGCACTCCTCCATTGGAAATAGGGGAATTCCGAAAGTGAACGTTTTTCATTCAGATCTGAATTGAAAGGTATTCAAACTGAACCTGCTGCTTCAATTTGATTATTTATTGAAATGAAGCTGTTCCGTAGGATCGTGAACACTTCACATTCTCCCGAAAAAATACAAGACAAGCTTAGAAAAACACAAAGATTTACATGAGAGTTTGTCATTTATTAGCACATTTAGTAAATACAATTTTCATTTATTCATTTTATCAATCATTTATATACACCAATCATCACAAATTGAAATATATCTAAACCTTTTTCTCATTAATCATCATTATCCGTTTTTTATCTCTATAAATATATATTTAAGTTGGCTTTTAGTTGTGCACATTGATTGGCATAATTGGATTATATAAATTCTCAATGAAACAACTTTTTTGTTCAGACAGTTAAATGGAATGAACGTTAGTTTGGTCTCTGCAAAAAATGCAAGTTTTTCATTCACACTTAAGTGAGTAGATTTTTATAAATGAACGAAGGAACGAACCAACGAACATTTGATGTTCGTGCAATGCTCTGAGATGAACTTTTTCGAATATTTGGTTTCTGTATATAACGAATTCAATTCTATTGTTTTCAATTTATTATTTTTTTTTATTGCTAAATTAGATAATCCAATGTAAATGTGGGGAATCTTAAAAGCTGCACCAACATTGCGATTGATACAATTCTACAAAAGCTGCCTGGTTTGCTAATTGAAGTTGTACTTTACGGAGCTGGTTTAGAAGCAACGAAAATTGCAGCGCTAACATTTACGAACATTTCGGAATGTATCTTTGGAAGTAATGAAGCGAATATGAGCAGAGCGCATAATTGTGCTCGAACCAGATTGGAACATCAATGGAACGAAACATTTTTCAATGGTTAATATTATCTGTATAGAATTTCTAATGGACTTTTGTCTCCTTTTGAACATTTTGGTGAGTATATACAGAGAGTTCAAATATGCTACGAAAACATACAGGAAAATCAGCGCCCTTAAATTGGAAATATCATCAAACGTTATAAACACAAATTTAAAGAGCTTTTGATTACAACTAACGATGATTTAACATTTTGGAAAGAAATTTCAAATGAAGAAATTATTTTTCCAAATGTTAATAGGTTATTTTACGGTGGTAATATAAGAAAAACTCCATTCAATTTCAAATTGATATTTTTCAAACTTAAAGATCTCACTGTCAATGGTTTCATAAACGACAAAAATTGCTTGGCAAATGTCACGAATCTAACAGAGTTAACACAAACTCGCAATAGGAGGAGAACAACTTCAGAATATTCTCGTCAAAAGTAAGGAAATCACTGAGCTCGTTCTCACAAATCAAAATAGCAAAAAAATACTTTGCACGATCGAAGAAAATTTGAAAAATTTAGAAACTAGGCATAGAATTTTTCAATCCAACATTTAATCGTGTATATAATCTTGCATAAGTAATCTCATTTATAGTTGATGAAGTGGCCAAATTGGCTGGAAATCTTTCATTTAATGTGCCCGAACTCAAAAAAATATATTTGAATGTAAATCACTTCCACCGAGTGGCTGATTTTATCATTTTAAGAAACTCGAAACTTTGGAGTGTAAATCAATGTTTATTGGATATAAGATCGTTGAATGTATTGGGCAATTGATTTATGTCAAAGAAATCATTTTCGAATATCATTTTCATTGCCAATTATCATTTTTGGAAAAAAAACTTTCAAAAACTTCGATACATCAAAATCAAATTTAAGTACTGTAAAAATGAAAAATTTTGATGATTCTGAACTATCCAGTTATCAAAAAACAATGATAAACACTAATATTTATTTGGAGAAAAATAACAAAACTACATGGATGTTATCGCATGGAAAAGACGAGGGCATTAGTTACCGATATTCGTGTAGACGTGCCAAACGTTCATGAAGGTGTCCTTACGCCTCTAATATGATGCAACAAAAAGTGAATTATAAAACATTAATAATCTTCCCTGGCCTGTTATGATCTTATAAATTTTCTAAGCAAGACGCATTGGCTTTACCTATGAATGGTAAATCAATTTATATTGATATACATTTGCGGTACAGCGACACGTTCCAAAGAATATCACTTTTAAATCAACTTCTATCGATCTGTATAGCTTATTTTGAAATATTTTTGTAGGTATTGTAATGAGTTTTAGCCGTGTATTTGTTAAGATCTTCAGTGAGTTTTAATATTAAATTAACAAATTTTAACTCGAAAACCAAATATGTTAAAAGATGTAAAATCATATTTTTTAAATCTGAATATTGATCTTTATTATTGTTCAGAATAAAGTAAAAGGTAATTTTTAAGTAGATTGTTAACCGTCAGGATAATTGGGACCACCAGAAACACCGGAAACACCAGAAACAGTATCATTGAGATGAGATTTAGTCTTTGCAATTATTATTTTCATTTCGTCCCTGAAACAAATACAATTAGCGATTTATTATGACATATGAGTTGCATAATATATAGTGACAAACTATCATTTTATAATTTTTATTTTATACATACTGCGTGATTTCTAAACATTCCATACATTTATCTATTTCCGATAACATATAATCCAATTGTCCCACATCTTCTTCATTCATGTTGCGTCTAAAAAAATGAATCCTATATACTTTCATTCGAACAAAAATAATAATTTCACTTACTTTAATAAATGTCCCGACCGTCGAGCAAGAATTGTTGTTATTGTTTTTTTTTTTGTATGAAAATTTAAATGAAATCATTTTTGAAATTCTAGCCTTCTCCATAGACAGTGGAATTATAAGAATTTTTACTGCTCTATTCAATTTCAAAAGTTTGCTGTCGGTGGTTCTGTTGTTGATTTGTACATGTACCTAAGCCATTTTAAATTTTAATTTTTTGATATATTCATTTTACTTTGATAAACTCAATCCGAATCCAGCAACAAAATACATGGCAAGGAGGTCCGTTGCCATATTAGTAACGCTTGATGATTCGAAGCGATCATATGAAATAGCATTGAAGTACAACAACAAAAACGAATATATACTAGCTTTTTTCACATAGTTGGTAAAGATCGCTCAACGGTTAGAGCATTGGTCTTTGGAATACAACGGTTGTGAGTTCGATTCTCAACTACAATATTTATTTATTTTTTTAATAAATCGAATATTCAACACAGAAATCGAAAATGAGTATTCGAATAAATGAATTAGAGAAAGAGAAATTGAGATGTTCATTTCAACAATCTTTTCTCTTTTCTCTTCACTTTGAATGTTTATGTAAAACGAAAATGTAGATGTATTTTTATCGTCGATGATCATATGGTATTGAAGAGATGTGTGAGAGAGAGAGAGAGAGAAAGAGAGAGAGAGAAAGAGAGAGAGAGAAAGAGAGAGAGAGAAAGTTGTTTACTATAGATTGCATTTGATTCGTTTCAATCATAAACTCTTTTCTTCTGTTCGTTGGTGAGTGTATCACTTTGTTTACATCAACTTTTGTGCATCTACTAAACGAAAAAATTATTGCGTTGTATATGAAAATGAATAGCAATCGGATGTATTTTTGTTGATGCTCTCCATATGCTACAATATTGAAGAGATGTGTGTGTGTGAGAGAGAGAGAGAGAGAGAGAGAGAGAAAGAGAGAGAATGTGGGAGTGTGCTCGAAAGCTGGTTTGAATATGTGTGTATGTGTACAATAGTGCTTAAAAACGAGAATTGAATCGGCATAGGTACACTTCTTAGATTGGAAACAATATATTGAAAAGATCCTACTCAACATTATATTTTATTACACTTAAAAGCAATTCAATAAAAATAATTTAGATTTTAGGCGCTCATTTCGTTTATTTTTGTATAAATGTATGTATCTAATTTTGTGGTGCAGACATTTTGAAGGCGAAAAGTGTGTGTACGTTTTTCTTAAATTTCCATTAAATTGAAACGAATTTTAAATCAAAGAAAATGGAAGTTGAGTACAATTTCTGAAATGATTTGACTAGAGAAAAATAGAGCCATTTTGATTTTGTGTTGATATTAAATGTAAGCTTTTGCTGTTGGGCAATTTGTTTTTTTGGTTGGATTGTTCGGATTTGTTGACCAATGACCAGGACTTGGACAGTTTCATCAGGCCAACATCGCGAAATCGGATTTTCTTTGTGATGCTTCGGATGAGACCATCTTCTGGAGCAATCGGCTGCACCGCCGATGGTAGTTTCGATAAATCCTCCTTATTTGTGGTGTTTGCCATTTTAACACCTCTGTCACCATTACAATTCGATTTATTGGCCGTGCACTCGTTGGCGATTTGATTGCGATTGACATCATTGCTACAAATTGAATTGGCCGTGTCGGAGCTTTCGGTACTGAGCTTTGTGATTGCATGTTGCAGTGCTTGTGTCTTAGTGGCTGCATTTATGTCCGATAAATTCAAGTCATTTTTCAACAGTTTTTCCAAACTCTCGATCGAATCCATGAATGTTGTACAGTGCGAAGGTAAATTGGGTTTGAATCCTTTGAGATACGTATCGGGACTAACAACGTTATTCGGTGGCGAAGGATTTGATTGATTCTGACTGTCTAGCAACTTTGTTTGTTCGTTTGTAATGGCGTCATCCGTTAAATCGAGACTACCACCCATCGAGTGCTCCGATGCTAAACTTTTATTCGTTAATGATGAAAAAATATTGTGCTGTCGGCATAGAGACTTTCGCTTTTGTGTTAACCGTGCACTGTCTTGATTAATCTCATCGTCCAACTCATACACTTCATAATCTTCACTGGCTGCTGTTACTTTACTACTTTGATGCGTGAGCTGATCATCGTCGGTCACATTTCTGCGATGCAAAATATATGTTATCATTGACCCTTTTCCCTTCACATTGATTTTTCCGCGGCATTTTAATTTGTATCCACGCGGCTCCAGAATGTTGTACACATCTTGCGTCACTTGAATGTGATCGAGAACACCGTTCGAATCCATACGGCTCGCCACATTTACACTATTACCCCAAATGTCTACATTGTGCAGAGAATCAATATTTATGCAATTAATCAATGCATCGATATATAGAAAATATTGATGTAAATGATAATTAAACTGTATGCTCTACCGTATTGAGGCTTCCGGGCGCCAATCACCCCAGCCACAACAGGTCCCATATTAATTCCTATTGAATTTATCAATGAATCGAAACAGAAAGAATGAACTTGTGGAAAAACACATTCATTTGTCACAAGGAAATTGTTGTGTTTACCAATTCGCATGCGAAAGTTGTTAAACGAATGCTCGTTCACTTCCTCAATTTTCGAGAACAGTAACATTGCATAATCAGCCATGGCGGTGACATGACGAAAATCCACCAAATCGCACGTGCTCTCTGTCAATCCTGATGATGATTTTTGTTTATGCATAACAACAATTCAATCTAAGTTTTCGCAGTAGTGAGAAAAGTTAAATAGACAATGATTTATTTACCTGATGCAGCCATGTAAGTCGCGCCTGTACTTTTGATTTTTTCGATATCACTGCGGGCGAGAAAGCAAAAAAAAAAACGGAGATTTTAATCAGCAGAACGTGGAGAGTGTTAATCCGAAAAAATCAATATCACATCGAAAATATTCACCTGAACCGTTTTTCGCTGAGCAATTCATCAAAATCGGCAATGATTTCATTGAGCAAGCGTAAACATTCAACGCCCTCATTATTCGCTTCCAATTCCACGTAAAATTCCGAGAAATTTGGTATCGATGCAAACATAATGCAAGCACTTTCACATTGTTCATGATACAAATCCTCGATATTTTTATCGCGACTTAGAAAATGCTCTGCCACATGTACGGGCAGAATATTTTCAAGTAGTTTCCGATTGTACGCTTGCAAATGTTCCATCTCCTCTTTTTCTTCTGCATAATTGAATGGACAAAAAATCGTCAGAAAAACTTGGGGATGGGAAATAAGTACACGCATAAAAAAAGAACAGCAGCGAAATTGATGTGGAAAAATATAGGGAAAGTAAGAAGTAAATAACAGATTTGCCTCATCCGATGAGTAAAAGTGAATGAAATCATGAATGAATGCTCAAGGATTTCATTTTCTCTCTCTCTCTCTCTTCCTCGTGTATCTTCGCGCTTCGATTTTACCTGTTGCTTGTAATTTCCATATAAAATCCAATCGATAAGTGGCTTCCGTTTGATGACTGTGAAATATCAGCGCAAACACGAAAATCAATATAAAAACAGCGTCGGTAGTATAGGCGATGACTTGCTCCTTCCAGTTGTATCTTATTTTTCCCGGATTGAAAATGAGAGAATCAGCACAAGTTGAAAAAAAGAAATGAAAATAAATCTATCCACCAGATAGCAGCAATAATAGTTTATTGCAGACAACCAAGCTGTTAAGAGATATATTGAAAATTTGGCTTGGCGTTTGTTTGCAGCAGCAGCAAGGCCAATATTTATTGGAAATATGTAAATGGTGTTTGCGCTCAATCTGGATGCCTTAAGAATGCGACATTTGACCAAACACCAGAACACATACCTCGCCCGATTGAATATATCCAGATGGATGCTTTGTACCGTTGCAACCGTGAAAAAAATGACGCACAAAGAAAATACTAGGGTTATTTTTAACAAAATCTTCAACACCTGATGGACAACACAATTCATCATCGACAACAATGTGAGCAATAGCAGTGTCTAAAAGATTCGGGGAGAGAAAGAATTATAATGTGTTTACTTCTCTCGGTTCGGCAAACAATTCTGAATATGACTTACATTCACGGCGATATCATATTCGCAATTCACTCGGTCGAATTCGTCTGGTTGCAGCATATTTGTTGTATCATTTCGATCACAATTATTTTGTGTTAAAGAAAACTATTGGTGTGTTTTTGTTTCGTATCGACGTCACGATTCAATAGTCAAATGGAGCGTTTGCGTGAAAAGAATGCAACAATAGAGATACAGATATTGAAAACACGCACGAAAAAGACATAACAAAATCCTTGCGGAAATTAAAAACGACAACACACAAAAACGAACGAAACATCCTTTGAAAGTCGACCAAATTAAATCGTATTTCTATTTGCGATGAGCGTCACGTTTCGATTACATAAGGAATAAAGACGCATCAACCAATTCATGTACTACACACATTCACAACCACAACATCAACAACAACAACACTTACGATGCTTGAAACAGCCGAAATGTTCACCGCACAAACCACTAACAACGCCATCGCCTGAGCATACGTTCGATTATTTTGTAATCGAGATGAGAATTTCTTTAGTGCCATTGCAAACTGTCCGCATGAGATTATTTATTCGGAAAGCAATGAAAAGTAAAGGAAATTCAATGGAATAAACGGAAATCACATTGTTTGTTGTCTTAGGTTCCGAGCAAGTGAAAAACGATACTTACACAATTGCTGAGCCTTTTGGCAATCAAGATGCAAAGCGAAGCAAATAAAACTATCACTAACGTAGCAATTGAAAAGTAATTGAATTCGTTTCTAGAATAATAGATCGTTATTTGATATTTTATTAGTCGTCTCAATGGCATTGAGTGCATTTACTTACAATGGATAGACTATGATTTCAATCAACATGATGCCAATGAATATGCCCAAGCTGCAATGAAAATATGCGGCAAGCATTCGATCTGGCTCTGATATGTACTGAAAAAACATTCAAACAAAATCCGAAAGTGTGAATATGATGAAGAGTTCCAAAGCGCAAGTCAGATTACCTTTTGCTCGATGTTTGATTGTTTAAACGACAACGAAACTGATTTGCAATGCTCAGATCGCAATCGATCAATACTTCGAGCATCGATTGCTCGCATCAAATAATCGTTGACTTCATCCTCTGGATCTTTGCTATCGTTTGAATCGGAAAATCCTAAGCGTGCCGCATTTTTTTGTGTGCTCATCGTGTGGCCCATCATTCGAAGCTCCTTCGATATATTGCCATTAATCGATGTGGATTGATGGGCTCGTTTATTCTAAAATCCGTTTGGCCGTTAATAAAGCGATTGATTCGATTAAACGTATTTGTTACCTACCAATCGATAGATATCGCCGGGAATAATCAAATACGTTTCAATTTGATGGTCTTTCAAATAGGAATTGCGCTCATAGCCTTTGCCATCTTCAACCTCGTAATCGCCATCCAAACATTTCAATGTCTCTTTGGTGATGTGCACGCGTCTATATGATTCGATTTTCAAATGATTAGCAAGCGATTTCGGCAATTAGAGAAGCGACATGATATGAGAGAGAAAAAAACATTCACCCAGGTATTCCGCCACTTTCCATGTAATTTGCAAGTGTTACATCATTACTCCACACCTGTTAGAATTAGACGGAAAAGGGAATTTTGTGGGATGAAATTCGATTATTTTGCACTATACACATGTTGTGAGACGCACATCAAATTGCCATTTGATTAGACCTAAAACACCGCAATGTACACGACCCGAATGGATTCCAACGCGCATATCCACATTCACTGCCATTACCTCGCGCACCAATCTATTGGAAAGAAAAGTATACGGAAAGAATGAACAAAATGCTAAAAAAACATGGACATCGCAACATCACTCTGAATGACACAAATTATGTTTGAACCGATAAATCTTACGCGATAGCATCAATCATGTCAAGAGCCATCTCGACAGCGCAATGTGCATGGTCGGGTCGTGGATCCGGTAAACCCGAAACACAGTAATAACAGTCGCCTAATAATTTAATTCGCAAACAATGGTGTTCGGCGGCCAATCGATCAAATCTGATGAAAACAAAAGATTTAAATTGGCTCAACATGAATACTGCGATTCATTCAACACATATTGTGCATTTATTTGATTCAATCATTTCGAATACTTTTCAACGCATATAAAAGTTTCAGCAAAATGAGAATGCACAAAAAGATGTTCTAAATACATTATGCAGCATTCGAAATAAATACCTGGCAAAAAGCTCATTTAATAGTCGTACAAGTTCTTCAGCTGTGCATTGATCTGACAATGTTGTAAATCCACAAATATCCGCAAACAGAATACTGAAATGAAAAGAGCAGGTTTTCATTAGATTTCATATCAGCGCAGACCATTCATTTCATTCCAATGAATCCATAACTGCTGAATAATAATTAGGGTCTGAAATAGAGAGAATTGTTCGCTCTGCAATGAAATTATACGCATTCTGTATCGGATTTGAATAAACATGCGAAAGCTCGACTAGATATTATATATGTATATAAAATGATAAGATTTTAATTACAGAAAACGTACCTGACATTGTCGTGCTGCTGAATGTAGATCTTATGGAATTGAGCTTCCTGCGGCTTGCCAGCTATATCGTTTTTCATTTCCAAGGCAACATGACGCGGCAGCACCGATAACAACAACCGTTCCTACAAATTCAATTGTGTACCATAGTATAAAGTGAGTGTGTTTGTCAAGCAAAAATGGCGTACAATAATAATGCATGTCAGATTAATGCGAATGTGAGAGTTAGAGAAAGGATGATGATATAAGCTTTGGCCTGTCATCTTTTATTGTGTCGTCAGGAATCAAAAAAAAAAATTAAAGCAGCACAAAACGTTTGAATATCAAAGAGAATGGTTGAGCATCACATTTAACCAATCTTTATTATGTGCGCTTCGCATTGTTGTGCCACGATATCTCTCACGAACGGTGATTGACGGTTTTCTCTCTTCTTACTTCATCCACCGCATTGAAAATAAGTTCTTTTGCTTCAAGAAAAGTTAAAGAAAGATCTTTTTTCATTGAAAAGAGTTTTTTTCTGTTCGAATAAAAAAAATTTCACCCGAAATTTCATCGTTTCATTTGATCTTGAATTCAATAACGAATTTTCACATGCGTGCGACGAATTTCTCATTTTGAGAAAATATTGAAAATGAACAAAGATTATTCGAATGGGAATTCCAACAAAAAACGATTAAAAGTTAAAAAGCACATTTTCATTTCAACGTCACATTCGCTAAATAAATATTCGAAATGTGTAATTTTCTGAAAATTTGATGCTAATTCTATTCAATCTTTGGTGGTATTTAAGATCAAAGCCATATCCATGTATGCATTCATTTGTAATATATGAAAGATGAAAATCGCTTACCTGCTGTTGATTTTCACGTTGCGTTCGCAGTCGGGCTTCAATGCACTGGCGAGTTTCGATGAATGCTTTACGTTGGGCCTTCTCGCGCGGCCAATGCGTATACACACCAGCCAAATTCGTACATACCAACGCTATCACCGTGCTACCTATCTACACATTCGTGAGTTGATCACACATAAGTTCATTTGGAATTAGAATTACCGCGCCACATAAAGAGATGAAATTACAAATCAGCATGATAAATGAAGTTCAGTCTACCAATTTTAAGCGGTACACATGACGTCAGCCGATTTCACCAATGTTCAAAGCATATTCGCCACATATGCCTAATTGAATGGTATAATTGGCTAGCGTCATTATACACTGAAGCCTTTCATGTGAACCGCCGAGAATGAAAAACGCTTGTATCGCGCACAAAAAAAAATCAAGGGAAAATGATTGAAAGCGTCTAGCTGTCGATCTCATCATATGGTACATAGTATAAAGTAATTTTGATGTGTTTTGCCTACTTCTAAGCGCAGCTCAAAGAAGATTAATTTCGTTGTCTGTGTGAAGATTAGTGTTGTTGGCAGAATTTCACGATGAACAACAGAAGGTATTTCATTTTCAATGATTCATACATAAGTTTTCTCATTTTTATTCGCAACAATTGCTTTTTCGAATGTAATTACCTCCGGCCAATTAGGAAGATGATTAATACAAGTGATGCTTAGATACACGTGTGCAATTGATAGAAGTATTCCACCAAATAGTGCTTCGCGAAGTCGAACTGGCAGCATTGTGTAGATCATGTATGCGAAAATCAATACGCATCCATTGGCCGACGCTGTGTCCCTGGATGGTAAAAACACAATTTCCTTTGATACACAACCATTCTTCATGCAAAAAAGTGGAATGAAAGCGACCGAAAAAACACAAATAAACAAGGAGCTCAAAATGAATCCAAATCCAGTTAATCCATGGAAAGCATGTGTGAGTGTGAAACCTTTGTGCACTTTATTTCAAAAGGATTCAAAAGTTCGTAAACACAGTGATTTAAATAATCCTTTTGAAACTGAATAAATACAACAAGAAAGCAGCGCTGACACACACACACACATTCAAATGGATAATCCGGTTTTCCGGTTGAGCTCTTTGTCTTCAAGTGTTGGCCGTATGATTAGGTCGTGTTTCTGTCTCTATCTGCATCATTACCTGTTGTTACCAGCCGCGAAAAATATACATATTTCAATCGCCAAAAATGTTAATATAATCACATACGAGACCAGCACCAAAAATATTTCGTTCATCGCCGGTTTCGATAGGAGCGCCAGCAAAGCTGCAATAAATCACAAAAAAATATGGAAAAGAGAATGAAACAAAAAACGAAGGAAATTCTTTGAATAAATTATTCATGGTTTGAAGCGTGAGAGTCATCTTCATAAAGCATACTTTTTTCCCAGCAATTTAATAAACAGGCTGAGGATTTCACTCTAATTAGTTTCATTTGGGAAACAACCACAATATCAGGCGAGTGTCCCTGTCGAGAGGGGATTTATGTTGAAATATAACGAGATAGTCACATTTTCAAATATTCTATGAATGTTCAAGCTCATTCAACCGTGCTGGTTATCAAAATAACAATGTATTTCGGGGTGAGATGCAACCGTAACGAACGATATGGATTGCAACATTCTATTGGGAATAAAGAGGGAATTTGTGAAAGTCATCGAGAGGACAAACCATTCCGTTCATTTCATGCATTTCGATAGGAAAAAAACCCATGAATTTTCAATGGCGAAATGTGGGGGAGCGATTGAAACGGAAGCAGCAACGTTTTAAGTGGACTTAAAAAATGTTCGATGATTTAATGAAACCTAAAATTGTGCTGCAATCGAAATCACTTAACAATGTCGGTGCCTAGAACCTCTATCATTATTTCCTCTGGTGTTCCATTTCAAAGCGGATTCAGCCTCGGATTTCAATCATTCCACATTCCTATGCACAATTGAAATAATCACTCGTTCAACGAAATGTATCCAGTTTCCACAATGTTCAATCATTTTCTCACATTTAATATTCCATCACACACAAGTCAATACCAATCACAAGTATTGTATTTTCTCTCATATATTTTGTATAAAATGATACTTACTGCTATAAATGATTGTGCATACGCCAAACATCAATAGGAGCACTATTGTTTCAGTCTTCAATGATGTCGATTCAAATTGTAGCTTGGCAACGGCCTCATTGAAGAGTGCTGTTTCTGTTGCATTTGCAGAGCGCCCGGGTGGAATATGGGAGCTGTCAGTTGTGCTGGCATTATGTACTCGAAACGGAATATTATCGGCAATGTCAATCACATGTTTTGCACTGTCGTCATTCTTCCATTTTCCCAACGCTCGTTGCTCCACATCACGCTTCTCGAGGCTTTGTTTTCAGTTTGCAAACGGAAAACAAAAACCAGAACACGATTTAAAGAAAAACAACAATAGAAAACAATGTAATTGTGAAAAGGCTGCGTCATTGTTGTTGCTTTTTGCGTTAAATGTAGTAAATAAATGTAATGTTTGATGCTTAATTTTTATCCTGATGGTTTTCTTTAGTTCGAGCCAGCTTTGCTGCTCTTGCTACAATCCTCCGCAAATAATTACATAGAACATGAAATATTTATTTTTAAAATGGATTGTGGGATGCATGAATGTTGACGTTGATTGTCATTCGTTCAATATCAAATTGATGCACACGAGACATTATCATATATGTGCATGGTAGCTCAAACCAAAATAACACAAATAGCCCAATTGCTGCTTACGAAGATAAAAGAAGTCAAGCCTATAAAATAACAAATATATTTTTTCATTCGCTTGAATCACAAAATTGTCTTAAATCAATGCTTGAAGTTCCAAACTTGAAGTCCGCTGCATCGTTGCGAATGAAGTTTTTAGGTATCAATTGAAAATGGGAACCTTATACAAATATTCTCTTCTGCGTCTTATCTCTTCGATTTTTGGCTATGGCTCTGTGCCGTTCCCAATTGTGCCGCATTTCATATTCTCTTATACATCGTCCAATGTATAAATGATGTCGCAAAAAGAACTGTGAAGCAGACAACATTTTTCGTCCTTTTGCGTTTGAAAGAATAAAAATAACTTCGGTCAAAACACCTAACAACCGTGGAGAATTTAATCAAGAGACTTGTTGCAAATTTAACTAGACCCCTCCTGTTCCGCACCTCGCTTGAACAAATATTTTCCATTTATTTGTTGTATCTTCAACTATATATGTGTAACAGGTAACAACATCGAACATTTTGACGAATGCCAAATGATTTCTTTCGATTCTCCTTTTGCTATTACTTGAACATAAAATACTGAAGCGGAAATCGTTCAACGCTTTTTACTGCTGCTACTAATGTTTATCGAAATGTGCGCTCGAAAATGGAACGCACGCTCACACTCGCGCAGATAAAAAAAAGTGCTGAGCATTTTGTGCTTTTCATCCCATGCATAAATCAGTTGAAATATCAAAAGTCGAGCCAAACTGTTTTATATTATTTTCTTTGTATTTCTTTGCACTTCCTTTCACTTTCCCTATCTCTTTCTGTGTGAACATACCGAATAAATTGCTTCCGTTGATGCCAGTTGTTTGCATTCAAGAAAAAGTGCTTCCGCCGCCGTGAACTCGTTTGCTCAACATGATGACGATAATGATCCATTGGCTGGCGCGCTTTTGATGTTGAAAATTCGAAATTTTGGCTTTTCAAACGGTCCTCGTCTATCTGGTATGTACGGCGTGTGCGAAGTACATTGCCCGAAAATTTGCTGTTACTCACTTGAAAATTCAAAAGACAATATTTGCATTGGTATATTTGATATTTTCTTTGGCTAGAACAGCTACAGCAAGTAGTGCTTGTCATTGCTTCAATGACGCAAACAAGAAGATGAACAAACCTGTTTCATTGTCCGTTGAATAATTATAATTGAGTCGGACAAAATTCTGCTGTGAATTTGCATTCGGCGTATTGTTGGCAATGTTCACGCTGCGATTCATTGACAATGGCATGTTAGAACCATTGCTATTCACCATCGTGTCATTGTGTCGATTTCGTTGTAATGGTTTATGGAGGTGACTTGTTGAATCCATCGGTATAAGAATGATGTGCACAGCGGCCAATGACAAAACTAGCGCCAATAACAATCCTAATATATGTGTCGTATTACTTTGGTTCATACGCAAAAAATAGCGCTGGTACAACATTTCCACCTGCAAATGAATACAAAAATAACAAGCAATAAATCAGCCCCGCCCCTTGAATTTCGCCGCTGAAATCTACCTGTAAGTTTTTAAATTGATGCGTACTACATAAACGTATTATGTAACGATTGACTCGAATCCAAAACGATCCTCTTGACCCATTGCCAGTCGGTTCAAATAATTCTGTGCACTCATCACCACCTGACAGACCAGATGTGATCATTATAATTTAGTGTGGGAAAACTAAATGTTATTGAATCATAAATGATTTTATGCGGAAAAATTGTTCGAAGAACTCGCTGGGTTTCACGCTGTCACAAGAATTGCAGCAAATTAACGGCCAAATGGGGATTGGTACGAATATTCAAATAGGAATACAACAAGAAACCAACATATCATATGTTCACACAACTGTGCTAAATGAAAGTGAAGCAAACGTCTTTTTCAACGACATAAAATCCACCTTTAACTGCATCACATTAGCGCACCCAAGGCGAAGACAATTTGTCGTAATAAAACGGTACCCGAGACGCAAAATATTATTTCACAGCTCACTCGTCTACTTTTGAGACACATTTTGCACAGAGATATTCGATTTTTCCTTCTCGCTCATGAAGAAACGAGCACCATATGGCAGATAATTGTGTCAGTCACTGTTTCTTTCAACTTGTTTTCTTCAGTGACGTCTCCGCTGATTGATTAATATGCTAAACGCAAAAGTTTATGCAAAGGGCTGTTCAAACACTTCCGCGCGTTCGAGAAAAAGAAATCAATTCGTGAAGAAATTATGTGATGATATACAATTCGTTGATGTTGTGAATCAATTTTATTACCTCGCGCGCAATCAATCTTCACATTATTCGCATAATAGTGCAAAAGAGCGTCTGTCTTTTCGACGAAATATTTCATCTGAAAAAAGTCGTTCCATTCGAATGTATTCTTGTACTGTTGCGGGATTAGATTGTGGTTTCCTAGTGTTTTGGGATTTATTGAGCAACCCCTCGCATGCATAAATATGCAGAAATTTCTATGATCTATTCAGTCTGATGCATATAAGCGTGTTGAAATAACTCATATCTTAGAGCAGACGTGCTTCGTTAAATTCGCAAGCTAAGATAAATGTGGAAATAATTATAGCGACTGCGAACAATATGGAACTGTGAATCCAAGCCAGCTCTTTCATTCTTTCCCATTCTCTCTACCGCCCACTCCATCACTCACTCACCTTGGCTGAAAGGTTGATGCACGTCTCTGTTCATCATTGGGCTATTTGATGTTGATACCGAGTGATTCGATCCAGAGCCATCCATATTAAATCGTGTCACTCCAACCTTTATCGTGAAATAAATAACACACGAAGGATCAATAATCAATCAACTGCACGAACGTGTCATTAATTTTCCTGCTCTTGTTTTTAAACTCTATTAAACTATATAATGATGCGGCGACGAAGCTATCCGGTTGTAAAGAAGAAAAAAAACAAACTTACCGCAATCAAGCTACTGCTGACAGAGCCACGACCTTTATCAGCGCTGTTAAAGTGTTCGATGACTTCCCAGTTGGACTTTTTTGGTGTGGTGGTTGTGGCAGTGGTCAGTGAACTAATTATGGGCGATTGCAACGATGGCACTTGTAGCTCAAGCGAAATTTGCGGACTTCGATTCTGTCGCAATGAAGTTGAACGACGGGAAATTCCCTTACGAGACTCTTTCGAATCTTTCTCCTTGTTTCCCAACAATACACACAATAAATAAACAAATATCAAGCAAAAATCTTGCACAGCAAGAAAATAAAATGTAACTGGAAACAAAAAACTGTCTGCAAATAAATGCCAGTGCTTAACGTACAATAGGAAGCATCAAATATTATTGACATTTTTCTCCAAAATTGAATTTAATTTCAGAATTGCACTGAGAATTTGGCATTTTTTGACAGGCTGTTTTTCTTCCAACAATTCGAATCAAAAATAATTATGGATGGAAAACGAAATGAAAATATTTGTTATACCTCTCTAGACCGGGGACTACCTCTCAATGATAAACGTTTGCTCCAATCCTTTTTCTGACCCTCAGCCGAATACGATCTACTCATTGGATGTTGAGACGACGACATTTTATAACCTCTTCTTCAAATTTTCTTCGCGAACACAAGATGAGGAGAGCAATCAACGTTGAACAATCGGAAATAAGAACGAAATACAAAACAATCGATTGAAAAAAACAATGAATTTTGATTTGAAAACAATTACAAGTTTTGAAATATGTAAACATTGAATGTTGTTTTGAAATAATTCAAATGGAATCTGGCAAATATGAATTACAAAGTCGAAGCAACATACGTCTCTTTTTCCGCATTTGTGATTTCATCTGAAATTCGACTTCTTGCAAAGATCTTGTTTTCAATCAGGTATAGAGCAATTAGCTCACAAAAATAGATTTTACATTGACACACTAGTTGAAATTCGATAGTATTTAAAATATTGTGAGCTAAGCAGGTTTATCATGAAGGTTGAAGCAAGCTTTGGCAATTTTGACTGAACGAATATTGCACGTATATATCATTAATCAAAATGACCTAAGCCGAGTATTAAAATGCAGAGATTCCTTATTCTGAACGTATTTAAAGTTCTAATTGATCTCTAACGACATCCGTGGCACAATGTGAAAAGTCAAGTTTCATGAGTACA
This sequence comes from Obolodiplosis robiniae, assembly GCA_028476595.1. Taxonomy (NCBI): domain Eukaryota; kingdom Metazoa; phylum Arthropoda; class Insecta; order Diptera; family Cecidomyiidae; genus Obolodiplosis; species Obolodiplosis robiniae. The sequence goes on along the minus strand of CM052015.1, from coordinate 11,577,420 downwards.
GAATCCGTGCTAATTCATTAACTGCCGTTCAAATAGCATCTGAGTAAACGTATATATGCTTACAAAGTTTACGAATGAATACGTGATTGAGTGCATGCAATTTCTCATGAGAATTCGATCAAGCCAAACGTTCAGCGTTCAATATTCATGCTCCAATTACTGTCATGCTCTAAATTACATGCAATTTTATCGATAGATTTGAAAAATGGCATGCAATTTTTCCAACTTTCGTTCCCTCAAATCGCAAGATTGAAAGGTCTGCTGTATACTAACAAAACTTATTTAGTTCGATCTATATGATATCGAGAATAAGTTTGAAAAACTTTCACACAAATTCTGCTGCTGAAGTTAAAGTGAGTTTATGTCTCTAACGGCACGTTACCATTAGTTGGATGGGTTGCTTGATTTTGTTTGTTGGCGGAGAATTGAATGTAATGTTGAACTTTTGACGTGTCAAAATACTTAAAAGTTTGTTGAGTGTTCATTCTGGCTTGTTTTGACCACACTTCCCCACAACGTGCGTCCATTTTTCGATATGGTCCTAATAACGCCCAAGTCAATGTAATTATACCATTATTATGGGCACTGAAATGCACACACACACGGAAAACAATACTGTTAATATTGCCGTGACATCAACCGAAGCAAGAAACCGAATACAATAATGACAAAGGCAAGCGCAACATAAAATCCATGGCAGTAGCTATTAAGATGTAGTAAGCTCTTCGCTGTGGAAAATAAACTTTTATTGGAATAAATATGTGAATGGCTAACGACAAAATTGATGTGAACTATCCTCGGCGCACTGGATTGGATTATACCGGCTATTCAGTGCTGTGCTTTGCCGGTACTATATATGAACATTGAACGCAGACTATTGTTTAAATAAGGGAGAGAATTGAATTTTCTGTTATTTTTCATATCCTTCATCAGCAAATTTAATCCAGCTTTGAAGGCAAATGTAAGCGAAAAAAGAAACTTTAGGCAAACATGCGACCGAAGAGAGAGAAAATTGCGCTTGAAAAACTGAGCGAACGATGGAAAATATGAAGAATATGGATGGAAAAAATTTAGTTGAACGGTACAGAATGTTCTCGCCTCTGTACAAAAGCAAGAAATGAATGAAACGATGGCACGCTCTCTTCACTTGTAATATTCCATTAAAATTAGAGAAAACTTATTGGAAATTAAATTATATTTTTTCTGATTTTGCCTTTTTTCTTTCAGAAGAGAAAACTCGTTCTTCATGAGGTTTGTCGTTGTTGGCGATGGCTATATTGCCTTTTTTCCATCCCGAGAGATAAATAATTCAATTATGATCGAGCTTTTTTCATAATGGGAAACAAATTGAATGCAGAATCGGATGAATGTATTCACCAGAATGGTAGAAGAACTCTTCGTGAGCAATTTTATTTAAAAATGTTTCTGAAATGAGTCGTTTGCATCTTTATTACATCGAATTTCATACAGGCGTTATTTAAAGAAGTTGGGATGACATTTCAGTCAAAAATGCCAGAAAGATTCATAATCTTATTCAATTATTTGCGTATTTAAAATATAAACCGAAACAACACTCTCGACCGAATTTGAGTTATTCATCAATAAAAACTTATTCATTGTGATTAATCCAGAAATGCTGTGCGTCTTGGCAATATTTGCCGGATAATATTCGGAGCGGGCAATATTGATATTGCTGAGCTGAGCTCATGAGAAATATGGCCATTATTCATGCAAAAGACCTGTGAATGTCTATGCAATCAAACCGGTTCGGTGCGAAAATCAGAGAGAAGAAAATATCACTTTTCTGCCCAATTCAATTGAAAATGTAATTGATTCCTGTCGTGTTAAAAAAAGACATTTTCCAATGTTCTCGCTGAGTAAATATGTTTCCAGTAAAATTAAATCCAAATCATTCGCACGATTTTGTTCGTGCTTTTGATAGTGCGATAAGCGCAATGGCAATGCTAATCTATCGCATGATTAAAGAAGAATAAATACATGAAGCACATGCATTTCATCGAGCGAGCTCACAATATTTGTGTATGCAAATCGATTTTTCCCAATGAATTGCAATTTGAAAAATGTTTGTCATAACTTGAAATCCATTATCAAACTCATCAAACAAACAAAGCTTTGATCGGAAATTGACACGTGCATCGAAACGATAAATTGTTATTTGCTTTCATACAATGACAAAACGACGTTGTGTGCCATTTTTGTAGCTTAAATTTGTTCGAAATAGATTAACATCATACAATTGGCATGGAATGTCGATTTATATTGCTTTTTCGAATGATTGAACAGGTCGTTGAAACTTAGAATCATGATTTTCATGTGCTTTTTTATCGTCAAATTTATGGACGGAAATTCAAAATTCCATTTGAATGATTTCGGAGCCAATCAAAACTGAGACGGATTTTAAGCCGCATTCTCAGCCGATTATCAAATTGAGATCGATCGGGTGTAGTCTCAAAGTCAGATAAAAGCATTTTTGTAATCGTATTTCTTTTCTCGATACTGAGATTTACTCATTTTGACGATAAATAACACTTTGGAGGCAATCAAAAATTCAGAGCTCCATTTCAGAGTCTTGAATAAAATAAAATTAGAGATTCCGGTATTTGGATCCATCAGGCTACAAATTGCAAGCTCTTTGACTGCAAAATGCTTAAGGCCGATCTACCGCGCGAGACTTCAAATTCCGGAGACGACAACGTTTGAGGCAATATCAGCGGTGCAATAAAAATAAAATTCATTGAAAATCTGACCTGAGGCACGGATGTCCATTAAATAATTCATTGCATGTTGTTTGGTCCGAATGTGGACAATATAAATTCCATTTTATACAATGTACACAAAATGAAAGGTGATATCAAATCCTTTTTTGGGAAGAGATTGCATCCGTCCGTCTTCGAAAACGTTGCTGCATTCAATTTGAATGACATAAGAGACGTGTACTTGTTGCTGTATGATTTGATTTGAGATATTCGAGTTGCCACAAAATCCCGGTAATTCCGGTGGAGAATGGCGTTTTGTGTCATTTTGTGTCATTTTCATTCGATTAACTAAACGACAGATTGGCCTAATTTCCAGTGCATTGGTCAGTTGAACACTTGAAATAGTATTTGGAAGAGCATTTCTTGTCGCCCGAGATGAAGTAATATAATTTCGAAAATTTGAACGATAAATCTACGTACGGAATTGATTCATGCCTGTGTGTTTGTTTATTGATGAAAAACTATTTCAGCGGATCTCGATGGCTTCATTCATCGGAAATGAAATGCTACCTTCAATTTTAATTTAAATGTGAAATTGACGCCTGTTCGCAAGCTATTTGCAAATTGTACGCATTTTTAAACCTCAACTGTGTGCACAAATCAACGTTCAACAGCTCGATGGATGCATTGGAAGTTGCAAGTCAAGAGGTGAAGCTATAAACCGCATTTGTCAGTTTAATGATTTCATTCGTTCGCAAATATATTCCGTGTATATTTGCAATCTAAATGACACTTATTTTAGATCTTCATATTTGATTTTAATTACTGCATCACCGCATACTAATTTGCCCCATCGCATAATGATTCGCAATGGAAATGGTCATACTGGAAAATTGCATGACAAATGCCACTTGAAAATGAATTTTCAAATGTTTTGCCCAGAGACAAAGTGAATATTTTTTGCATATCCATCCGTTTTGTGACGAGGGATACAAAGTGAGCGGTTTTAGAGATCCCACAATCAGACAGTTGTGTCCAAGTGCGGAGCATGCCATAATTGTTTGCTTCAAGTTTTTGCAAAATCCTCTTAAATGTGAATGAGACATAGTTGACGTTGTCAGCGCCCGAGTACGCGTAGGCAACAGAAGAGAGGGAACAAAATGCAGAAATTGGAACATTAATGGCTCTCGTTTTTCGTTCATTAAGCAATAAACGATGCTACACATATCACTTGAAATCTACTTTATGTACGTTCTGATTAAGTTGAAATGTCCAATTAAAAGTGAACGATTTAATTGGAATTTCCTTTAATTCTGTGCGACCCTTTTCGCAATCGGATGCGCTTTAAATTGCGCTGTTTCAATGGAATCTTTTTCATTTGAATTTTTTGATTTTTGTCGATTTTTTCTGGTAAAAGAGCTCAAATTGTCCATTTCTCATATGTTTCATTGTCCATTGCTTATATGTTCACAGAATTTATGTTACAATCCGAATGAATTTGCAAAAAAATACGCTTGTCTGGAATATTTACATATAATCTGAATTTATAGCGATTCCAAATTTTAGTGCCCTTTTTCAACCACTTCAAGCTGCTTATAATTCAAAGGATATTATTAAAGTTTATCAAATCGAAACCCTTTCATATTCTTTATCATACATTTTTTTTCAGACATTGCGCGGAAGAAAGAGATGAAGCGGAATATTGTTAGTATTTTATTTCGTCGACAATTTAGAACCAGAACCGAACATATTCGTGCCGAAATGAATGTCGATGACCGGCGTTTGTGCTCGGGCAGAACGACAGAATGGCAACAAGATAGGCACATGTTGGAGATGCCAAATCAACGAACACATGCGCGCATATTCCATATTTTCTTTTTTGATTTTTTGATAAAATTTCGATTGAAGATTGAAATCAACCTTTAGATCCAATCAACGCATATCAGTCTTGCATTTAGCTTCTTTCTCTCTCTATCTCTCTCTATCTCTCTCTATCTCTTTCTATCTCTCTCTCTCTCTCTCTCTCTCTCTCTCTCTCTCTCTCTCTCTCTCTCTTCCTCTCGCTCTTCCGAAAATAAGCTCTTTTATGTATGATAACAATTTTAACGTGCTCGGAATCGGATACGAACTGTACCCCCGAAAGTACTTCGTTCATTGTAATTTTGCTCTTTTATCTGAATTGGTTGCACCTTTTTTGCCATCGTTATACCAAAATTAAAAATAATCATATTTTTTCGTCCGAAAGATGTTGAAAACCGCAGAGCATTTCATCGCGCTTGAGCAAAAGTATTCTTCTTGTGGAAGTTATTATGTTATCAACTTTTAATGTAGAACAAAGTCCATTGATTGTAAATATTTTATGCGCACAATGTTCCAAATTGTATGTGGCTTCCCCGGAAAATTTGATTTGTACTTGTAGACACGGGAAAAAAATCCCTTCTTTCGAAGGCTCTTAACTTTTTCTTCATTCTTTCTCATTTTTTCTCTGTAAGTATCGTAAACATTCCAATTGGAAAGTATATTCCAAACTAAAAAAACTCCCTAAAAACCATTTTTAGTAATGAAATTGAATGTTGGTGAAGTTTTTGTTTCAATCGAAAGATAGATATTTTTCATCAATTTTGACAAAGCGGACCGTGCTTGTATGAGATTGCAGAGCTATTCGTGAGTATGCCAATTGACCCCGCCATCTTATTTTACATGGGTGAACTCAATTTAGATCCATTGTAATACGAACACAATTTTTATTGACACAAATAATAAAAACAAATGAGTCATTGAAACGATTGAAATATCACATCAATACTATTGCCCAATAGATGGCGCTGAAGAAAAGATATCATTAAAATGTCTCAAATAGCACGGTCCGCTTGATTTTGACTACCAGTAGAAGTTTATCTACCCGTGTGCAAAAAAATTACTGACTGGCTGAATGGAACTTCGAATTTTCTTAGACCAAATATAGTTGGCTAATCGTGATTAAATTCCAAATGTGTATAATAATAATCTCTTTTAGTCAGTCATTTGATTAATTTGGCACGTTTTTGACTTTATGCAGCTGTAGCTGCATCAGCAGTTGACCAAAGCTCTCAATTTTATTCGGAAAAATCACAGTTAAAAACGTCCCAAAATATCCGACTGACAGCAAGAAAAAATTCACTCGGGTTGAAAATTGAAAAAGAATGTTTTGGCGATTGGAATATACTTTCCAATTAGGAATGTTTACGATACCAACTCAACAAACCCCCAAAAAATGTACTTTGAAAAGAGTGCCTAAATTTATGAATAATTTGTATACACCTGATATTTTACAGTTCCTTTTTTCTGGCTGCGGTTTGTGTCGTTATTTTTCTCACCACTTTTATTCAGTGTAATTTTCAACAAAATTACAAGCAAACAATGACCGTAAACAATACTTTATGTATTATTATGATACAAATAAATCATGTTAAATCGGTTGTTATGTAAAACATTTGCACACACACACACACACATCATAGGGACCGTTTTCAAGTAAACGATTTGATATGAGAATTTATGGTAGATGCTTCCAAAAAGTTGTTGACACTGATTATGAGAAGATTGCGTATCCAGTTGCCATAAAAATATATTATACATCTAAGTCGTGATTTCAGTTCCTTTCGTCCGCATTTCATTTCATTTCATTAGTTAATGAAACAAATTGTGGCAAAGCACAGAAAATTCAACTTTTTAATGTAAATTTCACATCATGAAACCGTACACACGAAGATACTTATGTGTAGTATCTACATTTTTTATGTATTCGTCTGTATGTGTTCGGATTCAAAATGTTCCTTCGGCTAAAAATCGATTGAAAATAAAAAACTACGTGTAGAAATGTTCAATTTTATGACCTTCCGAGTTAGGAAACTCATCTCTCACGTTTGGAACGTAAATAAAAAAGTTGATTTGGTACTTGTTCGCTTATTTTTCATCCCCTTTTATTCATTTTCTAGGTTTATACTAGACCGTTTTTTACGTCGCACCGACTGCAACAAATTATTTAATATGAGCAGCGATACCGGGAAAACAACTTTCAAACCTAGAACTTTTGTTAACCCAAAATGTTTCATGAATATTCTATGGCATGTGTTGCAATTACTACATTCGCTGATTTGAGCTGAATCATTTCATTTGAATTGAAAATTGTTCGCTTTCTGATTCTCTCTCTCTCACTCACTCTGTCGCTCGTTTGAGTAACATATCACCCACAAATATGTTTATGTATTCACAAAATATTCCGGAAATTTATGTAAAATTGAATGCCGATCATGCAATAGCTCTATATTTTAAAACCCTTTGGATCAAATATTTTATTTTGCCTCATAAATCAGAAGCATTCTGCTTCGAAAATCCATTGAAATTCACATTCAACAAAAGAAAACAACAGCAACAGCCATTTTTAAATTAAACAAGAGCTCCAGTTACGATCGTCGGAAAGTCAATTGAAAATCGGCATCAATGACATTGAAAATCTGGTAAATAGTGTGTGTGCAGGTTGTGTGCAGAACAATTGAGTTCAGTGGTTGTTGTTTTCGATTGTTGCTGAATACTTTTTACATTTTACAAGCATTTTTGTTAAATGAAATCATGTGCTGCACTTATTTCGATCATGGAATGATTTTTTCAAGCAAAAGAACTAAAGAATAAAACGAAACAACACCGGAAATAATTTTTTCGAATATCTGTGTGCAGTAGAGTATTTGTGAAACACAATATTGTGGTTTCGTATTTGAGTAAAAGTTTCCCAGAAATTATTTATGAAATAAGTTTGTCTGGTCGAGTTCAGGTGAAGTAGTTTCTCAATGGCTGCCGCATAAAATAAAAAGCTGCTTTGTGCGAAGAATCATTTTCTTCCTTGTACTATTCAACAGGTAGATGTTGGTGGTTTGTGATGCGGCGATCAAATGGCTTTATAGCCATTTTTAGTTCGCATAAATTTGATTTGTTGATTCGCATAGATTCGCTCCTTTTCATGAGTTCACTTTCTCAGATGACACATAATTTAAGAATTCACCGATGTACATTTGCTCGATGTGATGAAAGAGAATCCGTACAGATTCACTCTTGGTGGTTGTGAAGCGGCATTTACAAGGATTTTGTGATAGAATGATGTCGGAAATACATCTATTTCCTCGTTTGACTGGATCAAATTGAATGAGTTCCGACCATTTTATAGAAAAATTAATTACGCTTTTGACGGCACAAAAATGGCTTGAGCGTTCGTATCTCGTTCCAACAAAAGTGGCGGATAAATGATAAGTACGGAACAAGTGGTCGACAAAGCTGACCAATAATATCGCATAATCCGTTTAGCCATCACAATGTTGCAAGAAACAATGCTAGAAATAGTGTTTCAGAGGAAAAAGCTAAGCCATTTGACGAAGACGATGCGTGGTTCGCCCAAAAATACAATCTCGGATTTATGTTTGCAGTGAAAAAAGGGGGTATTCATCGATTCTTAACTTTGCAATCAGAGAAAAAGACGACGACGACGGCGGCGATCAGAGGAATATGACGTGCACAACAGAAGTTTTGAGACGGGACCAATGAACAAAAGACGTTGATTTTATGCTATTCAACGATTTGTGAACAACATTTACAATGCGTAGACGAAACGATGTGCTGAAATTATAATAAAGCACTTAGATTAGCATTGGTTCATTCAACGAACCCAACAACTCCGGCATTCCAAAAAGACTATATTTCTGGAAAAACCACTCGTCCGTCATCTCCATTCGCCGCATCTCCAAAGACACAGATTTCATCCAATTTTAACAAAGATTACTCAAGTGTACATTTTTCAATATTTATTTTGAGACGATACAAATCTCAGATAGCTTTTTTTTATTGAGAAAGTTGTGATCTGCGGTGATTCTCTTTCATCTGTCAGAATCATAAGTTGGACATGCTGTTGATCTGAAGTGAAATGGCAAGAGATGTTCGAGCACATTCCAAGTTACTTATTAAATTCCGTACATACGTTCTATTGGGTGTTTTAAGCGTTACGCAAATTGTGCAATCAGTAGAAGTGAACAGTTCAACATTTTAATTGGTCATGAAATGTTTTTCCAAAACTTCGACGTTTTCTATCGAAAAATAGCAAGAATATATAGGTTTTATTGGTAATTTGGCATGCATAACGACGAGTTGAACGCACTTATATGTTTCGAGAAAGAGAGAGAAAAATCTGGACAATGCTGTGAATACAACAACGTAAAACGTAGCATTATAGCAAACAAATTTCTATCGTTCTGAGCAACAAAGTGTTATCAAATTTCGAACAGCTGGCGCCATCAACAACAATAATTTGTGAGTTATCACAAACTCTGTTCGCAATGAGTATGTTAAATGATATGAAATATGATGGCGCTAGTAGTGCTAGATCAGTTCGTTCACTTATGAGTTCTTGTTGTTGTAGCGCTCGAGGTATGCTCGATGTCCTTCATGCGAACCCATTTTCTAGTTATTCCATCAATTAGAATAAATAGAAACTGAATGGTTTGATACAACTGTGATCACAAGTTCCAGCAAATAAAAACTAATTGAGAGAAGATTCCAGGAAAATGAGCAAGAACAGACGCAGAAAATCGATAAGATATCCTTGTGAATGAAAACTTTGCCATGCAACAAAGCATAATGGCGCATGAGAAATAGCAACAATTTTAATTAATTTGAACAGAATGATCAGGGAGCTCAATTTTCGTGACAATTTTCTGCTTTGCTCTTTATTAAATTCCAATGACTTTGTCAAAAGTGAAAGCAAATGCCAATAAGTGTTTGTGTGTGTATGTCAGCGCTGTGTGCTGAAATCACTTAAGTTCTGTCGTCCATTTTGCTCGTGCAAATGGTTCAGGTTGATGCTGTTATTAATCAATGGGTGTATACGTAGAATGCATCCACACATCTTTGGCTTCGACGAGATCTTTTGCAAAGAAGATGCCATCGGCTGTTTGCAAATAGATTGCATTTAATGAGTGATATGAAACAATGTTTGACATTTACTTGCTTTTAACAAAATTGGCACATATTGAACGAAATGTGCCAATCACTGGCACACGCCTTCATTAAAAATACAATATCAAGCCAAGTCATTGAAGAATATTTAGTTTAGCCTTTGACATCCAATGCAAACAAATACCAGCCACTGCATCACATTTTGTATGACTTTGTGCAGAAAAGCGAAATTATTCGAGCAAAATAATGGTGGCTTTCATCAAACTGACTTGTTTATATAATGGCAATATTATGACGATACTCTATTCATTTGGAAGGTTGATTCGATACGAGCACTAAAACAATTGCACACATCCCATCTCATTATTAGTTAATATGATTTAAATGGATGACATTGATGTTGTCTCATTTGATTTTCTTATTTCATAGCTGGCTTATTTGATGCGTCTATTGCCAAGAAATTTCTTTCTTTTTCCGAATCAGATCATTGCCTATCAAGATTGACGCAGTCTGTTTCTTCGTTTTACTTTTTCGAAGCCGCATCTAAAACATATGTGACATATTTTATTGATCGTCTGTCTGTCTGTATCTGAATGTGTGTGTGTGTGTGTGTGTGTGTGTACCGTTTGGTACAGCTACCGACAGAATAAAGTAGCATTATTTTGGAGATTCATATCATTTTGGAATGAACATTGAGAGCAATTGTCCTTGCTGGTTCTGTGAAGTGTGAAATTTGTTTCCGTGTTATCAAGACTTATCTTAATTGAAGGTGAGTTCGCTCGAATCCCAGAGCATCATTGAATCCATTTTCATAGCAAAGTTCTTTCGTCGTCACGAAATTCTGAGTGCTTCCCACAACCATATATCGCAGAAGAATCGATATTTATAGTTAGCTTCATTTTTGCCAGCATAAAATTACATTCAGCAGTCAAGAATGTGATATCAAATTTTCGATGCAAACGTGTGAGGAGATAATCAAATTTTCGATGCAAACGTATGGTCAGATAAACGGTGTGTGAATGTGAAGTTGTGCAAATTTGCACTTAGCAAAAAGTCACACACAAAACAATCACATTATACTCTCCACTTGCACACAAAACGCCATCATCCGAAATTAGTTCAGAAATACATTAGAGAGTTAACCGATTTGTTATTTGATGGCTTTGACACCCACTTGGGTTGATTTGATGCTTTTCTCGCTTTACCTCTCTCGTTCATCTCTCACACGACGGAAATGAGCGTTGTTGCATTTTGTGTGTTTTATGGGAGCGTCATCCAGCATATAAAACTGATTTTAAAGCTCAACAGCCGAAAAAGTTGTTTTCCCTTTGCGGCGAAACGATGGCCGTCAAAGCAACTCGATGATAGAGAACGACACATGTGCTCTCAAGCATCAATCCAAACAGGCTTTAGACGCACTGATAGAACACACAAAAACATGTACACTTTCCCACTAGATTAGGATGGGAGAATAGATAGATAGATAGATAGGTAGGTAGGTAGAGAGAGAGAGAGAGAGAGAGAGAGAGAGAGAGAGAGAGAGAGAGTGAGAGAGAGAAATCTGCACAAATCCAGTTATGAACCCAAATAGTCACATTTCCAAATATTTTCCCGATGTTTCTTGGGTTTTTTTTTCCATTTTTTGTTGATTCAGCATGAGTTAGAGCTGTCAAATTCAATCCTTCTGATATTCGCTTACTTTGGCACTTTCAATTGGGTTATAAAGTGTTCTCAGTTATGGGCTCAGCGAGCAACACACACAACAACAAACGAATTCGTCCAAATTCAGTCAACAATTAAATCGAATGTGTAGAAAGAAACGGCATGGCTTCGATTGGTTCAAGGTAGCGCATACAAATCACATACAAAAATACATACAAATTTACTCTAAAAAAATAAACGGTATGAAAAAAAGGAAGGCCGGAAAAAGCACTAGGGAAAATGTTTGCACAGCAAGTTTTATGGCTCAGTTTGCTCGAGGTTTTTTACGATGCCATCGAGAGTGAGTAAAATAAGTCCGCATATTTTATGCCTGTAACCGTTTCCAGTCCACAAAAGAATGCTAAATATGACCAGAGGCGTTAAAAAATGTGTATTAAAGAACCTTTCGGGAGCACAAAATGAAAGATGGGATGGAATTTAATGCGAATAAATTACCTATAAACGAATTTCGTATGCGCAACAAAATCAGACGATAACATTCAGAGAAAATTACTATTTTTCTGTGTAAATCATTATTGACAACCCAAAACAACAATCACATTCTAAGATGATGGTGATTCAGGCCTCAATTTTTCTGTTTCAATGACCCCGGATATTTGCTGTTCAATGCGAACTCCACGATGTTTACAGTACCTCGCGCATCATCCAAATCGGGCGAATCCATTTCGAGTGTTTTTCTGTTCGAATATATCTTTTCATTCGCGTGAATTAATGCGACAGATTCCGAATTTGCATGAAAGTTCCCGTTAAAAATTAATTTATCAACGTTTTGAAATGTCAATTGCAATACTGACTTGCAATTAAATTTTAAACGAGTTTTTAGCTTTAATTTCACGCTTTTCATCACCCATTTCTCAACGATACACAGAAACGCGCGTGCTAACGTCAATTATGTGGTACATTGCGAAAATTAGTTTGAAATTGACCGAAAAACATGCAGGCTTTAGGCAAATTCGGTTGCCATCTGGTTTGAGTTCAGCCATCATGTAACATTCATTCACGCCCACAGGCGAAAATGTTCCCAAATTTTTCTTTACCGAATGTTTTGTATTTCTGTCAAAGTTAGTACGCCAATTGGAGCCCAACAATCAAGCACCTGTGCTTTGCAAGATAATACAATATTAATTATACGCTTTTTCGTTTGTCTCAACGAAAAATTGACAACGTCGCGTCAATTCATTCGAGACGAAAAATGAAACATTTTCTCGGATAATAATTAGACAGCACATGGATAACCTCGACTCGGATATTGTTTCAACATCAAAAATTGCTAGTCGCAAAAAATATGGTGAAAATTCATCGAGAAATGCCATGCGAAACGAAACGTCGAAAATACCTTTGGCACTTTTCACTGCATGGATTTAGTCGAGCATCCGCTCACTCAATTTCCAATTTGGTAAATGTTATTTCTCCAAGAAATTAATGAGACCAATTTTAAGACGAGTGCAGCCAATCAAAGAAAAAGCTGGTTCGAAAAATATGTGTGTATGTTGCAAATAAAATTGATTTCATTGTTGGCAAACATTCATCATTCATAATCTGAATTTCAAATGCTTGTTGTTGTTGTTGTTGTTGTAGTTGTAGTTGTAGTTTTTGTTGTTGTAGTTGTTGTTGTTGTTGTTCACTTGAACTTCGATTACACTCATTCAATTTAAATGACAAGTCAATTCCAATGCGAATATATCCAACGATTTGAATGCATTTATCCATTTGAAATTGAAGTTGTGTTTATGTTTGTCGATGTTTTTTTTCGTGTTATGCTCTCGAAAGATGCACAAATTTGAGCAAAAATCTGCAATCGTCTGAAGCAGAGTCAAATGCATGAACCACCTTTACCAAAGATCGAGCAATTTTCATTTCAATTAGTATTTACGTTGTTTGAATTGATCCATTTCAAGTGTTTTCATATCCTCATATCCAATCGGCCGACTTAACCATCTTGGTCCCTTTGCCGTCGTTTCACTCCATCTTTTCCACTTTCAACTTTTCGCTAATGTATTTATTCTTATTTTCTTGTATGGCAAAAGTAGAAAGAGAGACAGACAGAGAGAGAGAGAGAGAGAGAGAGAGGAAAAAAAAGAAAGTAGATCAAATAAAACACATCATTTGTACAGCGTCATTTATTTCATACTTGAACTACATTGTGAAACATTAAACCAACATTAATTTTAGATTATATGTGTAGCAAAGTCAAGTACAAAGTCGAGGACGTCCATCACTCGTTCACCACAAAGCATTCAATTCACGACTATTAATGGTGCCTATAATTTGGCTTTGGTTTCAGTAAATTTGCTATTTGATAGCACATAGTTGTTACAAAAACAATAAAGCGACGGCGGAAAGCTTTCCCCAAATTGCATGTGATCGAAAATTCGTTGCCGGGGAGTGTGTATTCGTGAGTGAACTTTCGATGTAAAATCATGTATTTGCCATAAATCGAATCAAAATTGTCCGCACGACCGTGTGTAATGGCTCGAGAGTGAGTTATTTCAACCACTGAGATTGACTAGTCGTCGCGTTGCAAGTGTCCATTGTTTGTCATCATTCGCTTTTATCGCCAGCTCGACCGATTGCCCCATAAATTTTGTTAAACTGTCTTATTGTGAAATTCTTCGTAGAAATACACAATTCATGAGGCGCAGCGTTCTGTTTGGTTCAACGCCGTCGTGAATCCGTCGCTCTCCACAATGCGAATACACGGCGAAAAAAGCCAGGCCGGCCTTCATATGAATAAGATAAATGTCATAAATATCTTGCAATAGGCCTTTGTCTCAATACATTCAATTCGATTTTATTTAACATTGCTGTGTGTATGTTATTGAAAAGAAAATCACCCGGAACGCGTTAATAAAATGAAGGCAATAAGAGAATTGAAGAGATGAAATATTAGATGAGAAAGAATGACAGAGTAAAGGAAAACGGAATCAAATAAGTTTGATTCCATAGAAACCATATCCATGTTTCATTTATGCCACGAGAGAGTGCCATCGTTACTCTTCAATAACAATACATACTTCGCACTTTGTTTAGCAACAATAACAAAGTTTTACTGACGTAACATCAACCGTGGGAGCAACTTTGTGTGTACTATTATACTCTTTCCCGTGAATTGAGTCAATAAAAAGTAGACAAAGACTGGCTTCGCTTACAACAATTGAATGTGTACAGAGCGAGAGCTAGCGCAAGAAACTTTCCATCTTTTCCGGTCGGTTGGTTTGAGGGCGAATTATTGATTATGTGCTGCATTGTTTTAGCTTCTTTTAGCCATTATATTAGTTTCGATAGGAAAAACGCGCCATAAATTTTTTAAAAGCATTCAATGAAACTTTTATTAAGTTTCTGTGCTGAGGAACGTCTGCAGGGCTTCGCACCTCGCGCGTCTTCACCACTCACCTTGTTTGACAACAACAAATCTTATCGTGCGCTTCTATGTGACGCTACGCACTCTAGAACAATGACAATCTGGTCCCTGTAATGAGAGGAAGAGACAGAGTAGAAGTTTATAAGAGCATTTGATTAGAATTTCATTGGTGGTTTGATTTACGGTTGAAGGCGTCGAAAAAAATGAAAAAATTCAATTCAGTCAACAGTTGCCATCCGTATAAATGTATATGAAAATGGGATTCAACGACAAAAGAGAAAAAAGGGGATGATTTCTTATATTTAGTGCGTATCGCGCCGAGGCGAAAACGAAAATTACTTGAGTCTTGGAATAAAGCTCATTTATGTGTGTGCTTGATAAGAATATACATCGTGGCCAAGTGCATTTCCTGAACCAATCTTCCTGTCTCTCTCGTTATCGGGTAAGTTTGAACGAAATAATTACACAGAAGTTTCATCATGATTTATTCAGCTCGAGCTGAAGATTGCAGGAAACGACGCGAATTGAACGAATATTATTACATCGAATGAATATTGCTATCTGTCAGATTATACCAAAGAGTAATTAAAGATTTATACTGTACATCGAGAAATAAAATGAAAGTTGTGAGCTTCCCACGAAGCGTGTTCAACTTTTGAGCGGCTTTGAGAAAAGAATTTCTTAGTTCTTTTGAATGCGCGTAAATACTGAAATATACAAAAGCTTAAAATCAAACGATGGGGTAATTTTTCAATATATCAATAGATTATTATCGTTTTGGTGACATGAAACTTTTCCAACAAGTTGCTCATTTTCCTCAGTTTATTCACAGTCGAATCGAAATTCAAGGCTTTTGCTGTCTGAGCAAGTCAACTTTGAAGGGACATTGTATTTAGTGTCTTCTTCTTTTGAATTATTGCCATCGCGTCAGATTGCAGAGTTGTAATTTCATTTCAGCATTATTTTCTTTTATCGGAATCCGATTACTTCTTGGTTGAATTTGGCGACTTTGTTGGGTCAATTTTGTTGAGCGTCGATGATACCCGATGCCATTGAATCAATTTAAAATTAATTTCCTCTCGTCAGCAAATTTTAATCACAACGCTAGCGTGAACGCTAGAAGTTTATAAGATGATTGGCTTAATGATCGAATTGAACGACTCTGAAGCTTAAATTTTCATAGACATTGCCTGGTAATTATGATGATTTTCAATTAAAACTGACTGGAATGTCGTTAGCCATAATGATGAGTGGGATGATGCTTGGCTTGCGGTATCTCATATTGTGTCTCATCGTTTGTGTTTGCAGCGCACGTCCACTTTCAAACAAATTAATTCAATTTTCGGTTTGAAAGCGATTATTTTCATTAAATCTCGCCTCCGTAGCCATAAGAAGAATGGCTATTAGACTTTAATTACATGTTTCACCAAGAATCATGGTGTGCAGGGGCAAATCAAATAATAACTTTGGAATGTAATCGGTACGGAGGTGGGATTCTTTAGTGATATGGTGCACATATTGCGCGACAAATTGATTTCAAATGGCGTGCAAGTTGAATACAAATTTTCCCATTTCCCTCTTATCAGCACTTTTGTATGTCGATGAAATAAACTCAACGACCCTTTGTAATGGTTGCAACTATTATAGCCATTTAAAGTTTTTCATTGCACTTTTCTAATTGCTGCGTGCATTTTCAAGAACACCGAATTACATTGCCAGAGAGCGTTGCGTTGGCAGCTCGTGACAAAATATTTACCCATGCACTGAATAAATGAATATAACCGTTATTCCTAAGCAACGAATAAAGCTCATATCATTTTTCCGGTTGATATTGCGTTGCGTATTTTAATTTGAGTTGCATAGTGCATTCAAGAGGATTTCTTCTTGGAATATTGCGATGCCACTCAAATCGAATGGAAGATATACATGAATAATAATAATGTATATGGAGACAATTTATGTCATTTCACTGGTTGAATGCACTACATTTTGGACGATAGGCATTGCAATGCATATTCGATGTGGTCGATGCCGCTTGCTTTCTTCTTCCGTCCTATAAATGAATTAACATTACGTTTTGCCTTGTAGTTTCCATATGTCGACATTGCAAAACAAAATGAATGAAACAAAAGAGATTACATGGATAAGAAACGACAGAATCTCAATTATGTATCAGACTGCACTGGTTCCAGATGTGACGAAAATGGCATTCTACACAAATCCAAATTTGCAATGTGAACATTGCGAACTCCATTACATTGAACCATATTGGATGAACACATCTGAAGAAGCTGCTTCAACATTTAAATAACATTAATTATTATAATTGCTAAATAAATATTCATATTAAGTCAATATACATTGATGCAATGCCTTGATTATGGCGCAGATATGATCGGCATGGCGCAAGACGCACGGACGTTTTGCGGTGGTGGCGGAGAATCATACTTTTCCGAGATCATGAACCATACACTCTTCTAAGCGCGCAATCTCTCCTATAATCAGCTGAAGAGCAGTGTATAATTCAAGTCGAATCACTCACCATTTTTCTAACATTGCATTTTCACAATTCAGTACACAATTTTCACCCATTGTAAGGTTAAAATCCGATATAACCATAAAATTGGAAACAGATTCTCTCATCATGAACGCTTCCATGGTTCCGAGATAATTTTAAACGCATTTTCCACTAACGCTCTGCTCTCTGGGCGTGAGCATGCAATCATGTTCTATGAGAATCAGCAACATATCGCATTATTATTTATACCATCAAGCGCACATATTTATAGCCATAGACAGTGAGCGTTTCATTGCATTGCTTGTGAAAATTATGAATTTTCTATAGATTTTGAGTGCGGTATGATTAATGAGCTCAATATCAAATGATGCGGCTAACAGTGTGTGTGTGTGTGTGTGTGTGTGTGTGTGTGTGTGTGTTTACATCTGGGCAAGCAAGTATGGAATCGATTTCAAACGGAATCAATTTATAAACAATAATATTCAGCGCCGTTTCAAATCAAAATCCAAATAGTTAAAATGCATTTCAAACATGCAAGTATTTTATAAAAATGCAAAGCGATTTCGATGAGAGCTGTATTTCGGAGAAAATCTAGCATCTTTCAACGGAAGTTGACAACAACAAAACCATGAAATGTATCAAAAAGTTTTTATCGTTGATTCGGGAAATGCTCTCGAAATATGGCATTGGTTATGTGTGAAAGCTGCATCTATTTTTTATTATTAGACTGCTATTTTTTATTGAATCGCTTTCAGCAAAGTGACATCAGTTATGTCACGATATTGCTTTTTATCTCGTTGTACAGATATGTGAGCGAAAAAATGTAACCTGCACCCCAAAACACGATTCTTTTCATTTTCGAGCAAATATCACTAGATGAACTACATTTATATAAAAATGCTATTTTCTATTCACATGGCAATGCAGCACCTGTGCCCAAAGCCAGCATTTTATTGACGGAACAAATCGTTGCCTTCGGATTTGGAGTACACATGCACATTGCACACATTTTGTAACAATGAAATTGGTTTTTACATTCAACATTTCGAATCGGATATTCAAAAAAAACAAGCTGCATGAGCATGACAGGTATAAGCAACTCATGTGCCCGAAAAATCATTCGCGTAGCCTAACACATCCGATATGGAAAAAAATGTCAATCAATCTATGCGATTAGCTAAGTTTGAAGTGGAACGACACAGCGATAGCTCTAGGAGGTAGATATTAATTTGATATTCATATAAATTTGTTGAGTTTCATGAAATAATCATCAAGATTACGAATGATTTGAATTGATTCGAACACATTTGTATTAATTCAATATGATTGCGATTCATTCAGATTCATTAGGATTCATACTGTTTAGATTCGTGCCTACCCCCTAGCGATAGCTATGCATATAGATCAGTCGGCGTGAAAGCTGATTTTCGAGCGGCACCATCAACATGGATAGCAAAAGAGAAAAAAAGCAGTCAATAGAAAAGCTGGATTGAAGTGCCTGCAGAGACGAATAAATATGCAAAAGGATAAAGTTCATTTTTGTGTTGTATCTTAAAAGGTGGCAGTGAACATTGCTTTCGGGTTTCGCTATTTTTCTAACGAAGGGATATTTGCATTTTATATTTTATATAAAGCTAAGTAGAATGCTGCAAATAATGAATGCGGTCAAGCTAGAGATATGGACGAATTTTGGTTGAAACTGCCGTTATCTACGTTGATTTTGAAGACTCTGTTGTACACAATGCGAATCCGGGCGCTCGAATTGAATGTATTAATGTGTACAACATCCGCTGCGATATTCCGGGCGGAATCTGGTAAAAATAGCTCACTTCAAATTTGATATGGATCGAAAATCCGGAACCCTTCACCAAAGAAAACTCGGAATATATTCTAAGGAAATTGTCGAAAATGGAACTGGGCGGTTCACGATTGGAATCTGATGAGGATGAGAGAATCGAAATGAGGAAACGAATACGAATGAGCATATAATAGGAAACAAGAGAGAAGCTCGAGGCCAAACGGGAGAGAGAGAAAGAATTGAAAGGCGAGAAACCTAATGCGTTCACATTTCTACAAAAT
Source organism: Obolodiplosis robiniae (assembly GCA_028476595.1). Taxonomy (NCBI): domain Eukaryota; kingdom Metazoa; phylum Arthropoda; class Insecta; order Diptera; family Cecidomyiidae; genus Obolodiplosis; species Obolodiplosis robiniae. Next base: position 11,558,045 of record CM052015.1, on the reverse strand, counting down.
TACTTGGCTTTCTTCTATAATTTAAATTGAATTTAATTTTCATGTAGTTTTTGTGTCTGCTCGAAGCAAAAAAGATGCTATACATAAAAAGCAACTTTTTATGCAGTTCAAAATTGGATTGCAGATACATTGTCGAATGACCTATGGAATAAGACAGCGCCAACAGCATCGGTTACACCCACATCAGACACGTTGTATAATGTTAAATCGAAATAAATGAGCAACGAAGAAAGCTAGGTGTAAATTGAGCCGTAATTATGTTCCAAGAGTAACGTTCACGTGAAAGGTCGTTCACAAAATGCATTGTAAATGTTCAAATTAAATTTATCAAAATTAGATAAGTTTGTTTGTGACATGACATCAACTCTTTCAAAGTTAAACTACCCTAATTTAAAAGTGTTTGTTCTCATTATCGAAGAGTGGCCCCATTTTCACACAACATTTAAAATTCGTTGAGTAAAGCAGAAAATAATGAAAATACGGCACACACAATGGCATGTCACAACAGCAGCAGTCCAATGAATCGTTCCAAAACAACAAAACAAGGCAATTTCAGTCGTTGATTGAAAAGATCCAAAAAGCGTCCGCTGTATTTTTGCTGAATTTTGTGAAATAAGATAGAGAATGAAAGTGAAATTAATGAGCGCAATAGATTTATTCGAATAGAAATTGAATATAGACAGCAAATGGGGTCAAATGCAATTTGAATTACTTCATTACGATGTAATTTGATACAATAATTTCCCTTTTCTGTTTGTATTTGTCGATGGCGCGCACAATTCGTCTGTATTCATGCCATTTACCCAATTTGCCAATGATATCATGTGGATATGATTCTCATGTGAATAGCAATGTGCCAGTTGACGTAGGTGGAACAATACATTATAATATCAAACTACAGAGGCGAGCATATCACTAAAATTATTGATGTTGTTGTTGTTGTTTTTTTTTATCTCGCTTTTATTCGCACCCAGAAAATCGCATCGATCCCCAGAGTAAAGTCAGAGTTCATATCATTGATGAACTTTAACACCGACTTAACATCATCTTTATGGTTTCCTCTTTCTACCATTTGACCATCTGCGCGCAAGAGAAATGGTACGGTGGAGCGCGCGATGTGTGATGTGCTTTCCTTATTTTGCGAGTGCCGCCTCGAAGAAGCACATTCACCATTTAATAATATATATTTATCGTGCAGCAATGGTGTGGATTTTGCAACAATGTTGCCAAATGGCTCGTTCGTTAGATGTGATGAAAGCGGGTTGAAAATTGTATTTCATTGTTGCTTCAAACAGACAGTTTACCGCTCACCCGTCCTCTTTTTCTTTCTTCTCTTTCGGTGTGTGTAGTGAATTAGCAATTTGAACATATTTCAACAAGTACTCCGTGAAAAGCATCCATTTTCCCTGTCAAATGCAATTATTCAGCTTTCAAGAGTTGTGATGTTTGCATCCTGTTTTCATGAACACGAGAGAATAGAATAAGAAGCACACAGCTACAAACAAATTAAAGCATCCCACATCATCTGATACACTAGAAAATTGATATCTTAAACATTCTGTCCGCGTATAAATGGTATTTTATTTACGTGCTGCGAACACAAGGAGAAAATCATTTATCGATGTAGGAACAATGGCTAAGGCAACAACCGAATCGTGCGATTAGCATAATAAATAGATCAGTGAGACATGACAACTGGAAATACCTCAAGAAGCATCTCTCATACGCCTTCAAAAACGTTCATACATGCAAAGATATGGTGCAATCATATGAAAAATGTATATGTTGTGTCCTAATTCAATTCGTAATTAGACCCACAATTTTTGTCGGAACAGTGATTAACTGCCAACTAGTCGATTAATTTGCAAATTTCAGAACGAAAACTTCACAGAAACACCACATTTTTGGCTACAGTAGCATCATTCCCCATCTAATAAAGCATCTGATTTACTTTTATTCCATTCGAACATCGAGCAGCTTCTAAATTCAACGTGATATATTTAGGCCCATTATTTCGAGACAACGAATCGAATATAAATACATTTATTTGAACGACGTTGTGGTTTTGAGGGTGGTAAATTTTCGGCCCCGCTATCCTGTTCCCGCGCTCAGATTTTTGTCATTTTCCATTCGTTCATAATTCGGCAAACATATTGTCGCTTTTCAATTAAGTTCAGTTGAGATTCTTCGACAAACTCATTTCATCATCGCTCTCTCCACAGGTGACGTTCCAGCCAACAAAATACTGATGAAACTTCAATTTAAGCCACTCGAATTCAGTCATAAATTGGATTGTGCTTTCATCATTTTGCAATTTATAATTTCTTAACAAAACCATTTATTCGGAAAACATCGCTCACGTTTTCCTTGTGATTTTGCTGGATCACGTATATCTCCAATTTTATGAACTTCCGTTTCAATTCATAATCTCAAAACATTTCAAATCATTTGCGGGCGCAGTACATTTTTTGATCTTAAACGTATTATGCATTGTTGTTCACTTGTTTTTGTACATTTTTTTAATAAATTGTTTTCGCTTTTGAATCATTCGATGAGGAAATGAACTCGAAAGCCATGAGAGTGCATTAGTGAATGCTCAAACCGCTCATTTCCGATCCGACAGCGCCAGCATTCCAGTTTGACTCACTTCACCAGAAATTTACCGGAATCATAACAAGCGATTATTGTAATTACAGCCAATATACATTGCATAATGAAGCACAAGTAATTTGCTAACATACACATTTGAGTGAGCACAAAGAATCTTCGTGTACGCAATTTGCGCCATTGTCGATCCGATCCGATGAGAAAAATATGGATGAGAAGGGGAATGAAAATTGTGGTTTGCTGTTACACTAACACAACGGTTGACTTGAAGAATAACAACGGTTGGCCTTGCTTCCACAATGAGTATACAGACAAAAATATTCGTTATAAAATTTTAAATTGATTGTTTCGCTGAACGATTGTGTTATTTTATTCTTTGGCAAAAAATGTGCTCGGCCGCCACATTAATAACAAAACACAGATGATAAAACCCACGGTACAATTGAAAAATCCAATCTGGAAAAGTTTTTGAGGGCGGTTTTTGCGTCTGTACAGATATTTCATTTGACCTTCGTTTCCCTTTCTTTCTCTCTCTGTCGACCTATTCCGCTCCCTTTCTCTCATTTTCTTTCTCTTTCACATTCATTTTCTTTATCCATTGCAGCAATTTATTTTAAATTGAAATAATCCCATCGGAATTTGTATTCCCTCATCCCATTTGCTCTTTTGGACGTGTAATTTCATAAATACAGCCGAATCATCGGTGAGTTTTTTTTTTAAATTTTCCGAAACAAATCATTAAACAATGAAACATTTCGGCCCTTCATCAACTCAATTACTGAATTTGGAGTGTATCATTTTTCAATTGGTTCAAACAAATCGCTTAACCCTCAACGATTTCTGCTGGAAATTCAGCGATGTATTTTCAATATTCCCAATGCATTCGAATTAACAATGTGTTTCATTTGTGCATTGCAAAATGAAATTGAATTTCAATATGAATGCAAATAATAGAAATAAAATCGAACGCATGCAATCCAATCAGCAAGCCATTTTGCGTTGTGCCGGATCGGTGCAAATCATCGTTTGTGTTTTATCGTTAGCTAAATTCATTTGAATAATTGCTACTTGTGTCAGTTTATGTAAATATATACTTTATTAATAAATTAATTTGATACACAGTAATTTGCTTAATCTGCCGAGGCAATTACGTTGATAGCCGTTTTCGCCACGCTATGTCATGTAATATCAATCACTGTTAAATGCGAAAAAGCATGGATAAATTTCAAATTTAGTTTGCAATCGATTAAATTTCTCTCGGGTAAAAGCTTGCAGGTGACTGATGAGCTGTCGATCGTAACTGTATACGGTAAAAGTTCTCAGCTGTGGATTAAGATCAAGAAATATTCGTAGATTGTTAAAATTAAAGTTGTGATGCGCAACAGTGAAATGTTGAAGATTCGGAAACGTCTGTTCGATGCAACGCGTATCAACGGTGGTGCAAAAGAAAAATTGTAAAGTGGAAAGTTTGGGAAACCACTTGTTAAACTGAGACATCGTGAGCCCCAGACAGCCGTGATTAAAGTGTAACTTTTGTAAATGTTGAAATGGTGCTCGCATATCGAGGGTGGATGGTATGCGATTGAATGTCACTTCGGTCAAAGTTGTTCGGCAATGACAAACAATCGCATCATGAATTCTTTTATTGACATCGTAGTCAAATCGATCGTAAGTGATGCGTAAATGTGTGATAATATCGCCGAAAGCCATCAAAACTTCTGGATGGCTGGTGATTGTTTGATGGGTGGAAATTGTTATTTCTGTATTTTTGTATTTTTGCAAAAGCACTCGACGGCAGGCGAACAGGAAACGTGCGTGAATTATGGCCAGCTCAAATAATTCCTTTAGATTGAGATGCATGAAAATCGCCTCAAGACAATCATCATTGAGGTCCACAATACTAAGCCGGGGTTCATCACGATTCGCTACGCAAATAAAACGAGTCAAGCTCATTTTAAACTGGGATCGCTGACAAAATACGCCTGACATAAGGTCGTGGGCAAACAACTGATTTCCATTTTTTACCATCACTTAGCGGCTTTTATTCCGGCTCAATAACGTTCACGTTGACACACAAAAACGTGTTGCTACTGCTTTGAACAACTGTTCGCTTTTCTTTGACACACGCTTTTATTTATAGCACACAACAAATATTCTACTCCAAAGTTAATTTTGTACAAAAATAATACATGTTTATATTCATAGTACACGCAATAATGACCTTTCCAATTCGCAACCGACTGAACTTTAGGTGCAAAACTGAGCAATTTATGGACGCGCAACAAAAACAGAGCGATTTGATTCGATTTGAATACGACGAACAATTACCATAAAACGGAGTGTTAGCACAAATAAAACGGTGTTAACAGTAGAATGCATAAAATATCAGGTTCGACACGCTATTTCAGGATCAGAGGTTTAGTTTTCAAATTATTGCGCATTCAAAATCGGCATTCGAATTCACCTAGGATTTCACAACAAGGCGCTACTTTGCGTTGTGGGCTTGCCGATGGGCCAGATATTCAACAAATTGACCCACTTAATGCCGAAACCATCTTCTTCAATCAATCTAAAACACAGGTATTTAGGTATGATAAATTGAATATTAAGACATTTTACGTGCCGATGATCCATTTTCTCCAAATGGATGTACTCATCGTTGGTGATTAATTTCGCTCTTTTTATTCGCGGTTATTCAATTCCATTTTGACTAATCAAATAAAGACCCAATCTTATTGCCAGACTTTTCCCAGCATAATTGGCAGTTTATGCCAAGCGATTTGCTTTCATTTATTGTTGTTTTACGCTCACTGTTTCTGTATTCAAACAAAAGTACGTGCCTGACGCGTCGAAATGACAGATCTACTGCAAACCAAACAATGATAAGAATTGTAAAGACGGTGAAAAAGAATCGCGCGCGATAATAAATGCGATTAATATTCGAAATAATGGCCGTTGAATTCAGCTGCGGCTTTGAAATTTGAAGAAAACTTCGGAAAAAAATTGGTCGTTAAATTAATAAGTAAATAAATCGAGTCGAAATTAGATTGTTTTCGTGATGATTGTGCAGATGGCGTCGTTGAATATGAGATACAGCGGACAAACGATACCAAAACACACCAACTTAAAGTGGCATTGTCCGGAGGCTGCGACAAAAAAAACGGTTCAAAATAAAGTTTCGCGAGACTTCCAAAAGAATTTAAATTTGCGGCAACATTTCGATTTTTTCTCGATAAAAGTTTGTCATATGAAAAGCGCTACATGAGTTTTGAGTTTCATGTTTAATCATTTTACAGAAGACGGATAAATCGGAACATTGAAGCCAGGCGTTATCACGTTTCAACTTTTTTCATCTCGGTGAATCTGGTTTTCCTCTCAATTTTTTCCCATTAAAAGTTATCACGGATTCGGAATATTATTGCATTTTATTTTTTTGGCTGCCATTCTAGAGCCGTCGGTGTTATTATCGCACCGCTATCACAATATCTGGTTAAAACGCTCGGTTAGAGGTAAAATCATAAGTAAATTGATTATATTGATATTTAATGGCAAATAGAAATACGGTTCCAAGTCGATACACGTCATTTACCATGATGCAAATAAGCCGCCAGGCTATTTATTCACTTGAGTTTATTATTCTTGACAGTTCGCAAGCTCTGCCAATCATGTAAGCACACACAAAAAAAACATTTTTCTTGCATGTAAATCTATTAAAGCAAGCAAAAAATTGTATGAGAGTCGAAAATCCTATGTGCTTGTTGTCTACAATTGGTTCAATTCACTGAAAAACATGGTTAGACCCTTTTTGTCAATTGTGTGCTCTCGCATAATTCCATGTTTCATTTTGCCTAATCGATAGAACAGTGTGTGACTTCATTTCAAACAACTTGCATTGATTGCGAATCAAATCCATGTTCATGTGTGATTAATGGAAAGCCAATGTTGACAAAAACCAGCGACAGCGTGAATTAATGTAATCATCACATTTCTTAGTAGCATTTCGACAAAAATTCTGAGTGAATTAGAGATTGTCCTTGACAACAGCATAATAGTCAATGATCATTAATAGTAGCGTGACCTAAAGAAATTTGATGCAAATAAGAATGATTCGAATGTGAAAGAGAACGATGTCGGGAATATCGTGGCTTGCAGCGAAATCTGTTGATATAATGACGTTGGTAATGAGCGTAACTAAACGATGGGCTTCTGACAAAATACCCATCGAAACCAATCAGTCAAGCCGATATAAGAAATATCGATCCATAGTCAAAAAACAATATATTCTGATGCTGCCAATTTCACAACCATTTTGCATCGACTGATTTTGTTTGATTTTTTTTCGATTGACGCATTCTTACCGTCACCTGCTCTTCAATTACATCCCTGTAATCTTTCTCACCGCAAATTCATTTTATCCAATTTCTCCGGGCCGTCAAGTAAAAGCTATTGATTTTGGTTCTTCGATTTCATTTGTGATATATTCTGTTGTGAACCAGTCAAACACCCCATGCCATTGACAGATTTTACTAGAAAAACAATAGCTTGCCGTTTCGTTGTATATTTTTCATTTTGTTCTTAATATGGAAATGTGTGGAAAAAAAGTGTGAAAATAAATTACTTTAGCACAAAGTTCGGATGGAAAAGGTGTGCGCAAGAGCCAAAGTCATTTTATTCTGAGTGGGTTGACGTTGCCTTGTGAATATGTAAGTTTGCCAAGCATCTACTCTCTTCAGCTTATTTCTTGGTTGTATGAAAAACGTTCTGATAATCGCAAGTAGAATTCAACACAAAAAAAAAAAACGTAATCGTAAATGCGAAATTTCAAATAAAGTTGAATGGCAAGCGACATTTCATTGTCTTCCTCATATACTTAAATTATAATACATATTTATATAGAAAGAGAGACCGACGTGTGTTCCATTGTTTTGATCCCCATCAAATATTGGTGTCCTACTTCCCAGGTAAAAGGTTTCTATTTGTGCAAAACCTTCAAATCCATTCCCAAAAATGAATTTCTTTTTTTTCGTCGTCTCACTTTTAGTTCCATTTTAATAAAAATAAAAACAAATCATATTAAAAGGAGACGGATGGGTCTATGATATGTAATGTCAAAAATATATTTTTTCATTTTGCCATACGCCTTATTGGAGACACAAAACGATATAGAAACATATGAATGACCGAGAATGAAAATGAGACCTCACATTTCATCTGCTCCTCTGGCTTTTGAACATCTCTGTAGGCAAGAGCAAGAGGTAAGGTGCGGGGCCTCGTTTCTATTCACATAATTTCATATAACGTTGACTGTCTTTTACGTAAGACCAAGTCTATTTCAATTTAATCTGATTTCATCTGAATTTGTGTATTTTGTACGAGGGAACACCGGTGTCAACAGTTGCGGCATAAGACAAGTTACTGGACTAAAGGTATTGTTCCCCGAATTAAAGTATGATTTTGGTTTGCATGACTCGAGAGCCAACATTTGGCGACACAAAATAGACTGATGTAAAAATCTATGGATCGATTCCCGAAATGTGCTTCAGCATTCTTAGCTACGAGCGAATATAGTAGATGTTTCATATGATAAAATGATATTGTTAGCTGCATCTGACAGTGACATGGAAAAAAATCAACTTGAAAACTTTCGAACATCGATGAATCACCCACGTTTTCGTGCTGTGCCGGAAAGCCATTTTCGCTTTTATTCATGCTATTAATTTGAATCTATTTCCGCTCACTTATTAGTTCAATCCATTTGCTTGAGCCGCCCATTCACTGGGGAAAGTTCGGCAGGAGCCTCGAAGGCGAGCGCACATTTCGTATGTTTTTGATTGTCGGCGACGTGCAATTTCTCTATAACCAATTTTTCTGTGTGCTTTTCAGTTGCTGTTTTTCTCGTAAATTCAATCTCGTTAATTCGGCAACGAGCAATATTTGTGAGACGCCAATGGCATTGGCTATGTATTTCCCAATCACTGAGTAAAAAAAGAAGAATACGATATTCTGATTGAAAGTGAATATGACTGTTGTAACTAGAGCTGTGAATGTGTGCAATTGAATTACTTTGTTTTCGGATGTTCGTGCTTATTTCGATTCATCGAATCCAATGAAGCCCATCGCAGTGCTCCTGTGAAATACACGTGATTGAATGTTTGTTGGGTTTGAAAATGAATTTATGTAAAGGAAAATAAAAATAATTGGTAATGGAAAATGGAAACTGTTTGTGGATGGGTAAATGTTTGTTTGTATCGAAGAGAAAAAATATTGAGCTCGAGATATTTCGAGATTGTGTTCAATTTGGCGAAGCAAATTCCATCTCATTCTACATTAACACGCATTTCCTCTGGTGTTGCTGCTAAAATGCGTGCCGGTGCGGACGCAATCAAATGGAAAATAAAACGAAGAACGCTTGAACATGTACTCAATAATAATATGTTGCCTGTCACAAGAAGAAATGCGTTCGGAGGACATCGGACATCGACGTGTCTTTGGCTGGATGATGGTCAACTTCTTTATCTTCATCGCTCCAACTATGCACTCTATTTAGTGAAAGAATGTATTTTTCATAAAATAAATGCTACGATTGGATGAATTTATGACAGCATAAAGTAAAATCAGTTGCTGTGATGGAATGAGTGGACCAAATTGCTGCTCAAAATCAAATATTTTCCTTTCATCGTTTAAATGATAATTAAATGGTAGCACAATTTCAAAGAGTGTTTGCACGAAACTTTACGGAAAAGCATCAAGTATTTCGTCATTCATTCATGTTGCTCGCTACTGATAAGATTTTCTTTTATTCTCCGTCTCGCAGATAAATTGGCAGGAAACAAAAAAGTTATAGTATTTTGAAAATAATGGGAATCTCTCTCGGTGCTAGTCGCTTCTGTGTGCACTGAACAACATCAAACGAAAAAAAGATATTATTAGTTGCCTGTTTTTTGAAGCTTTTCCTTGGAAATTATGATATTCATCATTTTTTTCATTTTCAACATTTCAACATTGACATTGACAAAACCTTTTTCCAATTTAACTTTATTTCATTTCTCATTCAGCGAAAAATATTGTCATATCAATGCTTGGAAGAGTTGAAACGCCAATGTTTTGCTGTTTTCAGTTAACGTTCAATCGAATTTTTCGTACATTAGCGAATGAATAGGAATTATGGCTTCAAAACAAGCGTGAGATGAGCCATTGAGTAATTCAGGAAAAAATAAGGAACAATCCATTTTGATTATTTAGTTTGGATGAAATGCTCGTTTTTCAGTTTTAATGCGATTTAATCTTTTATTTATGGAGAAAAAAATTTGCTGTGCCGCTTACGAAACATCAAAATAACCTTGTCATAAAGATGAAAATGCGTAGGCTGAGCTAAAAAATCAATCGAATTGGAATCAGCGATAAAATACAGAAGGAAACGGAAACATGTCAAAATGTCAACTTTCTGTCATGTGAATGATCCGTAAGCTTTCGATTTTCATCTCCTCATGAATCTGATTGAATACAAAATTCTGTTTGAGCTGATCCATAAATAGCTTTTTGCTTTCATGAAATTTACTTCAAACAGCCATTTTGGCGAATAAAATTTGGTTCGAGTTGTTCGTCTCGTAAAAAGCTACAAAAAAAGTAGCACGCGCATTATTATGGCATCAAATCTCGTAAAATGGTATTTACGTCGTTTTCGAACACATTTTCCACCAGAAAAGGTTATGATATTGGTGCTTTAACACAAATAATTTGCTTTTAGTTTCATTTTCATGTTTTTTTTTTTTTTTGCTTGAAAAAACTATATTTTTTTTTGTAACCATTTGTGAGATGTGCTTGGGTAATGATATCATGTGATATCATGTAATACTTTTTTCCATCGACACTGTTTGCCTTTGTCCTCTTTTTCAGCATCCAAGGAAATAGCAAATCTTCATTCAGAACGCTAAAACGTCGTTGAATGTGAATGATGTATATGTAGCATGGCAGAGTAATTATTTGAGTGCGACATTTTCGTAATTTGAGCATCTCTCATAGCGAATGTTGGTGGTTGGGCCGCTCTCATTGGTAACGCATTTCAGTTTTTTCACTTTGCGAACAAAGTTTTCATGGTAAAAACATCGATCTAACTTGTTGTGCGTTTTTTCTATTTCTCCATCTTCTTCGTTTCCATGTTTGAGTTGGTGCGCGTCCCACTTGAATATGGAGTTAATGAGTGACGATGAGTAGTCAAAGTGGTGCAAAACTTTGCCGGATAAAATGAAATTATGGTCATCATGTAATGCACGAATAAGTTCGTAATGGCGTTGCGCACGATGTGAACAACGCCATCCTATCATTTAATCCAAACAACTTGAGCGCTGTTGAGTTTATCAAAGACTCAAGCGGCTCAAATCGTACGGCAAACTTATTCAAATTATTCATATGTAATACGAAAAAAGGACACATATTCGAACTTCATTTACAGCCACTTTTAATATAACCAGCACTATTTCAAGAATTTGTTGCTACATAATTCCACTTTTGCAAAAACTATTTTTGGACCGAAATACTTGTACAATAAGCCCCATTTGTTGGCTGGTATCGAGTCGAATCGACCAATAATATTCAACTCTACAACTATCTTGAATGTAATATTAGTGTTTTCGGTTGATTGGCATGCGGTTCCGAGTCGAGCTTGCTACGAAATGGAGCATTTATTTGGCCACAACATGAAAAATGTGCATTCGGATGTCATGTTCAGTTAATTCATTATTTTGAACAAATTGATTTTTTCCGCCGAGAATTTCATGGCTGTGTTCGAAGATAAGAAATGAAAAATTATAAATATTACAATCATCAATCAAACATTGATGAAGATTTTATTTAAATGTGACATGAAGGACAAATATTACGACAAATCGATTGAAATAAAAGAGTTTTGACGATAAAAAATTCATTTTTATGAGAAAAGCGATGTTCAAGCCACTGTCCTAGTCAAACGCACACTAGTTCGCTTTGAAGTGTGTGTGTGCGGGCGATTGGTCGTGAAAAGAGCAAATGAGAAATGTTTGAAAAATAATATGACCTTCAAATGATTTATCAACATTTTGACTCAGATACCGAGCAGCATAAAGCGCAATGAAACCGAAAATATAAGTCCTTTTATCGATGGAGCAATCTTTCATCTTTCAGTCTCGTCAAAATCAAATGAATGCAGCGAAAATGGATAAAGCTCAATACATATGACATTGAGCCAACTTGGCGACATCACAGAACTTTTCTCATCGTGTGGCATACACGAATAAACAGCAATTTTTTATGGGCGAATCTCATTCTTCCACTCACTTCGAATCGAATAAACGAAGTCATGATGAAATTTATTTGCAGAAAAGCTAAGGTGCAACATTGTACGGGTATTTCTGTTGCGTTTAGTTATACGTGTCATGCAATTTTCAATATACCCGCCCACATCTAAATATCTATCACCTGCTTTAAGAATTATATTCGGTATTATAACGCTTGCATGTAAGCAACTTGATAAAATGAATTGCCGATGAAAACAGATATGAACTGCTTTTTTGAAGTGATTGATCAGCCAGTATTCTGCAGCACAACCATTGTTCGTTCTATATTCCGAACAATATTTTCTGGATGGTATCACACAACTGATGAGTGCGCTCGATGAGTGTCTACATCTCAGTAGCTGAATTGTTTGAGTGGTCTAAGTGTGTGCTTTGCACTCGAGACTTTTACTCGATGCGAAGCAGCAATCTGGTGTTCGCGAGCGACACCCATTTCAACACCATAAATATCATTTTCATAATAGCAGGAAAACCAAAAAAAAACCAAAGCTTTCGCTTTTGTTTAACATCTTGCTCGAATCAGAAAATGAAGGAAGCTATGCAATTATATGTAATAATAAAATATTTTGACATGCTGAATGAATCAAAAACTTTGTAACTTCCTTTTGGAACCACTTTTTGAATTCTTACATGAATGAAAGAGAAGGGAAAAATTTAAAATCCAGAGCGCATATTTCTCGTGAATATATTACTCTATTTGACATTTGGCATTGCGGAACACTTGTTCTTCACTAAGAACTTTCTAAATTGCTCACGATTTTATTGGACAAATTGTTATTTCTATCGTTAAATTCTATGTACTCGCGGTGGAATGCCATCACATTTTTATGAATATTGTCATGTTTGAACTAATGATTGGAATTTTATTGCGTCTATTGAATAAAAAATGTGATGTTTGAATGAATTTCGCTTTAATCTCGTAGAGATTCCCCTGAATGCGGTTGTTAAAAATGAAAACAAAATTCTGCAATCTATTGGCTCGATATGGAGAGAGTGAAAAAAAGCGCCAGCTCTCGTAGAATCAACAAGCACAAAATTAAAGGACTAAATATTCAGATAAAATGCAAATAGAATCAAATTGGCAGCGGGGAGCAGCAAATGAAAATGCCGGAGAGTGTAAATAGGAAAAAACGGATTTTTGAATTAGGTCAGATGTCGGATGCGGTTTTTCTATGGTTTTTTGATTCATTGATTCGAATATAATGTAGAGGATGAAGCGTTGAAGCTGTTTCAAATTTTATGCTTTTAATTATGAAACTGCAAATACCGAGCTGCTGCTTTTTTCCCATTTGATAGCTTGAATAATATTTTTATTTTCATCCTTTCGCATATTAATTGTGGGGCACTGCGTTGGGGTTTCGTGCTCAATCGCACTGTTGGGTGTATCATTCAAATTCGAATTCGTATGTGGTTTTTGCGGATTTGAAAATGATGAATGGCAGTGGAGAGTAAATAAAATGAGTATGAATTATAAACTCCATATGAGGTTCAGATTGGAAACTTATAGTATTTGCTCTCGAACCCAATGAGCACATTAAGTCCCTTCTAATTTAAGTCAGATCACCATTTTATATTCGCCCTTCGAAATGTTCTGATCAACAGCATAGAAAATATATGCATTTTGATCAATTAATTTTTGTATTAAAACTAAAAAAGCGCCCATTCACTATTTTATGGATATTTCATCAAATATCCTAAGCATGGCAAAAAAATGTGCGTAATCAAAACAATTTCATGTTTGCTGCTGTTTGATGGAGTTTTCAGCGTGTCTAGGTATCTATCATAGATCCGGGTGAACGTTGAATCTAATATATTAAATATATTTCGAAGGGAATAGGTGTTGAATTGAACGCAAAACATCATAAAAAGAGACGTTGCGAGACTTACATATGATGCACATAAATTTCATTGGCGTACATGTTACGTCGGTGTAAAATCAGCTTTCAGGTAAGAGGAGACCTGCTGCACTGTAACACGATGACAGCTTTTCGTTCAGCTGCTGTAACAAACTAGGAAAATGTTTCATTTTGTTAGCTGTTGCAACTAGGTACATGAATAGAATATTGATATGAAATCAAACGTTCCATCTCAAATACTTGCTCAAATATAATATACAAAATGTTTCATTGTTCGTATCCACATTGCGCAGTTATGCAATGTATTATATTTTTACGGAAATTCAATGGATTCATTCGCAAAAACAATTGAAATTGTTGATTATCCGAATTGGTGCTGAAAATAGATAAAGAAAATGGGTAAATTTGATTGCCAAAACAGATGTTGTGTTCGCTGTTGCGGAAGTCTAATGCATCGTGAATTGCACGGAGAACATTCCAATTAAATGGTTGCAAGAGAATGATGCGTTTGTTCTACAACGATCGATACAGATGCTGTTGCTGGCACAATATAAACATTTTCTTCCAGTGAATCGCATATAATGGAGTTGTATTGTGGATTTTCAATCATTCTCCGAACGAGCCAATAACTAACAAATGCTAAAATATTCTCCACTACAATAATAAAATTGGAGATATGTTGTTAAAACAACATTTTTAGTTCGCATAACTTGCTCTATCGTGTGCAAACTATTGTACAAGTTTTCGAAAAGTGAAATTAATTGTAAATTGTATGAATTAAACCATTTAGCTACAGTTTATGGAAAGTTATAATCGCTTCGAGGCACACACACACATGCAGAGAGTATACCAATTACGCATACTTGAACATTCTGGCGCGGAACAATTCTTGTTGCATGCAAAAGGCACGCGGGTGATAACCGTAAAGCATGTCTAATAATATAGCAGCTATCAATTGGGTAATAGCACTTTCGATGGCATGCTTGATCCTTTTCTACTGGATGAAATGGCACATTGATACTCGTTGTGATTGAACCCCGCGTAAAGTTGATGAATACACAGCCAATACACGCCACTCTATTGTGATAATAAGAATTGATCTCATTCACCGAAAAAAAATCGTGATGGGTTTCGGCTACGTAGACATCATCTGCATGCAACGATGATTTTTATTTGACGTTAACATATGTGTTTGGTATTGATTTATTTTTTCATTGCATCACGTTTAACGTATAAATAGAACACAGTTGGCATTGAGCTGCTCGACAAGTGGTTAAATGATTGATAATAGTTATTTTGATACGCAGGTGGATGAGTCGCAATGAGTGGCAAAGTTACGGGCTGTAACTTATGGTTATGAAAAGCGAGACCTAGACACTAGGCCAAAATTCCACAGCGATGCCAATCGTCTGTTTGTTGTCGATGGTTTAATCTAGTTGCAAACAAACTAAGTTTTGTTAGGTCTATGCAATGTGATACATTTAATCGTCGTTCAACAAATTGCCGCGTGCAAACTTTTTCGACGATTGTGCGGAGAGTGTGCACGGTTGTCTCGCCGCAGCACACAAATATTATTTCTTTATCATAACAAGTAAATTATGTTCCAATTGCCACCAAACTTTCTCAATGAAATCCCACAAAATAAGATTGTCTTCAAATAAAACTACTACAAAAGATTGTCTTTTGCTAGATTACGTTCGTTTTCGGTTTCAAGTGAAACTCTATCGAAAGAACCAAACTAAATAATACTCTATCTACTAGAGTAGTAGTTAAATCCCGACCAGACCGAATAATTAGATTTTTTTTTTGTTCACGTATTGCGTTCACGAATATGGGCATTTTATTGGATTAACGCTTTTTGCGAACTTTTCATTCAGCTTTTCAATGTAATTGAATTTAATCATTTGATGGGGTGGTTTTTAAAGAGAAATTTCTGACTGTTTTTTTTTTTAATGGAGGCTATTTTTAGTCGTTGCCATGGCAATATTCGCATTGAAATTTGATATAGTGGTTAAATCATTTTATTTTCATCGTCAATTTCAGATTTTGAAATGGTTCAATTACCTTTGACGATTTTTTTTGTGAACCACTTACCATTTGGAGTGTCTGCTCGCCACTGGAAAATTGCTCATCAACTATAGTCGCCGCATTCATTTATGAGTCGCTGATTATTATCAAAAAATAATGAAACCATTTCCCTGTGGGCGGGCAGCGTGCCTCACCGACCCAAAGCCACTTTTTCAATTTAATGGCACAAACCTGAAACTTCTCTTCACGTCTCACGTCTCACGTCTTCGTGTACGTGCATGCTTTTTGCGACAGGTGAAAAACTCTCTCCCTTCCACATTTAATGTTGGTGCATTCTCTCTTTTCTCTGTTATCAACTAGCTATTTGCAATTCTCTTTAATGCTGACAGCTTTTGAAATAATAAAAATGGCTTTTTGTTACATTCATTGTCCTGTGAGGATATTGTAAATCGCCGTGAGAGCAAATGTTCAGTAAAAAGTGAATGTTCAAAGCTTTCAGATTTGCTGACTAAACAAACAAAAAATCCACCTCACCTAAAATGATGGTATTCATGCTAATGGAATTAAGTATCATTCAACACCTGCAAGTGAAAAGGGTCGTTGACAGTCTCAAACTATCTTAATAATCGCATAATTTAGACGAAACTTATGAAATATGCACCCGAAAAGTTTCTCGAATCTCCAAACGAGCTGACAAATACATGTTCATCAACGAAATTTCAAATAAAATTCATTTGTTAAACTAGCTCAAAGCATTTTGGAAAGTATTTGCCTCGAAGATGTCGCATAAGAGGATTGGGCTATGAAAAACTTACGCACGGATTATAGTGTGAGCAGATAATGTGAGGCGTTATAATCACATTTACATTTTTGAGAGGAGACATTGACTATACATGCTTGATTGCTATGAATTTAAAAGTGTTTTGTGGAGATTTTGTTCGGAATTTCGGCGACATAGAGATACGTGGCAGATGGTGTGTGCGGCAAAAGCGCTAACCACGGTACGACGAGACAATGCCTCATTGCCAGACGAACGAGGGCACATGAGAATACGCAATGGCAGCTGTCAAAGTGAAAGTGAAGCCTGCAAAAATGATTTAGGCATGTCTCGTTCCATAAGTGGTATCCATTAAAAATAAACACACACAAAAAATGTTTCTCCATGCCACATGCAACCACAAACACAACAGATGCATTTGAAAACATTAGAGAAAGAAAAAAATACGCAGACATTATAATATATCAATTGTATGCTTCAGCATATCAATGGATGGAAATATATCATTACGATTGCTTGAAGCGTTTGCGAGTACCTTATTTTTGTGGCTTATTTCATTCATTTACTTCGCAACCCGTCAGCCATGTGCATTGTTTATTTTGAATTTCATTGTGTATTACATTGAATCTCACCAGCAATTCTTTTGCTCTTTCTCTTTCTCAATTTTTATTCATTGTTGAACTTGTATCCAAACCAAGGAAAATGAAAACAAATTTGACATTTGTGTTTTTTTTACTTTTCTTTTTCATTTTCTGACGAAGTTGTGTGATGTGGAGGCGGCCATTCACCGCTCCTACATTGATGTCGACATGAAGTTGGAGAATCCGATGAATATATCTGCAATTGAAAATGAATAGCACTCTTCGTTCTTCACATCTACACAAACATTTGACTAAATTCATTCGTTTCTCTTCGAACGAATTCCTAATTAAACTCACTGCATTAGCATTTTCCGTTTGCTTAGTTCGTTAAATTTGTGTATAAGCAAATATTTTGGCTCAAGTCAAGGCAATATAGCAAATGATTCACAGGCGCAGATACAGGACGACCGGGAGCAGCATTGCGAAATTTTTAACAATGTTCTTTTCTTTCAGATACGCCTTTTGCCTCCGAAAAACGAACCGAAAATACAAATGAGAATATTATGCTTGTACTCTTTGTGCGCTCTCGCAATCTTGCTCTTGTTCGATGAAGCGACGACAAACATATTTTCCATTTAGAAAAGAATCGCACCAAAATTATACGTTACAAAGAGCCTCAGAGTAATTGTGATTAATCTATAGAACTTACAAAACGATGTACGTTCCGCACATTTAGCATCTTACAAGGTAGTATCGAATTTATCCGAAACTGTATGCTTTGCATGTGTGTGCGTTGTGGAAAATTAAACAACAAACAGCAGCAAAGTAGAATTCTTGAGTATACATGCACATTTTGGGGGTGAAAAGAGAGATATATATCTTGTTGAAATGAAATTGCTTTTGACATGATTTCCTTTTTTGCTGTCGTAGTGCTGCCACGTCCCTTTCTATTTTAGTGACTGTAATCTTGTAACACGAAATAAATTTCGGTATTTTATATGCATTTCAAACCTGACTCGGTGTTGAACGAACGAAGCCGTTTTTTTCAAAGTGGAAATTAAAAGCATTCCTTACGAGATCATTTTGTGAACAAAGTGCGCGCTTATTTGCCGTTCATTACGTAAAATACGGTTGGCCCATCAAATCCTTTTCAAGGCGAACAAAGCGAACAAGTGAGAAAAAATATAACAAGAAATCATTAAAAATGTGACACCCGACAATTTAGACGGAGAATTTATGGCATTTTCGAGTGAAATAATGTTTTAAACGGCCATATGGCGAAACAAATCTCTTTCTGATGTTTGATAATGATCGAAAAGAAGCTAAATGCGCCCAAACAACCCAAAGTCGTAAAAAAAAATGATATTTTAGTAAATTTGACATGAATTTCTCAGGACATTTTATGGGTCGCTAAACGAATATTGTAAAAGCTTTGTATAACTCATAAATGAAATCATTTTCGAAATGAATCATCCAATTTAACGTCTAAATTCGGCAAGCGCCCACCAATCATCTGCTATGTGATTGCCAGAGCCTTTTAAAATATCAAAAAACTTTTCGGGAATGACAACAGACCAGAAAAAGATTGGAAATGGCGAAACAAGGAATATTGATAAGGAAATTATATAAAAAGCAACACGCAAGGAATATAGATAGATTCAATAATAAGATTAGTAAGTCGGAAGGAATCTGGTTCGGTCTTATTGATTGGATTATTATTTAAAAGCCGACAGCCAAATTGAACGTTATGTGTTGGAGAATGATTACATAGTGATGGCCGTGTATTGCGTGTGCATGTTTTAGGTTGCCATTGGATTGATATTCACTATTTCGTTGCTATGCCACCTAAGCGCTTCTTTTGACCTACTCCAATATTGTTATGGCATTGTTTTCATTTGAACCACGAAAAATAACACAATCCCACATCCATTCTCGGTAATGCTTTTGATATAGTCGAGAGTTGAAGCGGGTTTGCGGTTCATTCCAACAATGAAGGATGTAAAGTGGTCACGATATTCAAGACTTCATCATTAACATCGAATTACTCCCTTTCTCTCCCTCTCTCTTCTCCCTTGCAAATCTCGCTAATATTCTGCCCGCATATTTCAAATTCGTACGATTTCGGTTAACACCAACCAACCAATGGGAACCTTTGTCGTGGTAAAGGATAATGAATCGTTGAGTGGATCTGAATCCTTGAACATTGTTTCCATGAAGATGTTGAAATGAATTTAATTCAAAATGAGCAAAATATCTGGAATAAAGTCTTCTCAACGACAACAAGCTTGAAAATCGATAGTTTACAACCCAACGAACCGAAAATCACAAACAATATAACTATCGAGAAGGTAGTTGAAAAAGAAACATGTAATCGAACGATAATCATTTGCTATCAACATTTTTATGTTCGCCGACGAAATGGTTCGATTTAAAGCTCAAAACTGATTGTTTTGTCATTAAATTGCATATTTCTCAAAACTGCAAAACATCATTCGGCAAAGCCAATAATAATGATAAAGAGCACTTCAGTATTATTACTAATTATTCGGCAAATGTTTGCTAAAGAGCACAGGCAAAAAAGGATATTCCAATTTTCCGTGGAAAAGGCTAATTTTGAATGAATGCGTCAATTTTCTTGCATATTGAATAACATCTCAGGTACACACCAAACTAAATAATATGTGTTGTATGTCAAGTATAGTAATACCAAAAAGCAAATTGATATTCATTAATCACCTCGGACACAATGCACGCTTCGGGTCATCGAATGCCAAGAGGCCCTCTTTTCTCATTCACAACGTTATTGTCAACAAAATCATTTCGCATTTGCCGAAATGATCATGGCTACCTCAGTTCCGTTGATGCCAATTTCATTATTGCATGCAACGAAAATCTCTGGCGAACGAGAAAGAATGCCAAAATTCGCAAATACTTTGTGCGCTAAAATTACATGTTGCGAATAAATCAAAAGATCGACACGATTTCTATTTTAAAATCAACACCAGAGCTCAAAAATCAACTTCCCGTTGATTCGACCAGATTTCTGCGAAGTACAGGTCTTATCGTGGAATTTTCGTTTCCTTTGATTCATGATATAATTCACGCGTTTATTCACAGAAATTCATTTTTCGTGAGCGAACAAATGAACAAATGAAATTCGATACAAATTATTCAACAAATAGCATCTTGCAAATGAGAGAATGTTTTGCATAACACCATCGTTTCAAATATTGTTTCATCGTTTCAAAAAGCAGACACACACGCGAATAAAATTTATTTGTTTCTCTGTTTATTGGTTGACATGGTGCGGAGAAAATAATCAATAGATTGTTTTATAGAATCCATTATATAAAGAATGAAAATTTAAAAAGACACAAAACATTAAATAAAAAGAAAATGAGTGTTGATTTGAGCGAACGATATTGTTACTTGTCGTAAATTGACTGTCATGCCGAGTTTTGATAATTGATTTTTGGTTGGATAAACATAAAAAAACACTTACCGCTATAAATCGCTGAAAATCACGAATGTAAACCGCTGATAATATCACTGTACATTCTTTGTGGCCCCGAAATTGCGAAATAATTTAATTTGAATAATGCACATCAACAGCGCATCTCGCCAAATTAGCACACTTGACATTTAGCCTGTCAACAAGTTGGAACCGGAACTGTTTGTGCATATTGTCGTGTTATTATTCAGAGCAATCAAATTTAATGAACTGTTAATTTACTGCTCGAATTGTGGGCTTAAATATTTATTGCAGTTTCCAAATTATTCAAAAAATGTACACGGGCAGCCTTGCACACACACACTCTATATTTGGGATCATTCGAATGAATGCTCCGTAAAAATAGCAATGCTGCAATTGCTATTACCGCGATGCGCAATTATTCTTCAATGACACCCACAATACGAACAGCAAACCAAACAAAATGAGCGCGTGAGCTAGTCAATAAAGTTCGCTTACAAGCGGCTCTCGAAGAATTTCGCTATAAATTTCGTGCCCAGCATGATGCTGCAATTTGTATGTTGAGTCGGATTAATAATCAAATAAATATTAGCGATAAGCGCTGCTATTCCAATTTATTGAGCGCTGCGTTGTTTTCTATTCCGTATCGGATAAATTGGCGGTTTCGAAATTCATTTGTTTGAAGTACGGTTTTAGAGCCGAGGCTGTTTTGCTATCAATTTTTCCCAAACAAAAATCTCGCAATATATCAAATCAACACGAAATTATGTGATGATAGCAGCATGATTCAGCGACCACTGAACCAGCGGAAATTGAATTTTTGAACATTTGTCCCGAAAGTCACTACAACTAAATATTATGTATTCAGAAATACGTTTTATCGGCTCAATTTGATGTAATATTTTCAACAAAACCATCAAATTCCGATCAGAGCGCACGCACACAATCACTCACAAAAACACAAATAACTTCAAAGATATTTTTTATTATTCGATGCGGAAATTGACTATATTTTCGACCAAGTTCAACCTAAAACGAAACATATAATATAATAATGTGATTCCTTCTGATTTAATGGGATAAAACACGGTGTATCGGATTGGAGCAGCAGCGAAAGTCTCTCGATGCTTTGTGTTCAGTATGACGATGATTCGAAGACTGAATGTATTTTATCAGAATCCACCAAAATATAACGTGCAATTCGTTCCGATACGAGAATCGTTCTTGCTCTCACGCTCTCGCTTCCTTCCAGTGTTTGGAAATTCTGTTATCAGAGGAGTGTGTCGGTAACGAGGGCGTCGTTTTGTTGCTTGTGCCACGTGCTCCGCTCTAAATACCGAATGTGCCGCTTTGTCTAGCGCTCTGTTGAGAATGTGTTGGTCACGATGTCACGCTTCCTTTCGACGCGTCGTACGGTTTTGCATCTATAGGAGAGTGTGGCCAACAGTTTGATGACGGAATTGACGAATAATGTTTTGTTTTGCCACAAACGTAAACATCAACTGGATGGAAATCAAGTGTGCGCTTCGTGCTTTCACATTCATTTCGGCCTTCCAGGCGGGCGCCGGATCTCACTGACTCGTAAATGCATTCACTCGATTTTGCACATTGTCGGGATTATGCGGGCATTTATTTCAACTCACTGCAACACCGCGTTAACGTTACTCATAACAATAAACATCATAGATTTTGGATATCGCTGCCAACATACGCTACATTCCTCCCGACAAAATTATTCAATGGGTTATTTGATTTGGTGCTATCTGTTCATAAATTACCTGCAGCCAAATTCAACGGGGATTTTCCTTCAGATTCAACACAATTCAAATGTATTTAATGCACACGTGTTTTTCGCAGATGATCATCTGTGTCCGCACGCGAAGCACGTTCAATAATGAACATGATACATTTGGCACTTTCCGATTGCGTATGATCCAGAGCGCACAGCTCGGATTATGGTAATATCAAACATGTCGATTACACATTTTTCTACACACATATTTGCCAAGCAAATGTAAAAGCTCAATGAATGCTAGCATAGAACTTCTAGTCTGATTTGGAACGTGCACAGCTTGCAATTAAATGAGATTCAAATTGACAAATATTTGGACACATATCACGCATATTAGTAGTGCTGTGAATACAAACCCCGTAGCGGGTGCGGAAATTGTAATCGTTGCCTTTCATCTAGAGAAATTAGAATAGTTGTCATTTGAAGGAAATGAGGTTTGGTGCAGGTTGCCAAAAAGATTATCACGAACCATATGGAATAATCTCGAATATATTTCAGTGAGAACAGTGGTTTTCGGTAATCGGTTGTCATTTAACGTATAGATAAAAGTTAAATAACGAACGAAACAATTTTGTTTGAACTTTTCAAATGAGCATTTGAATTATATTTAAACATCAAACACCGAAGAAATGTAGTGTTCGTGTGTTGAAACATTGTAAATCACAGCTAACAAATCACTTCTTCGCTTTGCGCAAGTTTTTCGTCTATTTTACTTGAGTTTATTACACTTCTTGAACTGTTCACTCTGAATGTCTTTCATTCTTGTGTTTTTCTTTATACATTCTATTAAAAATACGGCGAGTGAATATCTCATTTGGGAATTTGCATATTTGAGCGTGGTTTGCGTTGATTTATGCAAGGAAATGAATTGAAATGGTTGCCGTGTATCCATTGGAAGCTCGATCGTTGGTTCGTGAGTCGAGTTTAATATAAGCTTGTGAAAATATAATCCATTCGAGTAACATCAATTTGAATTAGTAAACATGCGTCAGTCGGAAAGCCTTTCCATCACCAAGTAGCTATTTGCTACTGCGTAAACATTTCATTTGGAATCCAGTCGAATATGCATGACCATGACCACTGTCGCACCATCGATTCTGAAATAAGCCATGAGCCGCACTTGCTTCGAAAATACTCTAATGCCGTGGAATTGAACATATCATTCATATTTGATGATGCTGTCGGTATGATGACAGGCAAATAGGATAAATGCGACGTCTGTCCTTCAACAGCAATCCGTTTTTCGTATTAAAATGCAAATCCCGAAAAAAATCGGGTGAATATTTTGATAAAATGATGCGTTGAAGAACGGATATTAGTATCAATTTGAGCGGGCAATGGGATGCGATTTGTTCCAAAATAAATGTTCATTTCAAATGGAATGGAAAACAACGACGGAATAGGGTTACTCGTGATGTATTCGCTTCCATTCGCGAGATTGTGCATAAATCTTAAAATTTAGAACAGCTAAAAAAGCAGCATGATATTGAAAAATAAGAAACTGCGCACAAAATGAAGCAATGCACTGAACGGAATCAAACAAAATCATTTCACTTTCAAAGAATATTAATATTCTCCGCACAAGACCATTTCTATGATCTGTTCAACTGTGATTGTATATTCAATGCAATGAAAAATACACATATAAATTCTGATTTTACATACATATAAAAACTTTTTATAAATAACTTTTATTAAAAAGTACACCGTTAAGTTGAATAAAGGAGCACAGTATTGCGCTTTATTGGTGAGTCTTCAGCAACATTGTTCTTTTGTTCCATTATTCTTGATTGAAACCTGAACATATTTTGATGAGCGATCAAATGAAAGAGGGAGAGTGAAAGCGAAAGGGGTGGAGGCAGAGTGAGGAAGAAAAATGGAGAAAAACCCCATACTGTGAAAGTGAACCATAATAAAACGCACAGTTTGATTGATTATCTACTTGCATGCATTTTTTTCGTATAACAAGAAGTTCAGTTGTGAGAGCATATCCAAAGTATATGCTATTCCATCGACTGCCAGGATCAATGGATTGCAACAAGTTTCACCAACTCACGAATACAATTCAACCTCAATTGATTGCACTAAACGAGTATTTTAAACCGCGAAGTGAAATTAAAAGTCTTGTCGATAAATTTTGCTGTCATTGTGGCAAAAGTTCCTAGCGTGTTCTGTGTCCTTTCTTATTGTTATCGCTAAATGTGTTCAATACAGAAATAAATCTTTGTAGTTTGGCAGCATTTTAATTCAGCGAATCGCATAAATCCACCATTCATTGACTTTGGCAAATACAATGTGTATACGTGTATTGTGTATACGTTGACTGGTCCCTTGATTCATGGCTTTCGTAATTATTCACATTATATCTCTCTGTTTGCCCATGCGTATGAGCTACAAAATGAGATTGTTTTTTGCTCTTTTCTAACATTTCTACACAGTTTACGACAGTACATAAATAAAATTGGACCCCGTATATTGAACTACGTGTGGTTTAACCTACCGCAACGGATGTTTATGTGCCGACAAATTATCAAATTATATTCAAACAATCCGCATTGAGGTGATGAATAGATTCAATTGGCAATACGATAATAATGAAAATGTAAATGAATTCAAACAAATACGTAGATTAGGATGCGTGTAATCGAAAATTTTCGTGTGTTTCCTTCGCCTCAAATCGAGTGTTTCAACTGAAAAATTACCATTACATTTTTAGTGTGCGGCAAGCTAAGCGTTTGACTATCTCCCCAAATTCTATACACCGGTTTTCATCCCAATGAGCGCTTTCAAGCGCATATTCAAAACTTCTGATAAATCCGTTGAGCTCTTCGTAAAATACGAAACCTTCAATTTACTCGGAAATATAAACATGTTTACATAGGGGATTTGCACGCCTCGACTCAAGTGTGAATGATAAGGATTAGGAAAATCGCACAAGCAAATATTCTGTACATTTAAGTCGATAAGAAAGAAAATTGTTTTGTATGATTACATAAAAAAAATTCATTGGAGAAGTTTCTCCAACGAGAATTGGATTCATATACAGATTGTGTGCGAATTGAAACTGGCACACCTGCAGATGCTCATGAGCATGTCGATTATGACGATTTCATTCGACGGATAAAACATGTATTCATTCCTCCATAGACCTACTCTCAATTCTCAGGCAAACAACAGAAGTGGTGGTTTCATCGATTTACATGATGAAAATACCAAATAAACAAAATAAATCGAGCATCTTATTTTCCATTAAATGAGCACAAATCTCACTTTGAATGCACACACCGAATAAATTCCCATTTTTACCACTCCCAAAATAAAAAAGGTCGAGAGCTTCGATTAGAGACAGTAAATAGCGCACGGAGACATTCTGAAAAGGAGAAAAGTTTTGAGAGTGTGTGAAGTTTCACGAATCCATAGTTTGCTATTTGCAAGTAAAAAGTTTTTACAAATAAATTTCATCATAGATTCTCTGTTCACTGAACTGAAATAGCATGAGTCATACTATTACTCACATGCTTAATCACTACTTTTGATAAACTTGAATCTTGTTCCAATTCAGGCCTCACACAGATTACAGGCACCCACAATTCTATATCCATTTGAGTTGGATTTTTCATATGTAATTGCTGTTTTTCACAACGCGCTCAATGTTCACCGAACGGAATGTTATTGTGTCGACGAAAATAACACTAAGCATATAAATTGCGAGCGGCCGGCAACAACTACAATGTGTGCTGTCTTTCAGCGGTACAAAACCGACACACGACCAAACAAAAAACTGATGCTATTTTTATGCTCAAATAGACGATCTTACAGTCATGATATGTATGGAAAATACATCAGCGAATGAGATACGATACACATTTGTTTTTTTTTCTACGGAAAATTTATGTTGCTTGAAAGTACCGGCTGTGACGGCATTTCAATACACATACGCCAAAAATGTGCTCGGTTATTGTGCGTTGGTTCGGCTGATTTTCGGCTGAATTCTACGGCAAAGCATGTTCGTCAAGGCAAATAAAATATGATGAATTCGATTAGTGTGTTGAGCTTCAGTTTGCGAAAACATCATAAATATTGCCTGCGAATCCGTGTGTTGTTTCGGAAAAATCAAGAATTTATCAAATATAATGTCGACCGAAATCGGAAAAGATTACACGGAAATATGCAGCGAACGCACGATTTTTTCGGATCAACAGGGATTTTTCGGGGAAATGTTCGAGATTGTGAAAAATTGTTGCACGCAAAAATGGTTGAAAAGTAAATTTGAGGCGGTTCCAACCGATGCCGAAAAATTAAAGCTACTATTCGATGAACCGAATGTGAGCGATATGCTGTTGGGTACCCTCGAGCATGTTACATCGATCTTCCGCAAAAAGGATGCCGCATTTTCGAGTCAGAGGCGGAAAGAAGGTGAACGATTACATCAACAACTGAATTTCGAGAACGCTTTGACACTATTGACCCACGCCGTTCTGCGTGCACCAGCCAGAGGTGAGCTAGCACATTCTTCGTTAAAATGCAATTAAAAACTAAGATTGTGAGACGAGAATAGCAAAGAAATAGCAATGGTCGGAAGAATATTAAGAATAATTTATGTTTTTGCTCTCTTTCTCTCTCAAATCGAAGGTGTTGACTTGAAGTACGATGGCGGATTGTCACTGGCTTTGGCATTGTGGTCGCGATCTGCGGTTTTACTTGACTTAAATCGTGGAAGTGATGCATTAATTGATATCCAGCATGCCATCGATAATGGCTTAGATGATTTGAAAAAAGATACGGAATACTATCGACGTTTGGCTAAAGCAAATGCGAGTAAGAGAAAATTCAATGTTAAACCCTAAGCTGAATCATTCTGCTATTCATTCTGTTTAAAATTCCACCGTTTATTTGATGAGGTGTTTGCCATTGAATGTCACATTTACCTGCATTCACCGATTGAAGAATAGATGAAATTCGATTAGTTTGCTTGTTTATTGATTTGTTTTTGTGATTTTAGTGATTGGAAATGTGAATAAAACGAAAATTTGCCTGAATTTGGTGAAAAGTTTCTGTGGCAATGGGCGTGAATTCAGTGAAATTGAAAATGAAGTGAGCAAAATAAAAGCGAATGCTGAATGTGTAAATATCGAAGGTAAAATTTCATCATATTTAATTGAATCATGTAGCCTTTCCATCAAATTCAGTGTATAATATTCTGAAATGCGATATTTAAATTTAGTGCCGCTGCTAAGCGACGGTGAAAGCTCTGCGCTTAAACATACATCGAGAAAAGTTGCAATTCAATCGAAACCCGAATGCGGAAATTTCGCTGTAGCAAGCCAAACAATACAAGCAGGTGAAACAATCGTAGTTGAAAAACCGATTGCCGCCTGTTTGCTGCCGAAATATTTCGGTACACATTGTTTACATTGCCTGAGACGGTACGGTTGAGATGCTGAATCAATTTCATGATTTCAGTCGGTTCAATCAGATTAATTTGTTTGTAATTATTCATTTGGCCAGAATTGAGGTTGCTTATGGTTGTCCGAATTGTGCGGGAATTGCATTTTGCTCAATTATTTGCCAAAAGGAAGCTATATCAACATATCATGCGTATGAATGTAAATTTATGGACATGATGATTGGTTCGGGGATGTCAATTTTATGTTTCATTGCGCTTCGCATGCTAACACAACACGCTTCGGTTGAACGGGCCATTGAGAAAGGACGACAAGTTATACGCGAACTGTGCACCCATTCGGCGAAAAGGCAAGCGACCGATTATTTGCAACGTGCGGTCATGTCGGCGTTTCTTTTGCGAATCATGCAAAAAAGTGGATTCTTCGGACGACGCACTTCAGAATCGGGTAATTGAAATATCTAACTTTTTTTTTCTTTTTTACGATTCAATTTTTTTTTTTTTAATTTTCCTTTCTTTTATTTTTACTTTTTTATTTTGTTGGGTTTTCCATTCTCGCTCTCTTTCTCGTTTCTTTCGATTTCATTTGTAGCTTATCCAAATAGTGAGCAAGAAATTCAGATTGGTGAAATTCTCATTGGATTGCTGCAAGCACTCCAGTTCAATGCTCATGAGATTTACGAAACCAAGGCATTTGATAGTCAGAAAAATGTCGGAGGCAAACGAATGCTGTATGTAGGTGCTGCGATTTACAATTCAGCGGTTTACTTTAACCACAGCTGCTATCCAGACGTCGTTCGATATTTTGTTGGTACAACAATTGTACTTTGTGCATCGCATCCATTGCAGACAGGCGAAACAATTTCAGAGAACTATGGACCCATTTTCACAAAACAAACACTATCCATTCGACAGGGGAACCTCAAATCACGGTACTGGTTCAAGTGCGCTTGCATTGCATGCAAAGAAAATTGGCCGATTCTTGACAAACTTAACAACAAACCAAGACTGAGGTGAGTTTGGCTCGCACACTTTTAATTGCATCAATATTCAACTTTTTTTCTTCTTGACGAGTTGTCAGGTGTTCGAACGCAAAGTGTGATCACTTATTCAATTATCCTGAAAAAGCGAAGAAAAGCGTTAAGTGTCCGAAATGCAAAGAAATGACTAATTTGGAGGTTCTTGTCGCCACGCTCACTACTGCAGAAGACCTGTATCAAAGGGCAGCCGAGTATATGGACAAAGAACAACTCAAAGACGCTGCAAAAATATTCATCGATGGCATCAATTTGTTCTATTCAGTTGCAGCACCACCGCATCGAGATACACATATTGCACAAGAGTCATTGCGAGTATGTTTGTCAAATATTGGCCATATTTAATCTGTCGAATGTTTGAATAGTCATTGTGTGGAGCAACAATTAAGAATTTAAAATGGTTTGCAGCTAGAAATCTATTTAAAAAGTTAAATGTAGCGCAGTTTCATTTTCATCGGATCGATCCAATGAGAGAAAAAAGTAGGTATATTTTACGCGTTTGGTTTGGATTAAATCTTCTGAAAGAGGTCAGTTTATAGGAAGATTATCAAAATAAAAGGCTTATTTTCATTTGCTAACTATACAGCTTCAAGTTTAATCTCTCGTGTACCAAATTGGTACATTTTCCATTTAATCAAACTCGAGGCAATACTTCGAAAAACATTTTCTGTGTTTCAAATAATATGATTCGTGAGCTGATTAGTAAAATAGGTCATTGAAAGAAAGGATGGAATGGTTTCTGAAAAATTGTATCTTTTCTTGGTATTCAATTTCTCTTTATGATATTTTTAGTTGCCATAGTAACTATTTGATGAAATCTTTTATGTCATCATTTATGACCCACATCTACGAGGCGAATCACCAATAGTGTGCCGGAAAGAAAAGCCAAAAGTGAATTCTAAATGTAAACAATAGCGAAGCCTGGAAAGTAATAGCGGCATATTGAATCGCTCTCACACTTTTTCCTCTCTATACATTTTGCATTTATCACTGCAGTGCAGAAAGGACTGAGTCCGCCCAATTCCATTTAGCACATTCAGATCATTCTGAAGTAGTGAGTAATACGAGAAGAAATGAGTGTGAGAGAGATGAAATATGCCTCTTTTACTGTCAGTGCTTTACTCACTATTAGAATTCATTATATGTTATTTCTGTCAGGACAATATATATTAGTGAATTGCTTCGTGCTCACATCAATATATTCTAAAGAATCTGAAATATTTGTGAGAAAATTCCAATTAATAAATAATGTACAACATTCATGAGATTATTGATAGAAATCGAGACAAAAAAACGGTTTTATTAACTTATGGTTAACTTCAATTGTCCAAATATTATAAAAATTTCTTTCCATTCAATGATAAAATGTAAAAGCTTGTTCGTTCAATAGATTTACTCGACATTTTATTGATTGTTTTTTTAATATTACTTTTTTATTTAAAATTTTTTCAATATTCAATGAACATTGCTCACTGAACATATATTTTGCCGAGAAAATTATTTAATTATATCTCTTTGATGTGCATGTCAGCCCTGAACATCATATTAACATGTATTTCGATCTCAAATTCAATTTTGAATCTGTATTTTTATTTAATTAGTCTCGATAATCATTGGTTTTATGACATAATTAATGTTGATTTTTCAAATGCCAACATTTTGACTGTTGGCGCTTACAAAAACTGCCGTTATTGCTTCCAAAGAAACCCCAGCTGTTTTGGTCGATTAATTGATAAGCTTTTTCATATAAAAAGGGTTTTTAAATGGTATCAAAATATAGTTTGTGTGCGAAAGAGTATCGTTCAACATCGAGCGATGAAATCAATTAAGTTTATAAAATTGCCGTTGCTCATAATTGCCATCAAGGGAATGGGCATGAAATCTAGTTTAAATGGTGAACATGGATATTTTATAGTTGCAAAATGGTGGTTGTACGTGGGTCTATTGAACACAATGCTAAACGGCTTTGGACAATACAATGTCATGTTGGAGGCGATTGACGAGGGTGAAGGATTATCAGTGTACGGCAGACATTTGTATCCATTATTCTACATAACATCGTTGTTGCCGAAAATATTCACTTTGCTAATAAAACGGCAAGAATTTAACAAGTTATTGATTGGTCTTAATGAGACAATGCCTCGCACACAGCACGAACGCGAAGCCTATCGACTTGATTCGTCCTACAAAAGAGCAACAAAGCTCACTCGTACTTGTGCCATCATCTCAATATTTGCCATCAACTATGCAAGTTTCAGTTCAACTATTGTTGCCTACTACCATTCAAGAGTGACTGGAGATCATTTTGAAATGCAATATCCGTACGAATCATATGCAATTTATCCAAAACAACGCATTTTCTTTCCCATTTTCTTTTTCTCGCAATGCTGGGAAGCGGCGATCAATATTGGAACGATTAATGCAATAAACTTTATAATTTTTGGCATAATTTTCATACTTGAAATGCATTATAAGCATTTGGCCAACGAAATCAAAACATACAACGGAAACATTCGAAATGATGCGAAAGATTACAAGCATTTGATTTGGTGTGTCACAAAACATATTCAATTGAATGAGTGAGTACGACTGTTTGAAATGTGTTAAAATGAGAATCTCATCCATTTTTCTTTTCTCGTATGTTGAAGCTTTATTCATCGCCTGAATAACATTTTCGCCACCACCATCCTTGTGAATTTATGTTGTAGCACTTCTATATTGGTTTTATTCTGTTTCATGGGAACAAATGTGGCGTCATTGAACGATCTGATTCAGTATTTGATGAACGCATTCTCATCACTTGTTGAATTGTTCGCTTTCTGTTGGTTTAGCCAGAAAATTCGAGATAACGTGAGTTGCGCATCTATAAGGCGAATATTATTTGCTCGAGTTCTTTCTTTTCATAACTCAAACAAACCAGAGTTTTCCGAATTTCAGAGCTCGGCAATTCCGCAATGCACATATGAAAGCATCTGGTACACGAAAAGCATTCGGTATCAAAAAGGATTATTAATGAATATTCAAAATAATCAGAGTCTGTTGAATTTAAAAGCATTCAAGTTTGCCGATCTTTCTATTGAACTTTTCGTGAGCGTAAGTATTTTTCAGAAAATTGTTTAAAATATCGAAATTATTGCGAGGGTCAATATTTTTGCAGGTCGGTCAAATTTCATATCGATTATTGGCATTGCTGAACAACGTCGAGGATTGAACGAGATGGATCAATAATTTCTTAAACTCCACAAAGGTCCAATCAGTGTGGCCGAAATACTCTTTGTTACTTTTGACACATTTGGTCTTCTTGTAAAAAATTATGTCTTTAATTGATCGAAATTATAAAAATCTCTGATTATTGTTAAAGGAATTTTAAAGTCGTTAGAATGTTGTGATATTCAAATTAAACGTTCATTGGAAAGTAGAAGTGCGACTGGAAGTTCCAATATCATTTAAAATCGCAATATGACTTTGACAGTTGCTTCAAATAAACCTTAAACATGTACACATAACCTCAAATCGCTTATAAAAGACATAAACATTCGCCTAAGTCGCAAATAATGTTGAATGCACTCAAATTTTTGCTTTTAAGTTTATTACGAATTTTTCTGTTTTAAATTATAGTCAAAATGATAAAGAGGCCAAAACCAACCGACACGGAGGATGATATTTTGAAAATGCAAAATGAATTCCTCAGCGAACAAACAAAAAACGTCAACTTTCAACCGGCTGCGAAACTAGTTAAAGTTGAACCAGGTTAGTGTTGAACGGCACATTTTAAAGAATATATTTATTTCTGTTTTTTTAGCAGCAAAAAGGGTGTCAATTTTTGGACAAGCAAGAGCGAAGCTGTCAAAAACACCAGAAACAGTGAAGTCAAATGAAGCAAGCACTTCATCTCGTAATATAATAATCGGGAATATTGTTGAGCGCACAGAAGGTCTTGCAGTTGACGCAAATGTCAATCAAAATGTACCATTCGATGATTCCGACGGATTTCCGCGACCAAAACGAATCGATAAAAAGGTATGACAAATCGATGAAATAATTTTCATTTATGCAAATTATTTTTTGATTAATTTCAGGTGCGATTGGAGCCAACTGAGAGGAAAAGTATTTTTGCACAGCTTCATTCGAAGAGTGCCAATAGTGCAGCTGGACCGAGTGTTCCAATGCAGACCGATTCAAAAATGGATTTTGGCATGAAATCACGCATCATTGAAAATGCTGAAGCTGCTACGATTCACAAAGAAAACACAGAATTCCTGCAAAGACTTGGGGAAACGCAGATTTTTGAAGAACGCAAGCGTTTACTTGGAACAGTAGATCCGTCTATCATACAATTTCTAAAGGAAAAGCGCAAGACAAAACTGTCGGAATTGAGGGATAATGTTTGCAGCGATGTTGAAATGAAGGAAACAAAGCCACAAGCTAAATCCTTACCTGAGTTAGATGTGCTGAAGGATGACAGCAGCAAAAATTGGCTACATTTTGATGTTATCGAACCCGCCAAATTAGAATGGATGCGTGATTTACCTAAGAACTTACCCGAACTGAAACCAGGCGAACAATATGAAGCTCGCTTCGATTGGAAAGGTGTGCTCTTACCATTTCAACCAATGGAGAATGATGCAGCGGCCATTTCAACCGATTTGTATTTGCACGGAGATGATTCGCATCGTCCTGGTTACACATTGCAAGAACTCTTTAGATTGGCACGATCGACTGTAGTTCAACAGCGAGTGTCCGCCTTGAGAGCCGTTGGCGGTATATTGAGCATTTACAATCAAGGATATTACGACGGTATTTTTGAACTACCCATTTCAAAGGTATTCTTCTTACTTCGATATGCTTTCGACGATAATACGCCATCGATGCTTGAAGAATCGGCCAAAGCACTTTCAGCATTATTTTTCAACGAAACTGATGAAGTACTTCAATTTTTTTTACAAACATTTCAGTTTTCTAAAGTAAAATAGAAAGAAAAGTAAAGATTCCATGAATTTCCGATGTTTAGGTGTTGCTAGACATGACGTTTGACTGTTCATTTGACGGTCTCGAGCCAACTATGGAAATAAAATCCGATGAAACTACCGAAGATAGCACAAATTTGGAAGAAGAATTCTCAAAAATGACCATTAAATCAAATTTAATGCAAACAAAAATCAACGATGACGACAACAAATTATCGTCAATGAATGATTTTCATTTGGCCGAAACAGATTTGATCAAATGCTGTTTACGCACAAATATTCTGCAGCGTATAACGTAATTTGTGCGATCCAAATTATGAAAAAAAAAAAAATTACATTGCATATTAATTATCGATTGGAATTTCACTTTTTCCAGCTATATATTCACGGCATTGGAGCTAGACAATAGCACCAACTTGAGCTGTGTGAAAATATTGATTCGCTTGGCCCGAACCAGCCGAGAAATTGCTGAAAGAATCTTATCTCATTCGAATCTGGTAAAGTGTCTGATGGAACGCTTTGCAATAGTTGGCACAGCTGGCGATCGTATGTAAACTTTTTGATTTCTTTTTGTTCAACCAATTGCTTGTGACACTTGATTTTATGCTATTTTAGGGTCATTCTCTCGAATTCAAAAGACGAATGCATTTTCATTTAAACTTTTCCGCGTCCTTTGTTCTTATGGAGAGCGGTTCGTTGATCGCCTGCGCGAGCTTGGACTGAGCTCCATTTTGAAAACAGCCATTTTTGTGCAAGAAAATAGCATAACGGTAAGATTATTAAACCTCATTATGATATAATCTCCAAATTCATAGAAACAAGAATCAGATTTACATAAGTATTGATTTCTTTTGTTTAATCTATACGCTGAGTTTTGCTCACCATTACAAATATTTTTGTTGATGAATTTGTGATTTAGCATGATTCATAGTGTAAATCTGAACATTATTATAGGTGCAATCATAACAAACTTTTAACACTCTCTCGTTAATTAGATTGAGACTGTGAAGATTCAAATCGAAGCTGTACGTTGCACTCGAGCCATTATCGCAATCACAAAATCGGATGAGCTTTTTGAGTTAGTATTTTGTATTTAATCTCAGACTTTGCATTCTACTTTGTTTTTTTTTTTAACTATGCCCATCAAGGGAATCGACTAAATT
This sequence comes from Obolodiplosis robiniae, assembly GCA_028476595.1. Taxonomy (NCBI): domain Eukaryota; kingdom Metazoa; phylum Arthropoda; class Insecta; order Diptera; family Cecidomyiidae; genus Obolodiplosis; species Obolodiplosis robiniae. The sequence goes on along the minus strand of CM052015.1, from coordinate 11,523,031 downwards.
TCATATCAAAATTTCGAAAAATCAAATGAAGAGTATTATTAACCTTTTCGAGTCGCTTCAATGAATTCCTTCGGATGAAGCGATTTAAACATTTCATCAAACTTCTCATTAACAAAATGATGTTATTTAATTTCTTTTTCGTTTGATTTCAAAACAGTGAGCTATTGCCAGCACTGCGTTATACGTTGGAATGGATCTATCAGTTTGTAATATTTCAAGATGAATCCCATTTTCTATTTCGTCAATGTGCATCGGCTCTAATTGCATTACTCGCAACAGCCAATTCAATGTATAATTTTACGGAAAGGCTTAGTTTATGTTTTTCCAAATGGTTTTCAATGGCGAATCAATACGGTAATCTCGAGGTAATGCACATTTAAGCGATTTTTTTGTAAAATTCATTAGAGCGGAAATGGTTTTTTCTCGTTTTACATATCCTGTTTTCGAAATCGATTATTCATTTGAGATTTGTGAATTTTTAGTTATCTCAGGTGGTTCTGCTTGCGACTTGTTTGAATGCAATCAAAATTCCTGACGCATTCCGTGACTTCCTAACTCCATATCTATCAAATTTTCTGGCATCATCGCCGTATCAGTCTATGTGCCGATCACTATCGTAAGCTATTTTGTTTGCAACATTGAACTTTTTATATGGGAAAACTGAAATTCATTGCAGGCAAACGTCTGGTATTTTATCATCGTATCGATTTCGTCAGCAAGATCACAAGCCACTTCCTCATTTGAATGCAATTGTGTACAATTCACAAAACTCACCGGTGTTTATTGTTTCGGATCGGCCAACAATTTACTTTATTAGCAGTTTAGTGCGGTTTTACATCAACACAAAGTGTTCGGATGGGGGAATCTGGTTGAATGATGGCATTCGTCAGTATATTGTGAATTTTGCACAAAATAACCAATTCAAACTTTCACTGAATTGGTTTTTGCGGCATGAAATTCTCTTTGTATTGGATTTATTAAGATCGCAAGTAGCTCGAGAGACGATTGACAAGTCGACACAGCTTCGAGTTGCATACAAAGTGCTCAGCTGTTTGACTGAAACGCAAATCAACGATGTTTTGCACATTTTCAGCCAATTCATTTTCAATGTCGATATGTATCCACAAAAGATGGGCCTCACATCGGCCTCAATGAATCAACTTAAATCGACTTATGGCAAATTTTGTGTGGAACATTATTTCAACAATGCAAATACCGAGGTAAAAGACAAATTCGCAAAATGTTGGCATGACAATAAATTTCTCATTGATTTTTGAATGTAGGCGAAAATCGAGAATTTCGATCGAATTCCGATGCTATCAAAAGACTGGCCGGGCATGTTACTTCTGAAATTGTACAAAACACCTGAAAACCTTGAATGTAAGTTTTAGATAAGTTTAATTTAATAAGTTTATGGTTTTCCAAATGGAGTGTGTGTGACTAATTTTTCCTGTGCACTATTTGTAGCTGTAGAATGGATTTACTTGCCAGAGAAAGAAGCCATTTCGACAACAATCACATTTTTATCGCTCCAAAACGCCAACCAGCTCAAAGTTTTAAATACGACGGAGCAATTTGTGTACACGATGATTTCATTCTTAGGCAAAGAAAACTTGTTCTTGCATGACGATATCAAAGTTTTGCTCACCAATTTTGTACAAACCACCTTTAATTCGCAAGAGTTTCTTAATTTTGACTCGAAATTCAGTGGTGAGCTTAAAAATTGAAAACTTCATACTTCACATCATGAAAATATTTTATTGATATTATTTCATTTAAATACTTTTCGCTTCTCATAGGCAAATTCAATTTTGAAAATCTTTACATATCATTTTTGGACCAATTTCAAGGATCCAGCTACGGTGACCACACCTTCAGTCGACTCGTAATGGCTCCTCTTGCACAGAAGCATAACATCAAATGGCGACAAATGATTTGGTCAGAACATGTACATGTCATGCGATTCATTACATGCACCGAAAACGAGGTGTGTGATTTAGCTGGACATTTTCGATCAGATAATCTAATTGTATTATTCAATCTGCAGTTGATTGGGGAGCTGAATGACTACTTGGAACCAGCTGAAAATGATGTTGGTTTGATTAAATGCTATTTCCAAGCAATTAATTCGTCAATTTTGCTGCCAAATACAGCTCCCTATAAAATAGCTCAGCATCACTACAATGCGTACAAAGCGAGAACATCCCAAGGAACGCCAAACAAAATGGATAGATGAATAACAATTGAATACGCGCGCACAGCCAATAAAAAGCAATGTAAATAACTAGCCGGGCACAAACGTAGTGCCATCTTACCATATTTTACTCTCTCACCATAACAAAATATACTTAATGAATGAAATGAAGTAGAAGAGGAAGAAGGCGAAACGATACTTCATAATGGAAGCTCGTTCTAGTAAGATGACACTTTTTGGTGCCTGCATATCTGTAATTGCCGCTAGATGCGATTATTCATTAATTCAATATTTTAAATAAAGAAAACATGATAATTTTAATCGAAACGGAAGACTAAAGATTGATCATATGAATTGCATTGCGATCCATTCAAGCGATTGTGTCCTAAAAATGAGTATTAATTGATTGAATAATTTAATTGAATTTTGCATCACAATTGGATCAAGAGATAAAATTGCTTAATCTACTTGAATAAATATTTTATGTGAGCATCGGTATTGCTTTACCATCAGCTCAGCAATTCAATAGCATCCAAGTAAATTATTGAATAACAAGTTGAAAGTATTAAAATATATTTACCTCGGGTGCAATCTGTGAGGCGAGTATGTGCATTTGCAACGATATTAAATAGCATTTCATTGTTAGACATTTGTTTTCTCCATCTGAATTGAACATTCCGATTGAAAAAAGTGGCACTTTTCAAAAAAAAAAAAAAAAAGATGCGATTCAAAAAGCTGGGAGTGGTTCCTGGAAATTCCGCTTATATTTGCCAAAATCTATTCCACAAAAATCTCCGTTATATTTAAAACTCAATGCTTTTATTTAAGATTTATTAATTGATGATGAATTTCTAGTGCTATTTTATTCTCGAAGTGTGCAATAATATTGAATGTAGAATTGGCTTAAAAATGGAATCTTCTGCTCCAATCCAAATTGACGTTTGAATAAAATTATGGTACTTCCGCACCCTAGAATTATGAATATTGTATCAACAGTATGAATGGATTTACAAACTTGTTGTCTTACCTCAGGAGCAATATCGAAATAGCATCTCACCGTTTGCCATGCTGTATCGCACTTTGTTTCTCCATCTGAAATGTAAATTGAGATATTGCGTGAGTTGTGCAATGAACAAGCTGTTTTAACATTGCTTACGTTTTGTTGCGCATTCTTTAGTGACAGTAGCCAATGTTTCTTTGAATTCTGGCGTCAGTAAATGTAAAACGTCATCCCAATAGATTGTTCCATCGCTCTCCATCATTCCCGAATGCTCAAACATACATTTTAAGTAACATTTGAGCTCCGGCACGTCGGCAAGATGCCCATTTCTGCTCTCATCTATGTATTTTTCTTCTACACCTGATTCCTTCACACATGCTCTGCGCATAGCCCTCAAGGGCGCGCGTAAATGATCAGCTATGCTGAGCTCCTAACAAATTGAATTAAATCTGTGAGTATCGAATCTGAAAAGTCGATGGATCTGTCACAAACTTACGGCACAACTTAGCCCAATTACACTTAACAAAACTAATAAGATTTTCATTTTTTATGCAAATTTGGGTTAATTTAAACAGCAAGGAGCGGCTGTGAGGTATGGATGTACAATGAAAATGATCATCACTGACAATTTCTTTTATACTATGAATTGGGATCATTACGGCAGACAGATAATTAATTTTGATTATCATAATTATGAATAAAATATATATGTATATATAAATTTATTTATCAATATTTGAATGCAAATGAATGAATTCCTTCTGAATAATCTTGATTACTAGCCAAATCATGAGACTTAGATGCCATTTGCCATAATTATATATTATAACTATAGTTTTTACTTATAAAATAATATTATAATAATGTGGTCAAGTTCATATCTAAATGAAAAGAAACAGTGTTAGTTATATCATATATTTTGAAACAAATAATATATTACATTTACATTTACTTCAAGTTCTCAATTCACAATTTCAGCTTTTCAATTTAAGCCCCTCGAATGACACGTTGAATAAATATCTAGCACATATGTAGGGCTGAGAGTAAAAACGGTTAAAAACATTTTATCTCCTGCTCACGCCAAGGAAAATTCTCGTAAGCGTGAGCATGACGTAAGATGTTTTTAATCGTTTTTACTCTCAGCCCGACATATGCCAAATCACCGCGCCATTTATCGCTTACATAAGTGTTCAGTATTCAAATATCTCATCCGAATTATTTTCCATTCAATATATTTGTGAATCCATTTGAACAACAAAATGTTTGCTCTGCATCTGCAGCGCGTCGATTGATTTGACACCAAACAGAAGTTAAGGATTTACGAGAAAATCGTTGCGAATCTGCGTCTAATCGGAAAAAAATTAACGCATTGAACAAGTTTATCGATGAGAAACGAGGGAGCATATGTCACATTATCATTTTTTTAGACAATTAGCTTATGTTTTTCTACATTATGATTTGAAATAGAATATTGAGCCCTCAAAATAAGCCTATGCTACCGTTCAATCAATTTAATGAAGTTGTCAAAACCAATCGCGCATAAACGCAAATCTTTTGATTCATTATGAACGCTCATCATCTGTCGAGTGCATAAGAATGCAAAAACAAGCTCTGCTCACTTATAGTGCTCTCGTTCCGACGCTTAGAAAGCAGAAGACGAGACAATTGAAATACACCCAACAACTCCACTTATAAATGGGCGTTTCTATTGTGTCGACTTCGGATTTTGATGAAGAAAATAAAGGCAGACTAAAATTTTTTACAAAATCTTTTCTCGATTTCAGCAATGACAGCAAGATCTTAATGAGGTTCAATGTATATAATTTGCATTTCTTGTCCATTTATTTCAAATGAAAAGCCATATTTCTAATTGCATTTATGACGCAGCTTATTATATTTCATGTTTAACTAAAAAACTAATCTGTTCTGTTCAATCATTTGTATAAAGTGCATTCAGTTGTGCGGTTGTCTGGATATGAAAAGACTCCCATTGTCTGTGTTTTTTTTTAGCATTACATTGTCGATGCAAAAACTCAGACATTTTCCGCGCACGAAAAGAATTTGGAAATACGAGAAGATGATTTCTTTTTTAATAATAAATACCAACATTTGACTTCAAATCCGTTTTAATATGAAAATATAGAAGAAAATGCACACAGTCAACTGCCAAACTACGGCACTCCAACATTTTGGAATTGAAAAATATTACACCAACTAGAATATCAAATAAATAAATACGATTTGTTCTCAATCAAAACCGTAAAATGGAATGATTTGACCGAGCCGCAATTATTATGCAGCAATATATAATTCAGGAAACTAGAAGGTTTATAATTTTTTTGTTGAATAATGAATTGAAATGAATTTCTTTGGCAAATTGACCATTAGACGTCGTTTTGAACCTACGGCAGCTCAGCACCCTTAAATGCAAAACATTTTGTCAAAGAAATGCAAATAAATCGATTACAAAAATTAATACAATACATACCTCTGGAGCCGCATTGTGGTAGCATTTCATTGTCAAATAAGCTGTATCACATTTCGTATCACCCCCTAAAACAGTTGACCATTCAAAATTCGTTCAATTTGAAATGGTTTCTTCAGTTTTGGTCATACTCACATACTGTGCCACACTGTTTGATGACATATTCGGCGGTTTTTCGAAAACTTTCGGTTAATAAATGCATGACGGGTTCCCAATCGACTGAACCATCACTTGCGATCATACCAGATTGCACGAACAAGCAATAAACATAGCATCGCAGCTCAGGCACATCGGGAAAATTTCCATTTCTACTTTGATTTATATATTTTTCATCGACACCAGACTCATCCATGCACGCTTTTCGCATTACCTTCAACGGTACACGCAAGTGTTCAGCAATGCTCATTTGCTGCGAGAAAAAAAATCAGCAAATATGCAACTTGCACATTTTTTCTTGAAAAAAGAAAAAAGAAGTCAATGCTCACCGCTAAACTATGGAATACACATAGCAAAACTATTCCTATAACAAAAAACAATATTTTCATCGCTGTATATTTTTGTACTCTGAATGAAGCTGGCAAGAATTACATATGACGAAGAATTTCACAGATTCGACAAAATTGCAAAAACTTCAATTTATATTGACAATACACTTAAAAATTCGCTAAGTCACTCTGAAAAATGCGTTTGATACCTTTAATATGGAAACAAGCAATTTATTGGGAAATTATGGCCTGTCCTCCCTTCAAAAATAATTTGCATGATTATTTTTTGAATTTTTGGACGATTCGTTTTATTGAATACTTCACTTAATAGAATTACTGATGACATCCAATTGAATTTACGATTTTATTTGCAAATATTTTTCAGAAATTGAATGGGTGAGAATGAAAACCGACCTCTAACTATTGTGAGAAATAAAACGAGACAAGAAAAATTTGAAAACAAACATGTGACAAGGAATTTTTGAAGATTAAAAAAGAGATCTGGAACATTTTGAGAGCAAAAATGAGTCCGGAAAATTTGGAGGTATAAATGAGATAAAAACGTAACAACATTCTGGGTATCATTTTTATAGTCACTTTTTTTTCTGGTCTCATTTTAATTCTCAATTTTTTCTAGTCTCTCATTTTAATTCTCACAATAGTTAGATGTCGGTTTCTATTCTCACCCATTCAATTCTTCAGGGAAGCCACACGAAGTGATATCTTTGAGATAAAATATATTTCAAGAATCGATGAAATTGAAGCAAATGATGAAAGAAAGAAATCTTGTTTCAAATGTGAGAATCTTGTAGGAAAAGCAGCGTATGAAAGATTTTAAACCAGCAAATCTATGAAATGATGGTTTAAATTTTGTACTAAAAACCACAAATCCCTTCGAGCAATACGCTGAGTAGAGAAAGATCTAAAACTGGGCTATTTTCATCATCATTCATATCTTCTGATCAGCTTTAAATTCCAAAATAATGCAATAAAACGAATGAATAAAGTTAAAAATTTATTTATTGATTGAATTTCAAGTCCACCTAAAATAGTTTGTTTACTTTCCAAAAAAATGGTAAAAGCTTATGATATTTATTCAAAGTTCCAAGTTGGATTTTTTGCTATGAAAACAAAGACATTATGGTAGTTCAGCATCCTGAAAATGAAAAATAAATAAATTGCTGAATATGAAAAATTTATTAAGTTTTACCTCTGGAGCCGCTTCAAAGAAACATTTTGCGGTTTGCCAAGCCGTGTCACATCTGGTTTCTCCGTCTATAGTATTTCGATATTAGAATCTTATCCAAATTCATAAGTTTTTAAAATACTTACGTTTTGTTCCACACTTTTCGGAAACCATTTGAGCGGTTTCTTGAATCGATGGCGTTAGCAAATGCATCACTTGCTGGAAATGAATAGTTCCATCGTCATCGATCATGCCAGCGTGTTCCATAATGCACAATATATAGCATCGTAGCTCAGGCACATTTGGCAAGTTTCCGTTTTTACTTTGGTCTATGTATTTCTCTTCGACGCCCGTCTCAGCCATGCACGCTTTGCGCATAATCTTCAATGGTGCGCGCAAATGCTCTGGAATATCGAGAGCAGCGAAGCCCAAACCAACCATACTTAACAAAACCAAAAGTATTTTCATCCTCCTGTGAAAGACTTATTCCCGTAAAATTGAGTACGATACGTTCAATCAAAGAAGCTCCCGAAGAAGAAACGTCGTAATATAAGCTCAATTCAGAACATTGCAAATTTAAATACGTAATATCTCTCGAATTTTGATTTGTCAGTTGATAAATAATAATAACTTACGTGTTCAAACATTTTCGTCGTAGATGATTGTTAAATTCCTACATTGTATCACAAATTTGCCTTATAATTTGCTGAAAACAATCGATTGTTTGTCGTTTATTTTGATTACCTCACTTTCGAATAATTTTCAAGGGCCAAAGTGTTCACAATGTATTATGATTTCGGATTTTCAGTAGCAAACCTAGAATTCAGGTTACTTGACGATAATCAACTCCAATTTGGTCACTTACATTATATGGATTAACTACTTCATGCAAATCATTATCGGATAACGAAAAATCCAGCGTTTTAAGAAAAAAAAGAAGTGTGTTTATTGATCGTAGCGTTTTTGACACAGTAAGAAAAAGTAACTGAATTTAAAGAGGTAAACTGTACATATTCTCTAGTTCAAGCATTTATTTACAATCTTACAAATATGCTAGAGTAAATTGTGACATATTTTTAACAAGTAACAGATATGGAAACTTAAATTAATAAAACAATGCAATAAATTAATAATGGATATTAGAATATATCGCTTAGGTGAAACAAATATTAAGTTAACAGAAACAATTCGATTTTCATTGATTGTGGTGTTTTCGTTTTTTGTTCTTCAGTCTTTTCAAAGAAACTTTGCTAAAAAAATATGAATGGAATTCGCTATATTGAAGATGCTCCTCTAATATACTCTACCGTACGGTAAAGAGCCAGCGTATGGGATTAGTAGCTTTCCACCGAAACGGGAATTGGAACTAGAACTGGAAAATGAGCAAAAAATTATATAAACAATATATGACTTGAACAACGCATGATAGTTGCCATTCATTTAGAAGTAAAATATTGAAATACAAATATCAAAAACAAACTTTTTTTTCCAGATGAAAAAAATCCGCAAAATTTCCAAAAAATTAGAGAAAAAAAGATTCATAAAATGTTACCTAGAAGAGAAGATGCTCGTATTGGCTCGCATCGAATTTGTACCCTGCGTCCATCGACTAGATTTCGATTTGCCCCAAATCAAGCAAAAGATTGCAACGATGACGGCCACAACGAATATCATGCCCAAAATACAAAAGGCTAATGCCAATTTGGACGAAGACATGCATAAAATGCCTTCGGAGCGCAAATGGCGTAATCTGGCTGGATATTCGTCGACTACAAAACATACCAATTATCATGCAAATTTAGTAGGAATTAATTTTTTACGTGAAGATGTCTATATCATACCAGTGACATTGAATCGTCGATCGCTCTGCAATCCATCTAATTCGATTTGAGGTGCAATAACGGCTAATGAGTTGAACACTTCGATGCGTCCCAATTGTTGATCACTATCCAAAACGAACGGGTCTGTTTCGGTACAATCCACCTTCAAGCGAGAATTTCGAGAAAAATCATATTTATTTAATAAGAAATTTCAGATTACTGTAAATCCAAGTCAAAATTCCAAAAGATTAGACTTACATAAGGACATTCCTCCTTGCAAAGCTGAACACCACAGGTGACATGTAATCGTTCGCGATCGGGAAACTTGAACGCTGGGAATGTGGCCGTGAATAATTTTTCCACTAGATCATCGATGTGCGGCTTCGACCAGCCTTCTTCGGCCGGTCTTATTCGTGCCAAAAGTGCCGGCATCACCTAAATAGATCGACGAAAGTAAGACCAATTCACGTAATCCGCTAAACAAATTGCTTTTGATCCGAGGTCAAATGAACCGAACTTCAAGTCATTTTCCTCACGCTCACTTTTTTTACTTTATCGTGAGCATTAAGTCACTGAGCGCACATGATTTCCGACATTTTTGTAGCAAACAAAAAGCAGAAAGCAGCTATTTCATTAACTGTTTTAGTAATTGCCTAAATTAATATTATTGCGATCGTTCAGCGTTTGTGCCAGACACAAACCATCGTCGTGCAAATCGGCTTTTGATATGAGATGCGCTCGAGTAATTTGGGCTTTGTGCATCGGAATGCAAACTCTGGCGGCTCGCGTATTTTAGTTTCATGTACATCGTTTTGAAATGCATCGAATCCCCTGAATATCCACAATGGTTTATTAAAAACGAAAGTGCCGCTACAAAGCAGAATTGAATTTAATTACGCGTTTTTTATGAGTTGATTCAACATTTCATGTGTTCAATTGTTTTCGATTTTCTTCTTTCTAATGCTGTGTGTGTTTGCTTTTTTTAAACTTATTTTCGCTCTTTCTTATAATGCTTCACATTACTTGGACGAAAAAAAATGTGTGCGGCAGCAAGTGCAGCGCAACTGTAACAATAACAATGAACTCATTCCAATAGCATCGAAAGGTAAGGAATAGAAGATTAAAATGGCATACACATTCGCTAATAATCTCGAAAACGAACGCATTCACAAAAATATATACAAAATAAACAAACAAACGAGCGATGGAATGAAGGAATTTGAGCGATTAAGAAGAAATTGCTGTTCAAATTGCTCAACCGCATCGTAATTATATGTAAATGATGTGATTTGTAGAGTGTTGGCTGGCTCCAGATAAAAACGAAACACTCAAGTCTCGCACATGTCAATGGGAATTAACAGTTGGTTGTCTAGTATATTTCAAACTTGACGCAAAAAACCACACTTAGCATCACCGCTTGGTTGGTTTGTATATTGACTAAAATCCATGATTGAAATCAAATGCTGTGACCCAGCACTTAATAGAGTGCACATTTTTATATGTGGCTCGCTTATCTCATCGTGCGAATTTGTCGCGGTCACAAAAACAATTGAATTTTGAGTCAAACAAACGATGCGGGGGACAAAATTGTGAGAGAAAATGATTTGTTACGTATCATTTGAAGTGTTGACAAAATAAATCAGGCCTCGGCAGAGTCTCTCTTTTTTGGCACAATATGGCTCAAAATGCACAAACAATAAAAAAACTGCTGCGAACCGTGGAAAATGGCAACGAAAGTGTTCGGAACGCAATAAAAAAAAGCAAATGATTTGTCAGTGAGGTGCAGTGCTCAGTTCAGTATTTATGATTGGTTGCGTGTGAATAGAAAACGATGTGTGTGTGCGTAAGACCATAAATGCTACTAACACACAATCGCCCGTTTTCTTTCGCGATTTATATATTTTATTGTTCGCATTCTTTTTAAATGGGCTTGCGCGGATTTCGCTTTCCAAGAGCGTTTTTTCAGTGCATGTGTGAGCTATGATCCGTTGGTACACCAATTGTTGCAATTCAATAAGCCGTTAAACCACAATTATTTTTACCACTTTGAGGTTCTGACACGAAACGGAGATTTCAAATGCTAATGAATTTTTTCCACTTAATACATTGAATGAATTCGGTTTGTTTCAAGTAATCACTTCATCTACAGTCTGGTCATCACCTCAATGATTCACAATCTCAATTTGAAATTGATTTACATTAATTGTTACAACAATATTGATATACATTGCTATAAAATGTGTCATAACATCAAATAAAAACCGCACCTGCTCATCAACTGGACAGCCTCTTTCATCTAAGAGTTTTTGTGAAGCTTCGCCGAGTCCATCGAGGGCGGCACAATCAACAATTCGAATGCCAACGCTGCCTGGCAAAATTGCACGTATATTCATAGTTGTCATTTGGCCGACTTCAACCGTTCCCAATCCTTCACTGCTGCCCAATTCCAGCCAAACACGAATTTTTGGAATAGATTCGCCTGCTTCGGCAGCACTTGGACTCACGAACATTCGGCCATGCCTACTTTAAAGAATATATCGAAATTTCTAATGGATTCCTTCGATCGATTAACTCGACAGTTTACCTCATCACTGTCTTCTCCTCCATCATGCCGATGTTCATTTCCATCATTTGGTTTGGTAAATTGCATTTGACGATTCTCTCTAAATCCGAACGTTGTCGCAATTTCTCATCCATTTGAATAACCAGGCGCACCGACATCTCTAACGAACCATCCGACTGCGATTCACTGCGAATCCCGCAACCCGATGTGGGCAAATTGATTTCCACCGTCGTCGATCGATTACCTAACAATTGAAATCACAATTAATGTGCTATGGAAGCTGGGAAAATGTACGCCTCCAACACTCTTTTTAACGACAGTGGCACAATTTGAAATCACTTTTTTCTAATCAGGAAATCGCAATTTTGTCCATTGTTTATTACATAATTGCATAACCATTTGCAATTATTTGGGTTTTTATTTGTGTTTTGTTTGTTTTTTTTTTTTTTTGGCTTACCTTTGACGCGGCACTCGTCCAAAAAGTCTTTGGCAAAAATGATGCCTTTGAATGACTTATCGAGGTCGATTTTAATGTTGAACACATCTCGTGTGCAGTTGATTTTAACGCCATGCAATTTATTATTCGGCTGAACCGGTGGCGGTCTACTTGACCAGCATGCATGCAAATACAGTATTAGCATATGATAAATTATGCTGATTAATCGTGCCATTTTATCGTCTTGTATCTAACAGTGAGTTATAAATTTCAATTCTTTACTTTGTTTCTCGTTCCGTTTTGTAATATCTGGAAAAAATTAGAAATCACTTCCATTAGAAACAATTCCAGCACATTTTTAGCAAACAGAAAAAAAGATCGCAAAATATTATCACATTTAGTTTTTCGAGTCAATGATATAATAATTTCAATGTCCAGTGGGACACACGTTAGATCTTCAGCAATTCAGTGTGATCATTTTTAGCCGCGGTAAACGCATGAAGGCAAAGAAACGAAGGAGAGAAAACCGAGAGTCATGTAGATTGCAATTATTTGTTTATAGATGCGAGCATGTAACGCATGATGATGGACACATTTCAATTTAACTTATCCATTTTTTCGGGTGCTTATTACATATTTGTCGGCAAGTGTGTATGTGAGATTACATTTATGACTTTTTCTATGCACATTCATCCACTGTTTTTACGTTGCGAAGCGTGACAATACTGTTTAATACACTTAACATGAGCTTGACCATAATCGAAACGAATTTAACGGCTTCTCTTCTCATTTCACTTTTGCACGGAGGAAATTCACTTCCGCCAATGAATTCAGCGAACTCAAGTCACATCAATCTGATCAAAATGAAGTGTACTCTTAAGCAAACACCAACGAGGAATCAGATCTCTTGAAAAATAGTTCAAAAACACTCTTCTTCATTGAAGTTCAATTTGAATTTATTTATTTGAAAAATTCCATTAGAAACAAATCCGATCAATCCGATCCTAAATCCATTTCAATTTTTTCACATCCCAACATTGATTTGGATTCAACTTATTTAAAAAAACAAACTTTATTTTCACTTGCAGCAAAGATACAAAAACCAATGAAATGTTATCAAAAAATCCAAGAAGATCTGGCCGAAACCATTGTAACTTGCACCGTATTCGACGTTCGACTGTGCAGCTCTCTGCGATCTTGCCGAAACCCAACCAACCACTGAGTTGATGAGCACAACTTGCGTGAATGCAGAGGCTTTGACCGAAGTATGAATGATAGAGATGGGGGAATTCGTGAACACGCGCTCTGCGCTCAATTAATGTTTACCACAGCCAACCCCATGAAAGCGAACCGCAATCAAACCACTCAGCCCATTATGTTGATTACATTGCTGTGAAATGCGCTTGTTCCGTGTTCCAAATGCTATCAAATATAAATTCATAAAATGACACAACAAATCAATTGGTTTTTTTCTAATTTTCATTGCATAACATTTATTGTTTTTTTTTTACATTTAAAATAATAGTAAACAACAAGTAACATTTAATTAGTGTCTAAAAATTCGAGTTTCATTTGATTTTCCGCGGGACTTATTTCGGATTTCATGTGACTTGATTCGTGGAGCATGTACGATTTTTGCGAAATGAATCCTTTGAGACAGATTTTACAGTGATAATTTAATGGAATTCCGTGTCGTCTACGGTGCCGCAGCAATTTATCGGTGCGAGCAAATGCCCGGCCACAAATATCGCATTTATGCTCCGGCGCTCCACCATGCTGGTACATATGCTGTTTCAATGCATATTTTCGCTTAAATTTCTTGCCACAGTTTGGGCATTTATGTTTGCGCGCTTCGGTGTGCGATTTCATGTGATCTTTAGCGTATCGCGGATGAAATGTTTTCTGACAAATGGGACATTCGAAGGAGCGATCACTGCTGTGAGTTTGCATGTGACGCTTCAGATTGTAGGCATTTCTAGCGGCATGATTGCAAATTGTGCAAATGAAATTGCGTGTCTCTTCAAACGGATGCGTCTTCATGTGCTCATGCAGGAGGCTTTTCTTATCGAAAAACGCTCCGCAAATTTGGCATATTGGCGGCGTATTATCCGCCCATAATTGGTGTTCCTTTCGATTGTGCCGCAATAAATACTGTCGAATTTTGAAACCTTTGCCACAAATATTGCACAAATGTGATTTCGACTCATCGGAAGCATGCAGTTTCATGTGCCGGCTGAGTGACGTTGCACTGCTACAGAAAATACCACAAACTAAACACAATCGCGGCTGCTGCACGTGCAATTTCATATGACTGCGCAGTAATCGCCGTTCGCGGAAATCTTTTCGGCACAAGTAGCATTCGTATGTTGTTATGACTGGTTTTTCGTGATAATCCACCGGTTCGGCTGGCATCGCATTATCACACGTTAGATCGATACCCTTCGGATGGATGTTCAACATGTGCAACTGAAAGAATCGATACTCTTTGAATTTTTTATTGCACAGCATGCAATGCAAATTGACAAATTGATGCGTCTGAATGTGATCTTTGAGCATTCGAAATTGATTATGTTGGAATGCTCTGTGGCACAGAAAACATTCAAATGATCGCGATTCATTGTGATGTTTCTGTTTCAAATGACATCGAAGATATCGAATGGCGCGAAATTTTTCCGGACAAAATCCGCACAGGAACACTGGCTCTTTGATATGGGTGAAAACATGACGTCGAACTGAAGCCGGATTTGGAAATTCTGATTTGCATACCGGACACAAATAATCACTGCCATTCTTGTCATATTTAAATGAATGCACCGAAAATGTAGCCATCATTCGAACTTCGGGTGTGTCTTTAATCGTACAGGGAAACAGGCCGTCCACTTTTTCCGCTTTGAATATTTCGAATTTTACCGGATCCAATGGATTTTGGCCGGATCGGGTGAATTGGGATAAAAGCTCTTCATAATTGTTTGATACGTCACTCGGTTCCAACTTTATTCGTTTCGTTTTTTTCTTTTGCTTTGCCGATGATCTTGCTGCTGGTTTGGATTTCACTTTCGATTGTTTCGTTGTTATAACATGTTCTTTTGTATCTGTCGATGGTTGTGGTGTGGTTTCGGTTTTCTCTTGATCATTTCCACCATCATAATCATCATCATCGTCGTCATCATCCATGAAATTTTCGAAATCATCATCCGAATCGTCCTTATCCATTTTTGTTAGTTTTTTCCCCTCTGACGTGGCCAAGTTTTGTTCATTCGCGGATGACGTGTTGGTTATTTCAGATGCTTCACTCACTCGAGGACTTTGCGCGTCCATGTCACATTCTCTCTTGATACATTCAACAGCTATCGGAAATTGAGCACCTCTGTTCAGCATTATCTTCATTTTTGCAAAATGATCCTGAACATGCAATGTAAATTCAGAGAAATATTGAAATTCTTCGGCACAGTGAATGCAAACAAGTGCATATCGTTCATTCGGCAATTGAAACACTTCACCCATTTTGACGCGAGATTTTGGCGGCGGCGACTGTGAGGTCTGATGCTCCGAATCATCGCCGTGCAAAAACACATTTTCAATTGAACTCATCGTTTAATTGATTGAATTTAATGTTTTTCTGCACACGTTCAAATCGAACGAATCATGTTTACTCGGTGTTTTCTGTTTATTTGGTGTATTCTATAAATAATAGCTGTCAAATAATAACTGTCAAAACGATAAATTTTGGATTTCCTGACATTTACGTAAATCCTTACGAAATACGATGAATCATGAAGAAAAACCACAATATTTATATTGAGTATTTTTTATTGAATCCGTTTTAAAATGAAAAAAAAAAAAAAAAAAAAAACCTAAACTCTTTGTTAATGTCAACTTAATTTCCAATTAGAAATATTTCTTTAAAAAAACCTATCTAAATGAATCCAACTAATTTCATGAGTCTGTTAGATCAGTTACTTCTAAGTTGGGGCTTTCGTCAGCTTGTGTCTCAATATTTAGTTCGTCGGCTTGGCTCGTTTCATCGTATCCCATTTGTGAATCGGCTATGTTCGATTTCGTGTCAATTCGTCCTTTGCAATGGAAATTCACGTGTGTTTTAATTGAAGCGAGCTCCATAAATCCCAAACCGCATCTTTCGCACGTATAATTCATAGTTTCCGGATGTTTTCTCCGATGCACCAGCATTTTATCGGATCGTCTGAATGTCATATCGCACACGTCGCACTTGAATTTTGGTTCTTCGTGGATGAGCATGTGCCGATTGAGATGATCGGATCTGGAAAATTGCGATCCGCACGTAAAACATTGAAAGTTTTTCTCGTGTGTATGCGTTTTCATGTGTTTCACAATGCCATTCGGTCTTGAAAAAGTTTTCATACAAATGTAACATTGTGACCGCGATTTATCGTTATTCACGCTGTGGCTGTACATCATTTTCGAGTTCATCTTGACTTTCGGCGAGATAAGAATATTATTTGTTTGACTGTAATTGCCGATACTGTCGATTTTCTCAATTTTTAACTTCCTGGGCGGTCGGTCGGGTGTCATCACTGCCACATCATTATGCTTTTGGTCAATGTGAACGATGATATTCCGGGGCCTACTAAAATTCCTGTTGCATATTTTGCATGTGAACATTTTGAGCTCGGAATGTGAAAATATGTGCTCTCGAATATTGGCTTTGCTGACGGCAAGATAGTCGCATAACGGGCACTTGAAGCGATTGTCTTCGGTACGTTTGAATGAAAACTTTTTCGAAAAATACGGCAACAATTTTCTTGTTTCACTGGTGTCTTTCACTCGAATTAGTGGATGTTTCAGTTTGAAGCGCATTTCCAGCGAACCGGATTCATCATTAACGAAGGACGTTTCGTTCAGTGTCATCTCAGTGTCATCCTCATTGATAGTTACTTTGCATTCGATGTCTTCAAGCGGTTGCACGTCATGATCATCATCGGCACATGAATCGTTGCTCGAGTCACTGAATAACCATTCAATATTTTCCGTATTGGCACTCGAAACCGATGTTGTCTCGGCCGGTATGCTGTGAGAATCGACCGATGGAGCTATCCATTGCAATGCATTGTGATAATGATTCTGAATGTGAGCCGTGAATCGTCCGAATTGCTGAAACTCTTGTGTACAGTGAATGCAAACGAAAACAAATTGATTGTGACGAACTTGAAACACTTCACCAATTTTCAAACGTTCCAATGGACAAAGACGCTTTGCATTCAATTCTTCCTGCACATAAACGGATTCAAAGTCATCCATCTCGTCGCTCACGGAATTTTGCCGATAAAAAATCAAACAGCTCAATATTTTGTTTATCGAAACCAACTGAATCCGAATTGATGCCAAACCAACATCACTCGTTATGTGTTGTGTGTGTTTGTGTGGGTCAATAGCAATGTGTGTGGCAGAGTCTGTCAAACATTACGTATTGTTTCGTTTGGGGTTCGTTTCCATTCGAACCAACACACGCATCTACATTTTCGAATAAATAACTAATGAATTTTTTTCGAACATGATATTTTTTCGCATATTAATTTTATTTATTCATTGAGGCTAAATGATGATGATGCGAACAGCTTGAACAAAAAACTTATGAACATTTCCCAAAGAATTGCCTCTCTTCAAATAATTCAAACAAATTGGATCTATCGCATTCAATTTATTTTATCGGTTCCATGACAAAAATGTGAGGCATCTAATCTTATACGCTATGTTGTTGCTTAAGTTGAAAATAATTTAATGATTGATTGAAATGCACTCAGAAAACGAAAAGAACAAATGGCATCGAAACTCTGTCTTGTCTTAGATGGTTTCCCTTGGAAGCTAACAATTAAAACTCGGTGCTTATTGGTAAATTTTGCGGTTAAATCAATGAAAAATTACATCCAAATTACTAATCTACGGGTGAAAAAGTAGCAACTAAACAACAAACGAAATTCTAGCATTATTTATATACCGGAGATGTGTTTTGTTTGAGATACACACACATTATCAACTCAATTGCTGTTTTCACTCTACATTTTCCGCTCAAGTTTTTTATCTAAAAAAAAAACAAAAAATCGTAGATTTGTATGTGCTATAAACTAAGGTCATGAGGATTCAAAATTAAGTGATTGTTTTATATATAAATAACTGGATTAAATGAAGTAAAAATTATTCTTATGCACGATTTGATCGTTTGCTGTCTATCTCCCGTGGTCAATGGTCAGTCGAAGAATATGTTGAGGAAATTTGAAGAAAATCATAAAAATAAAATAGAAGAAACACTAATTTAATACAGTACATTATTCATTCACTGGATCGGCATGCCCATTGCCATGTGGAGCGGGTTTGGTATGTCTGGCTTGAGTGCTCGCCTATCATCGTACGGTTTAGTGTGTTGTAATTCGTGCGACGCATAGGATTTCTGATCCATAAAGCCGAGATTGCAGAATTTGCAGTAGAATTTCATGGGCTCCTTGTGTGCGCGGCGATGGTTTAAGTGCTTTTCGGGCCGGTTGAATGTTTCATTGCACACGTCACACTTGTACTTTGGGTCATGTTCTGGCTTGTGACGCTGTTGCTGTTTGTCGTCGGCCACACTCGGCGCGCGCATATTCATCGTCGGACGTCTTGAGAGGTTTTTATTGCATCCGCTGCAGCAATTCAAGTCGCCATAGCTACCTCCCGAGATTGTTTTTAAATTGCTGCGACGCTTGAATTTCGTATGACAAATGCTGCATTCCAATTTCGGATTGATTTCATACGGTTCGGTTTTGATGGTATTTGATTTTGAGCGATTTGCCTTGAATTCAGTGTTTGTGTTGTCACCTTGGTAAAAATTTGAATGATGCTTACTTTTGATGTGCTCATTCAAATGGCGTGCATGCCGAAATTCGCGTTCACATTGCCCGCAACGGAACATTTTCACCTTGAGATGATTGGTGAGATGGCGGCGCACCGTTGATTTGCTGTTGAATAGACCATCACACAGCGGACACATGACTTGATCGTTTATTTTCGAAAATTCATAGTTCGGCATTAAGTATTGGGAGATTTCGCGGATCTCTGGCAAATCATTGACCACAATGGCTTTGTTATCCTTGTACAGGGACCGCAGCGCATCGAATTCCTGTTGAAATGCCGTACTTCCAGCTTCACCGGTCAACACCATCGACGGTCCACCGGACACATTCATGAAATGATTGCCAATGTGCGATACGCTTGGTATATCATAGGATCGGCTTGACGACGAACGATTTGTGGGCCGTTCCGGAAGATTGGCTGGATTGCCGTGCTTGCATCGAATATGATCGCGAAGATGGCGTGCATGTGAAAACTTGCGTTGACAACTGGCACATGCAAACACCTTATCCACGGAATGCGTATACACATGACGGCGAGCCAATGCTGATCCATTGAACAGCTTTTCGCACAACGGACACTTATATTGGCCGTTGCGCTTTTCAATCGGATAGCTTTCGGCCAGGTATTGTGACAGTTGTCTCACTTCGGCCGTATCGTTGATAACAAACATCGGCTCATTGAATTGCCGTTTCAATGCATTAAATTCGTCATCGAATTGCGATGTTTTGCGACAATTCATGTCCGAATTGACTGATTGTGGCTCCGATTGAAACCAATTATTCGATGGATTGTATCCATTGTAGAAGTACTGCGGCAATTCACCCGAGTTGGCCGCTGCATGGCCAAACTCATTTTTAAACAATGACAAATCATTGGCTGCTGCGTACGCAGTGTGCGGCGGCAATGGCAGCGGTCCACCCGTTCCAGTTGGATTCTCCATTTTCATCGGTTTCACTTGGATACCCCAGATTCGTAATAAATGCTGTTCAATATGCACAGTGAACTCAGCAAAACGTTCTTGATCAAACTCTTGGAAACAATGCACGCAAATTAACGAATATCGATTATTCCTGCGAAGATAAAAAAATTCACCCAATTTTAGTTTGTCCGAAGTATCTACAGTAGACGATAATCCATCTTGTGTAAAAACACTTTCGGTTCGATTCATTTTACGTTTTCCAATAGCTTAGTTGTGTGTTTGATCTATTTTGTGTTTACCAATTGACTATCTGCTCAAAAATTGAGACAGCTATTGCTTAAAACAACGATGAAAAACACAAACAATAAACTCTCTTGTGTGTTGTGTGTTTTTTTTTCGATTGGTAGCCACTTATCCAATTGACATTCCCATCGTTTGACAGCTTACGCTAAATGAAAAAAAAGAAACAGTGACGAATTGTTCTGTGAGCGATACAAGAAATGGTGTATCTGGCTCTCTTTCGATAATCGAAATATTAAGTGCGGTTCAGCCGCGCGATTCAATGCGATATAAAAAACACTACAATGAGCCTTTAAGTGTGTTAATATTACTTTGAATTCATTTTTTTATTATATTCAGCTTAAACCACTAAATTTGAAGTATTTCTTTTGTAAATATATAAATATATTATTTTAATGGCAAAAAATGAGAATTCAAAATATGAGCATTTTCTTAATCTATATAAAAATAAATCCTTGCTCGCATTTGTAATATCTGTTTCGATAGATTTCACTATGATTCACAGTAATTATCATAGCAAAAGTTTTGTACCATAAATTCTGTTTAATTTCTTGTTCGACTTGTTTTTAATTTCTTTTTCGACTTCTTTGAACGTTGATTGAGATGGATTTTCATATGAATTTCGATGTCTTGCTTACCACGCTCTGTTCGGCCGAATTTTGCACCGCAAATTGTGCATTTGAATACATTTTTCAATGAAGTGATTTTCGCTAAAATTTCAGCATGAATATTTTTTTTGTGTCGTTCCAGAGAGGAAGCTCGCGTGAATTTTTTCGGACAGAGTGTGCAAAACGATGTATTATTTGTCTGGTTTTGACTTCTCGGTCGCCTCATTTCGCCTACGATTGCATCGTTTGCTGTTGCATAATTGCCATCATAGTCGTAGCCCAAATCGAATATTTCGTAGACTTCTTCAATGTAGTCATCAGAATCGTTCGGTAAATTGTCTGTTATTTCGTCTGGCAAAATTGTACCGATATATTGTTCCGATGAATGACCATTTTCGATAAGTGTAAACGGCTCTGGCGAAACCAAATCCGAATGAACGAGTGTCGATACATTTCCTGTAATAATCGTTGAGTCTGTCGTCATAGCTTCTCCAGATTGAAAATGTGATTCCGAGTGTCGCAAGAAGCTGTCGATGGTTCGATGTTCCGAGTAACAGTAATCGCAAACAAACACATAAATGTTTGGTCGAACGCGAATCACTTTGCCCATAATAGAAGATTGCTCATTGTATTGTGTGGAACGAATTCGAATTGGATTTGTAATTGGATGAACGTATGATCCGCCAACTGACCGAGTATTTTCCAAAGATATCATCTTGCGAATATAATTCTATTTCAATCTGTTTTTTTGATCTCTATATTGGACACCTCGAAATAGCAGAAGCGATCGCTTCGAAAGATTTCTGCACATTATTTGGTGCTTGTCAAAAGTCACACATTTTTGTGTTTGTCAACTAACGGACCTGTTCGAAACACCATACAGCACACACAATGGCAATACGTAATCGCGCAACTGTTAATGTGATCCAATCTTAATCCGACACTGAATAATATGCGCAAATATTTCCATACCAACCAATCAACATATACACAGAGAGAGCAGTCGAGTGATGATATGTTTTAATGAAACGAAATGTTGTATGCGACAGGTGGATTAAAGCAATACGAACTTTTTATCGAAATTCAATACATTCCAATGGCATTTATGGGAGAATGATCTTCAATAGAATCAATGGAAATTGTCGAATTCGATGGAAATGCATGCATTTAATTCAATGAATGAAATGAGTATATTTTTCGAATTGGCCCATTTCTTGTCACTTAGATTCATAATTATCCCCATTTTATCCAATCACAATACTTCATTCGTTCAAAATGTACTCACGCTTGTTTGCGGCAAAACTTTATTAAAAACGTAAACAAAACAAATTTCCCGCCTGGAAATCAATTTGATATACAATCCGAACGAAATTTAGATTGATACATCGAAAGTAATCGGCCGTCGGAAACAATTGGTCCAGTAAAATCACAATTGGACCAAGGCTGACGTCCTTTTCTAAATGGACGGCCAATAATCACATTCAATTGAGTCCATTCAAAACAATTTCTCTTCGTGATTTGTATGCATTTATTTTATTCTCCATTTGTTTTTACAAACAACATCTTATATGTGTTTTGCGTTCGCCGTGAACATTGCTGGTCAACTCAAATACTAACCTCAAAAGTACTTACAAAGCGAATCGAATAAAAATATAGTGTATTTTGTTTCACGTATTAATCTAAATACATCAAATCAATTTGTTGTCGTTTTTTCAAAAAATTTACAGAACATTTCCTTAGCTGTATATGAATTATCTTTTGTTCATATCCGTATTTTGTGCAAATTTTTAATCAGATGTAACGCGAACATGACCATTTTTCTGAATAATTCTAATGCTATGTCTTACAAATTATCGACAAGTTTGAAATAAAAGTACACCGAAACGAAATATTTGAGAGAGTGGGAGAGAGAGAGAGAGTAACATAAGAAAGGTCGGTCGTCTTGATTTGTGGACAATTAATTGAGTGGCTTCAATTGGCCGATGCAATTGAAGCTCACTTTAACACTCATAATTTGTTCGACTCACGATTCATTAAGAATGAGAAGAAACTGTCCATGAATTGCGGTTTCGATTTTAATGGCTTTATTGGAACGACAGTCGATGGTTTTTCGGACACGATTGGCTTGTCTAAATGCGATAAATCATCTATATTGTAGGCAGACAAATCACTGGCACGTGTGTCCGGTACAATGATCCGTGCTGCCGACGCCGTACTCGTCGGAGCAGTCATAGTGCTCGTTGCAACATTTGTAGCAGCAGCCGCCGCTGCTGTCGATGCTGCCCTCGCCGTTGATTTGTTTCGACTTTTTTGCTGTGCTTTTCGCGAAGCATCTAAATCTTCAATGATATATTGTTCTTGTGACAAATCCACAGCATTACATTGTGATTCATTTTCAACCAATGTTGATGGCGTTTCGATCGGCACCAACACTCCATTGTCATTGTAGGCAAGATAAAATTGTTGCGGTGGTATATCGGCAGCATCCACATTCTGGATGACCGTATGGTTCGAATCAATCGAAATCGTTGGCGTTTCTATTGTCTGTGCCGCTGCCGCCGTTCGCCTTCGCTTTGAATTTGTCACTTTATTTACTACTGCTGCCGTAGTCGGTTCGGGTGTTTGATAGACATTCTCCAATGTCTCCAATGTTATAAGTTCGTTGTCATTTTGCTGAGTATAAGTATTATTTTGTTTTGTGTTACGGCCAACGCGTCGTTTTCGTCCGCTGGCCGCCGGCGAAGGTATTATCGTTTCAATTGTCGGCGATGTGTGAGCAATGACTGAGGTGGCATTCGTCACTTGGCGATCATTCAGATCCATATTTCCGATGACATGATAGGATCCATCGCTGGCCTGAACACACCTCAGAGAGTCTGGGCCCGACTGACTAAATATCTGTTCGTCATTTAAAACGATGATCGTGTTTGTGGCAGTTGAATGCGAATGCTGCGCTTGAATGTGTGATTGATTTTGATGACTGATTACCGCTGTTGGAGAGGATTTAACTAAGGGCACCGTATTCGAAACATTTGTTATCGTTTGCACCACCGATTGCGTTTGCCGCTGTAACTGCTGTTGCAGCAGCATATGTTGCTGCTCCTCTAATTGCTGCTGCAGCCTCAATTTTTGCTGTTCAATAATTTGACGTTGAATCTGCAGCCGTTCTTCTTCTTCGTGCTGCAGACGAGCGAGTTCTTCTTGCTCTTCGCGAAGCCGCTTTTGCTCTAGTTCCGATCTCTGTTTCTCCTGCTGCTGTCGTAGTTGCTCTTCAATGTATTCGCTGGTGGATGATGGCATAACCCAGAAACCACGCAACGCTTCGGTACCAAGCATTTGCTGGCCCGGCGGCTCTGGCATTAGCCAAAGGCCAGTCGTTTTGAGCACCACATTTGTTGCCTCCTCATTAATTACAATGTGTTGATTTTTCGGCGCTTCCACCCAACTTTTATCGTGCAAATGATTGGCAGCATCGTAAAATGTCTCATCCTGACACGCTCTCATATGAACCATAAGATCTCTGATTGTATGATATCGTCGACCACCTAAATTACATAAAAATAATGTTAAAATATTTTTTTTCCTTTGAATATCGAATAAAAATCCACAAATGTTGCGCTTACATTGTGCACATCCATATGGGATGTATTGTTCGGCAACGCTGTGCGATTTGTTGGAGGACGAATTGACAATGTCTTTCTCTAGATATGAAGCACTATTGGAAGATGGTACGATATTTGAGATGGTTGCCGATGCGGGCTGGCAATGCGCCAAATGCTCGGTGATAATTTCCAGCGAATGAAACATCTGTTGACACTGCACGCATTGATACAGTTGCTGGTTCTGTTGCTCTTTTGCCTGAATCTTTTTGCGAATGAGCGTCTCAAAATCTTGCTCCAAACTGATAGTGCCGTCTAGGATTTTGGTTCGATGTGAAAACGATGTGTGCCGCAACAGTGATCGCAAATCATTAAAATCTTGAGTGCAAAACAGACAAATAAAATTTCTAATATTCTTTTCTTTCGCCAATTCGGTGTATAAATTCTGAATGTAGTCTAGCACTTCTTGAAATGAATCATTTTGCTGTTGGATGACGGTCGTCTCTTGTGGCTGCACCGTTTGTATGTGTCCTAACTGATTTGGTTGGATGTAGGTGTTCTGCGGCAACTGATCGCCAGGATTGATTGTGATTGCTGTTGCAGTCGGCGCAGCCGACGATGACAGTACCGCCGATGTTGCCTGCACATAATGTTGTTCGCCGTTATTCAATTGGATTACATACATTCCGTCCTGTAGCAGTTTGCCTTGATTCGATTGCAATGTATACTGTTGCATACTCTGGCTCAACATCCAGAAACAGAATTTTTTTTCTTTGCGTTGCACGCAAATTTTACCTATAAAATGACGCGATTTTGAATTCACTTACAATCAAAGAAAACAAATTCTCCGTTCGCACCGAACACAATTAACACAAAAAAAAACTACGAGAGAGAATTTTTCACGTAAACGTCACTTTGTGTTTGTTGTGCATTGACAGTTCTGATAGCTTTATTATTTTCTAGCTCCTCACCATCGCACACTTCTCTTCTTCTTCTTCTTTTTCATGTTCATGTTCGAAGAGAAAGCATTTTAATATGTTTGTTTGATGTATGGAGCGCCACCACACAAACACACTTTATCAACATATCCATTTCGATGATATGACAACATGGCTTTTGATTTTCTCAATTTTGAGAATGAAAAATGGATTTTTTTCTATTCCAATTATCAACTCATCGTTCCGTTTAATTAAAATTAAATACAAATTCCATTTGATTTTGTGAATTTCCCCGGTATCAGCGATTTAATTTCATATCATTGAAGAAAGTTGATGTACTTTAAGTACTCAAAGCAATTTTACGTAAATATCTCTCGGACATTCTGTGAATTGTAGCGCCATCTCTGGTTCAGCTTTATGATTCCAAAATAGTGCTTGTCGAATTCCGATTTCACTCACATTGAAATAATTATTTGCTGTTTTGGACGGCTGCTTGAGCTGTTCTGAAAAGCGCTCATTTTACAACTACTTCATGTGTTCTTGCATACATTCTGAGGAAAGTCGCTTTACAGACACGGTTTATTGCGTGATGTTCTTACATTAGCGTAAAAAACTCATGGAAAAAGAAATGTATCCAATTACTGTGTTTTTTTTGTGCGCAACTGATTGTGTTTCAACAATGTCCGTTGTCTTCGGTATTCAAAATTGTTACATTGTCGCAAAAAAACTAAGAATTCTTAACGGCATTGTTCCACTTTGTAATGATCACGGAAGAACCTGATCGGTTACCGGAACTGAATCAAACGCATACAAATATGCACATCTATTGCTAAATGCAAGGTGTATTTATCTTGAGTTCTTGCGGAAAATTCGTTTGAAAATGTTTATTGTTTAAATGTACACATCGCGATATGGCAAAAATCCAATCCGTTTAAAATTAGAGAGATTATAAACCATTGCATTCTAGGCGTAACACAGCTTTCTACAGTCTTCTTATGTCCGGGCACACATCTCAATTCTTGTTTAGAACATTGCACCACGCGCGCACCGTCTTGTCACGCAAGCCGCGTAACACTTGAGTCAAAATGTATGCAATTTAACAATGATGATGCGGTGCGCGTGTATGCACATGCTTTCAATTCAATGGCTTGATCTTACCTGGTTAGCAGGTTTACCGTTAATCAGTTTCAATTAAATTGTAATTGCATTCTTTTCCATTAGATTCGGTGATCGTTATCGGAGTCACAGCTTAAAGAGGCTCATGCAAAATTCTGGATAGAACGCAGGTAGAAAAAGTGATTAACTCGTTTTTGCTGATCGCATTCGCTCGAGCAATTTGACACAAGCTTAATCATTGGCCACGATAATCGCCACTTGTTATCGAAAACTCTCACCGCAAAAAAAATTTTTAGAAAAAAAGATGCGGTGCTCAATTAAAATATCAAAGAGAAGGCGAAAATGATGACAAATGATCGTTTGATTGTCGATATGTAATTATTAGTCGCAGAAATGTACAGGTTGGTTTGGATAAGATCAGGATTTTGTTAAAGTATTATAAGATTAATCGTTCCAATTAATTTTGACCAACGAGCAGCTCGTTAATTTGCCAAAGTCGGATGGTGCTCAGAAAATCACTAACATTTTTAATCTGTCTAACGGTTGAAGCTGTCCAAGATAATGATGTTAATTTCATAGAACAATGAATGCATAAGTTCGTAGAACAACGCGATTTTACTCATAATGAATCACACTTAATTCAATAGCTCCCACTGATATATTTAAAGATTGCACCGAAAGGCAGAAAGTGATTCCACATTCTTTGGAAATTAAAGAGCCAATTCTTTCTTCAAATTATTATGATTTCCTTTTCATTTATCATCGAATACATCGAATTATATCCATTTCATTGAAAATAAACGAAACAAAATATCTTTCAAAAATAAGACACTTAAGTGTAGCACAGGCGACTAATTTAAATAAAATATGTTCAAGGTTGAGTTCAAATTGAGTCCTACGTGTCTCATTTCTTTTTGAGACACCTGAATGTCTTTTTTTGAAATTATATTTTTCTGTGTGAACAGCTGATGCTGATGCTAAACAAAGTGTTTTAATCAAACGTAAAAATTATTATTTTTTCTGCTGAATAATCAGATTTAACAATTGCTATCATCATTGCTCGTGTTTCTTCATATGTCTCTTGAGCAAATTATGCTCTGGAAAAATTGCTGAACATATTGGACAATCGAATTTTTTGTCATAGATTCCGTGCGCTTTGAATTTGTGCCATCTAAAGTGGGTTGCATATGCGAATTGACGTTCACATCCGTCTGCCGGGCATTTGAACGGCTTCTCGCCGCTATGCGATCGAAAGTGTTCATTTCGAGGTGCTTTTGTAAAAAAACGTCGTTCACATTCCTTGTGCAGACATTCAAATGGTTTTTTGCCTGTATGTTTATTCATGTGTTCCCTCAACAGGTGATTTTTCCGCAATGCAAGACCACAAATTGTGCAAATGAATCGCTTCGGCTCTTTGTTATGAATGTATCGAATGTGTTGGCTGAGACTAGATTCACTTTTATTGAACCACAAATCGTACACTTGAGCTCTTTTACTGGAAAATGGAGCTGGAAATATGCTCGCAGCCCATTTTTCAATGCCAACGATATTTAGTAAATATCACATTCAAATCTCTCATTCGTGTGCGTTGCCAAGTGTTGCTTTCGATTTTTATTACTTATCAATTTATCACATCCTTCGTGCTCACACTTGTAAAATGTGTCCGATTTCTCGGTTCTCCTTCTACGCTTTGACTTTTCAATTGAAGTGGAAGGTAGTTCATTTGCTTGATAATGCGCTCGTTTTTGGATTGGGAAAGAAGTTGGAGTCTTTTGTTTGGGGCTCTCTGCCGCAAAATCACAGGGAATGTCATTATTTTCCCACTTTCAAGTTCATTTTTTTTTTTATTTTCTTTATATCATTATCTTTTTCTTCAACTATTTCTTTTTCAATTTTTTCACGAATTCGATGTGCAATCATCATTTCATCATTGTCCAATTGTATGGCAGTATCAACTCCCTCTTCTTTCACTCCAACACACTCTGTTCGGTCAAAATATTTCTTATTAAGGAAAAAATTCTTCAAATCTTCAGGCTCGACTGGGAATTTTTCATCACTTTGCACATCAAACACGTTTGATACAGATTCACATTTGTCGGGCTGAGAGTAAATACGGTTAAAAACATCTTACGAGAATTTTCCTTGGTGTGAGCAGGAAATAAAATGTTTATAACCGTTTTTACTCTCAGTCCTACATTTGTTTGATCGCCAATTCTTTGCCACACTTTTTGCAGTGCATGTTCTAGTGCTGTGCAGAATATAAAAATTGTCGCCGATTCGAATCAAATTTTGAGCACATTTCGTGCAGTTTTCTTGTTTAAAATGTTCTAAAATGTGTGAATTTTTCTCTATATTTGTGTCGAATGTTTTCGGGCAAAATTCGCATTGAACATCACCTGTATGACAGAGAATCAGAAATGGCCATGACAAATTGCGTTTTATTCAAAATTTAGAAAAGTTAAACCTGCTCTTTGCACCGGCAAACAACAAAAAATATGCATTTGATTTCGATAAATCTACTGTCACATTTGTTTTGTTTACATGCGAAATGTCAAATGTGTCATCCAGAGCAAAAGAATGAAACTACGCTTAAGTATTTAAAGAGGGGAATCGTTCAAAAATCGATTTTATTTCTGATAATTTTCAATAATTTCCTGTACTATCATATAATTTAAAACTGAATTTCATGTTTTTTCATGTGTTTTCTGAGAAGCATAGTTTCGGGAAAGATTTCAGTGCAAATTTGGCACGGAAATTTCTTATGGTATATTCCGTGTGCATTGAATTTGTGTCGCTTTAAATCAACGGAATATGCGAATTGGCGGCCACATCCTTCAGCCGGGCATTTGAACGGCTTTTCGCCGGTATGCGAGCGCAAATGCTCGATTTGATGTGGCTTACTTCTAAATCGTTTGTTGCAACCTTCGTACATGCATTCAAACGGCTTGGCACCAGTATGTCCGTTATTGTGCATTTGCAGCTGAGCTTTCGAACAAAATGTTTTGCCGCATTCACTGCACATGAAGCTTCGTATTTTTAAATGCGAAAGTTTATGGTGCCAGGCCAATGCTCCTTTTGTCAGATAAAACGACCCACACACATCGCACTTGAACTTCTTACTCGACGGATCGTGAACGCTCAAAATGTGAGCACGAACCTGCGCTTTCGTCGTAAATGCTGCCGTACATATATCACATTCAAATCGATTTGTGCCATGCTTTGCGGTGTGATAACTCCAGTTGCTCGCGCTCAATAGCTGGCCACATCCTTCGAATTTACATTTGTATAGTTTGTTATATTGTCTTTGATTGGCTTTACGATTGCGTGTTTTCTTGCTGTCACTAGCATTTTTCTTTGGCCCTCGCTGTTTTTCATTTGGATTTTGATCGAATTGTTTTGTTGGACTCGAACCGAATGCATCGACTTCGAATCCAGAATTTCCGTATTCCAATGCAAAATCCTGTCGATTCTCATCGCAATCTGCGAAAAGAACAAATGGCGTATCACACTTATTATCAGTTGAATGTGTTTCAGATTCAACGGGAAAACAACTTTCAATATCACACATTGAATTGAAGTCTTCAATGCAACCGTTATCACTTTTATCTGGCTCTCTTTCATCTTGAATACAGGTCACGGTACTGTGGAGCACAAACAAATCCGAGCCAACTCGAATCAACACTTTGTCGCATCCCGTACAAATTTCTCGCGAGAAGTGCTCAAGAATGTGTGTATTTTTCTCGGTGTCACTTTGAAAATCACATGAGCAAAACTCGCACCGGATTTCATTCGAAGCTGGAAAGATAATGGATGTTTTTTTTGTCCCACATTTCAACCGATAACATATCTCTCAACAAACCTGATAACATTCGAAAATTGTTCAATTGTATTGAATGTTGTGATTTTGCCATTCTGTTTCCTTCTTTCAATCGATGGTTTGAAAAGTGATTCCATGTGTGTCAAACTGTATTTGTTCATTTAATAATGCCGAATGTCAATGTCAGATTACTGTACGGCAGCTTTTCATCTAAGTACACACATATGCATACTTAACAATGCATTTGAAGCGGATCAAAACACACGAGATAAACGGATTGAATGGGTGAAGCATGTGAAGCATTGCGAAATGTCTATGTTCTTGTTAAAATGATGTCCCAATCTCTATACTTCATTTGCGTTTTCATTTCGATAATTTTCTATTCTCATGAATTGACCCAATCTTAATCAATGGAGGCAAAACATAAACTTGTTCTTAGCATTCAGCGAATTGCATATGTCATTTCAACGGCTAACGGTTTTGAAACGATAAATTTGACCTATATTCAATTGGCATCGAATGCATACGGCAAACGCTCGATTCATGCAATTGATATGTTGCGAGTGCGCGCATAACTGTTATAGCAATGGCATGCTCGTGCATATTGAAATTGAAAAGTAAGAACGATTCTGGATGTTCGTCTTATATCAATGTCACGTTTAGCACATTGGCATATGCCCACATCATCAATTCGAGCCGGAGAAAACTATTGGTTTAATACACGAATTAATAATCATACACATATTCTGGCTTATTTCAACGGAATAGAAAGATTGAAGTATATAAAACAGACATTTTCCGTGCAAGTCGCGAGCGAACATCGAAAGCGCAATCAAGAGGTTTATTCGAAATGAAAGCTGGCGGTTCCATGATCAGAATTCACAATCACAATCGTTGAAATATATGTTTAAAAAACGAAATCGGATTGAAAAGCGACGAGAAACGACAAAAGTAAGTAGAACGTTCTTGATATGATCACTTTTAAATGTTTGCTCAGTTCACTGTCGATGAAATCAAATGGTAATTCATGTTGTGCCGTTCTTCATCAAATATATCAGCGTCTGACTCAATTCATGTGGCCGAGAGAGGGAGAGAGGAATAGACAGATATTTGCCGACACAAAGTATTCAAAGCATAATGCTCAGAATAGCATTAATATGCAGAGTGGATGTTCTTCGCGCGCTAGACTCAATCATTTCTGAATGAATCTTAAACAACTGCGCAAACAATAAGAACAAAGAAATTATACGACTGACTAATAACGGACCCGTGTAAGCATGGTTTTATGTTGTACGAATCATGGATAATAATTTATCTTATTTCATTATAATTGAAGAAGAAGCATTTGGAATCATTTTCCTTTGCGTATATAGCGTGGTCGCTCAACGTTCTCGCACGCCAAATCATGGTCAGTGGGTCAGTAATATCTTCATTAGAATTTTATTTAGTACATTGGTTGGGTGCCGGTTTCGCAGCAACTGTTCGAGATTCACCTAAATATTATTTAATTACAACGTATTGGAAATGTCGGTTCGGCGTCACGACGTCATCATCATTTCTTTTTCAATCTTCTTCATTTCATGCGCCCATTACCGAAATGAATGTATTACATGGCAAAAAATATCGATAGAAAACTGTGAAAGAAACAACAACAACACTGTCTCATTGGATCACATCGACTGATGTTTGCTTTGGCGAGCGCCGTGTAGAACTCGTTCATGCAAAAGAATCAGAATGCAAACCATTTCTACAGTTCCACAAATGATCATTGTTATTGTTGACTAAATCAACATTCATGCTGCTTGTTCGCACAGCAGGATCGCCTCCAGAGCCTCAATATGTGCACCAATCGCACAACGGTGGAACGGGCGAAATGCGTGTAATGTAGACGTAGTTCGAAATAGTACATAATTTATTTAGTTAATTGATACTCGGTGATGTTGTGAAAATCGCGTGCCCGATCCATCGCTTTCGCATTTCACCTCGGGCATTCAATTTAATCCGAATAAATTGGTTATGGTGCTTTTCCAGATCAAATAAAGAATGGGCAAACGCATCTACATCAAGTGCAGGAATCATGTTCAAAAATGGTAAATAACAACGTGAATCGCGGGTATCAGCATTCACTTGTGCGCTCAGACAACCGCTCTCCCATTGAATAAATCCAGTGCGATGTGCTAATTTTGATAATGGGCCGATGGAAAAGCTAAAGCGCAGAGGCGGTAAATTCGTATCTAGAACATTTTCTAGCCAATTCAACATATTTCATGTTCTTTATAGCCAATTAATAATGATCTATTTCAAGGTTCTCTTTCTTCTGGTCATTTTCAATAATGAATGAAAAATTCTTTCTTTTTTCCGATTCGGCAGAAATGCTGGTCAAAGCAAGTCATCGTGAATGTGTATCATTTTAAATGGCAATTATAGTTGCGAAATGCCAATTTATCGAGCGAATGATCAAGAATGTGCTGCGCCGCCAATAGAACATTCACCAAAAGATGAAGTGGTTTCTATTTTCGTGCGGCGAGATGTTTTCTTTCATTTCTTTTCTTCCTAATGCCCGTTAACGATCAAAACAATGCCATAAAAAACAGTTAACATGCACTTTTGTAAGTTCAAATATTTGATAAAGATTTTCATGCTCCATAAACAAAAAGAATTGGTTTGAACTCTTTTTCGCACTGCTTTTGCGTGAAGCGTTAAGTTCGTTTAAAAAGTCTCGCTATTGGCGTTATTTGATTACGGTCCTACTTCATGAAAATAATGAAGAGGAACACTGTAGTATAGCAACAACAATGATATTCATTTCGCACAACCAAATGAAGTGGATTGAAACAAAAGGAAAACAGATGATCCAATGCACACAGTTCAACAGTTGTAATACGATGCGAAAGCATAATGTTACCGAGCCAATAAATAAACAAAACGGTGAAGAGAACAGCTATAACTGAGAAGAGAGAAAAACACCAACCAAATATAGAAAAATAGCAGCAGCAACCAAATGAATTTCAAGAAGAATGAAGTAACAACAGTCAGTACAATATGTGCGATGTGGACGTTTTCCGTCAATTGCACACATGCTGCCGATGTAGCATCAACACCTGAGTGAAATAATAGACGATCGCTATGAAAGTCATAAACATAACTGAGCTTCTCGTAATTACAAATTAATAGTGTTCAACTGTTAATCGGATGTAAAACCGAGTGTACTTATGCCATTAGCGTCGCTTAGCGATGTCGAAATGTATACAAACAAATAGTATTGTACATACAAAAGCATACAATGAACTTGAATGAATTTGCGGCGGCACTCATTTTTAATAGATGAGATCTTTTTTTGTTTTCGGTACCACACCGTCTGTCTGCGCGCGTTCATCTCATTTGCAGTCGATCTCCGTGCTATTTTATACCTTTCTTTTATCTGTGTCCAGGCACCATTTTTTCTCTTCAGTTTCATGTTTTTTTAATTTCAAATAGAATTTGAAAAAAAAAACACAAACATTCAATACGAAGTATGATTGCAAAAACAAGAGTTTGTAAATAATATGCGTAACGTAGGAAACATCATGTAAGATTTAGTAATTTGTTTACTTTTCATTATATTTTTTGGATGTTGATTTGTGGAATTTTGTGCTGTGCACGTATACAAATTATACCGTTTTGAAGCAGATTTGCTCTTGGATTTGAAGATGCTGGCCGAAATAAATGGATTTCATGCACCATTCAATGTAATGAATACAAAAATAATATATCGGATTATTATTCACTTGTTTAACAATTAAATTGATCGAAATCTAATATGAAATATTCAATGAAAAAATAGCATGATGACACAAAATCAACGATGCTCAAGTACACACAACACCATTTTTGTTTGAACAATTTCAATGTGTTTCTCTCTTTGAATCGCCTTTCATGTTTGAGAAGGTTTCTTTTGTGTTCGAGATGATTTTATCTGCATATTGATATGATTCCATTGAAACGCATGGAATTTGAGCGCTTTGAAATGGCCAATGAACGTTTGTTCGTGACCATTGTTGAGATTCGATCATAGTGTTTTTTAGCAAAATTATGCATGAAAGCTGTCTGATTGTTGAAAATTATATAATGGAAAGGTGCGAGAAAAAAACCTTCGAATTTGATCGAACTGTTATTTATGACATGCATTCACTTACGGAATTCAAAAGGAATTTTGAGAATTATCTAGGGCCCTTTACAGAATCGAACCTTGGTTAGAGAAAATTATCAGAAGCAAAGAAAGCCAACTTATCAGTTGGATAATAATTAAACAACACCTCAATCGCACATCGTCTTCGCATTTCGAAAGCTACTCAATCGTCGCGCTATTCACGGCGAAAATCCGAGCATTATTTAAATTTGTCTTTGATTCCGATAATATGCATAAATTTGCAACTGTAAACACAAATAGAAGCATTTCACCATTGATATCTCATTTGTATGAAACCGTGAGTGCAATATATTTGATTAGTTTTCCGTTTGTGTTTCTCTTTTCATTTCATCGCTTGATGCTAACGGTGTTAAAAAAAGAAATCTAATCAAAATAATAGCTGATCTACTACCGTTCGATCGATCGTCGTTTTTATTAAAATAGGCCGGTGCGTAAGAGAAGATGGGCGATAGAATTCGAACCGCTTTAAAGATCGCAGCGGTTCTTTCACGTCTACCAGAAATGAGCATAAAATTTTAATCATCGAAGAATTATGTCCCATCAAATGCGTTGATTACACCATGTTATTTATTGAAAAAAAAAGGGTTTTTTCGTCATCGATCATTCGCGGCATCGCAAAAATTGACATTTAAAATACAGAATGGCATTTAATTTACAAAGTGGCATTTAAAATACAAAGGTATCGTAATTTCTCTCATTTGGCGAGTATTCATTAAATTGAAAAGAATAATTGTTTTGAACATAAAGAATCAAAGTGAAATTATTTGTACACATCAATTTAAAAACATAATCGGGTCAGATGGAAGTAATCCGTAATCAAGCCGATTATATATATTGGAAAAAAAACTCCGTCAAAACTAATAGACCGCTAACAAATATGGCCTAGATCACACAAGAGATACTTGAGATATCTTCGCTTGATTAATTAGAATTTCTCTTACAAACTTACCGTTGAGAAGCCGGCTGATATCCACTAATTAAAGCGATTGGTGCGTTAATCTGCCTGTATCAACGTGAAAAATATCGTTCAAGTTGTTGATTTATTGCGTGCACTGACAACGATTAAGAAACAATCATTCGTTCGTTCTTCTTCGCTTTTTTTCACAGCACACAGGATTCGTTTGTGCGTTTTATTTATTGCTTTCACACAATCTCTCTCTCTCTCTCTCCAATTTCTCTGGGCAATTCAAAAGTGACACTTGCGCACAATTTATGAGTGCAACAACAGTGCAAGACTTAAAAAAATGTCACCATACGAGCGTTCATGCAAATTCAACACGGCACTTCAAAAGAACCAACGGGTTTTTTCGCTTCGAAAACAGTAATTTTGTTGAGAAATGTCTAAAATATCCAACACAGGAAGACCACCGAAAAAAAACTCAGCTCGATTGACAAATTACCAAACTGATCAGTTTTGCGCGCGAAAAAATTACTATTTTGGACGGTAGCAGGTCCGGGCGAATCGATGTTGCTTCACTGAACGCTCTCATAATACTGTGCAAAGTGTTAGCTGGCTCGATATCGAACGCATTGCAAAGACAGTATGTTGAATAGTTGTAGTGTTGAAGCCGCGATCTCTCTGTCTTTCTTCCATTTCTTTGCTTCCTCTAGGTCTCGCTGTGGCTGTACATCGTCGTTTTGCTACTCAGCTGCCGCGCTGCCATTCTCCGTTCGATCAGAATTTCACACACAGCCAATGAAATTATATTCTATTTTCTCGGTGCGCAAAAGATCATTTTGTTCAATTTGATTGAATTAACTTTGGCATTTTTTGTGCTCACCGACTCTCAACGTTTTCATCAAGAGATGTGCAATTATGGTCATGAAGTACAATCAACGGCGAGGGAAAAAAAAGAGCATAAAATATGATTTGTACTTACGGACACAATTTTCCGTACATTGAAGGAACATAAATGGCAGCGCAACAGAAATAAATCGACTCATTTCTGAAAGAAAAAATCGTATGTTCGAACGATCATTGTGTTATTTATGGCAATGGAAAAAGTCGCATATTGCGATTTTTTTTTCAACTTTAACGGAACAAGTGCAAAATGGACATGAAACTGTTTTCGACTTGTTGGTGAGTTTCATCAGAAGTGATTATGTGAGTGTGATTTCGGAAAAATGTGTTCGCCAGAGAACCCCAAATCACTTTGCGTGAGCAATTTTCATGCGCGCTACGGAAATCGCTGTTTATTTCTTTTTATACCCACAATTAACCATTTAAATTGAATAAAACACCTAAAAAACAATTATGAAAACAAAAGAAAAAGCCGGCCGCGAAAACGAGTAAATACGAGTGAGCAAATGTAGAAAACTTTTTCCAGAACAAACATCGGAAATACAAAGAAGAAATGATTCGACTGAGCATAGCAACGGATCTCGAAAATTGGCTCCGCCGGAATGATGTGAGAACGAACAAAAAGTATGGTGCACCTATGTGGAAAATCGGTTAGTGCTCTGTTTTTCATGTGGCAGAACCTCAACATTCATTATTATGTAATTTTCAATGACTTTGGAGCATCGCGATCTGCTTTCGGCTGCTCGATAGCGATGTCTCTCTTTTTGTCATTGGGTTCGAACGTAAGCGCCTGTGCAAAGCTCGCATTTCCTCACGTTTCCCGTGTTTGTTTAGAAGTGTAACTAATGATGATTGTGTAACTGTGATGAGAAACACTTGATGATCATGCGCTAAGTGCACAAATGACGATCTATCTCTCTGAAATGGGTGTACACAAAAAGAGCATGTAGCGGGAAAAGACCTTGTGTACTATATGCGCGTTCCCATCACTAAAAGCATTAACGAATTGTCCAAATAATTGGACTGCAAAAACTATTCACAATACAGGTTATGTGGGTCATTTCATCAATGCATTCTGAATCACGTGCCGCCCGTGATTGTAACGGAACCTTCCGCTAGAACTTTTTTGCTGTTGACATCTATTTAGCATCATGTCAATTTCCATTGACCAATTTTTTCTTCTTTCGTTTAAAAACTAATGACTTTTTCTTTACAGTTTTTTTCATATTTTCTCTGCCGTTGAAGCAACAATCAGAATTCTTTAAATTGGTGTTTGATATTATATTATTTCGCTAGCTTTGTTTGTCCATTATTTTGAAGTGTCCAGTGATCGTAGCTGAGACAAGCGCCATTTCTAATAATAAGGATAAATATATTGTCAAAACAAATGTCGATCAATCAGCAAAAGAAAGAAAGAGAGAAATTGTGCTATGGATAGTCAAGTGGTACCAGTGACCTATTTACACGGCGGATTATCATTTCGATCCGTGTTTCTTCTGTTATTGATCATCAAGATGATTGTGACACGAAAAATGACAATGCACAAAACAAACATCGATGAAACATTGTCTACGCATAATATATACGATTCATTGGTGCTTGACTGCTTACTCGTGCATTGAGTTGGCTGGCTAGAAAAGTTGGCTTTTTCGAAAATCTATTCTAGCCAATGGATGGACGACAGAATGAGAATATAGAGAAGAATCAGCAAATCCACATGGCATTACAACGGGCAAAAGAACAATAATAAAGAATGAAAAACAGCAACATAAATACATTTTATGGTTAAGCTGACGTTCTTGTTGCTTGCGCACTGGTGGCTTCTCGATATCGAGCTCTACGTAACATTGACCATAACACTGTCCCAATTTCCTCGGTACACCAAAATCAGCGCCAATCTGTTGGCTTGAACTGTTTTTTCTGTCCTCTGGCCTGGGGGTTAGACACAGATTCTAGTTCAGCTATTACAAAAAAAAAATTATCTGATATTTGCAATAAATTGTGTGCTTAATAGCTTCGATTTTTCATATTTTTCTAATGCGCACACAAAACACGCTAATATTGTTCATGAGACCCGAATATTCTGCCACCAGAAAAGCAAATTTTGGGAAACAAATCATGCATCGATGGATTTGCTTATGGACGAAGAAATACATGGTTTACAACCACAAGCAGGTAGAAACAACAGAGCCTCTTCTGAAATTTATTATTGAACTTCTTTATTTCTTCGCGCTCTCTCCCATTCAAAAAACATTGCTGTGCGTTATTAAATCACGCATTAATACTAAACTGATGTCTGCGATTTTCACTATTTTTATGCTGATCTCAAACAATTGGCTACTTGTGTCTAACCCCTAGCCTCTGGCTTTGTTCAAGTTTTTTGTTTTTGCTTGCTCGCAGTAGAAGTGTTATCTGATCATTCACTTTTTCTCTATGTGATCCGTTCGTTCTGATCGTATCGTGTGGTTCATCACACTCGACCACATTTCATTTGTTGTATACACGCGATGCTATGCCAAGTATTCGCTTCTTGAGATGGCGAGAAGAAGAGAGATGGAGCGCACATACACCGTTCTATGATGAGAAATTATTGATATTAGCATTTTTCGATACATATTTGCTTTTGTTAAACTGTGGTCTTGTCGATCGCTATGTTTTGTTATGGAATCGTTGATTTGTATTGTTGATCGTTGGTTACGATCACGGTCATTGATTAAATGGAACGATTATCGCACACGTAAACCGCAAGCAATGTTTTTCCGTGGCTCAAAACGAATTTGCAGTAGTTTTGCTGGTATTTTTGTTCTCATGATACATTTTTGAAGCCATGTGGCTGATTGATTTCATGTGAAAACAATGCAAATCAAATCAAATGCAAGCGGGAAAAAAAGAAAATCAGAGAAATTGTTTCATCATTTTTCTATTAACATGTTCATGGCAATTCCGTATCACCGTGGCCAGCGAAGTGATAAAAGTTTGATGCATCAGGGAAGTTGTTTTCGCTTCAAGAAACAAAATCCATTCGGACATCGAACATGAATTGCGCTGAACAAAATGAAGCGTGGAATAAAAAAAAAACATCTTAATCATGCAAAAAAATTATTCAAATGGACAGGCTTTCAAAATGCCCGCACGTCATTATTTCTGGTGTTATACACGAAATGAATGGAACATAATTGAAAATAATTTCGATCGGCTGTGGTTTATGGGCGCATGACTTCGAGTCAAAGCCACATTCTTGTGGCCACGAAAACTTTGACATACATTTCGGTCATTCGTCATCTTATAACGTTTTGATGAGCCGAGCGAATGGAAAACGCGGCGGAAAATACGGTCTCATTTGCTTATAATCCATTCGCAACGGTTGATTAAGAGTCCCGGCCGTTGAATGAGAAATAGACCTAAAAATAACCGGAACGTTTAGAATTTGTTCTGAATTCAGAACTTTTGAGCCATGAATGAAGAAAAAATGATGCAAAAATCCAATCAAATTTGAATGCTGAATGTGAATGACTACAATTAATCGCGGCACACATGGCAAAGGGATTTTCTAAAGAAATTCAATCGACGCGAAGAAAATATTTGAATTGGAAACGTTCGATGACGAATGGACCATGCAGAGAATTTAATAAAATTCATTTGCCAATCATATTCCGACAAAAATCGTGCACAATGAAACAGTTACATTTCATTGTTGCTATGAGCACTGTTGCTTTTGCTGGTGCACCTGATCAATGTTGCGCCGCACAAATCTCTCGTGTGTGCAAAAGCAATCTGACGAATATATCGTTGTCTGTCTTTTCGTGCGTGGTTTTTCGGCGCTTTTTCATTTCCATTCCTCAATTTATTCGCCGGTCATATCGTAAAAGACGAAACATCTGAGTCACGTTATTCTTTCTTGCTTGGTCGTTTTGGTGGTGCGATTAATTTATCGGAATTGAATCGTGTGTTCCCTCTTTCAAATTCTATGGATTACATTCAATACAATTCGATGTTTTGGAACATATTCAGTTTTCCCTTAGAAACGGAAGCCTACGAACGTTGGCACATTATAACGTAGAATAATCGCACCATTTTCATGATTTCGCGAATTCACGCCGCACCACAGAAGATCACATAATTTTCTCCATTGTATTCGCAGTGACAAAAGAGAAGCATTGATTAAATCATCGACTGTAAGAGAGCATTTTATGTCTCGTTTCAATGGTCGCCCGGCTTTTCTTTCTACATGAAATCATTTTAATGTCTATTACGTTTCAACGAGGCAATTGCACGGATTGGTGGCACTTGCTCAGCTCAATTCAACCCAGAACAAACCGTCACAATTTTATGGTAAAAAAATAGAATTATTTCATTGTATGAGAACATTTCTCTTTATTTTCTCATGAAACTGAAGGATTGCTTAAGAAGAATATTACAATTTGCAGAATTGGCTTGTACGCAAATTGCACTTGTTGTCATTTTCAGTCACTTAGCATAACCAATTGACTACCTTGTTGCAAACGAGGCCGGAGATTTTGCGTTGCAATGAATTTTAATGAAAGCGCGCATGTGATTATCTCGACCGCATTCACATTTTCTTTTTTTAATTCAAAGTGCCATGCCAATTATTCAGAAAGTTCATATTTTGATTGTGTGTCCAATGTATGTCCAATTTTCTGATATTTCTCAAGTACTGTACAGAGATTTAACATTTCCATCAACAAATCCGCAAATTCATGGAGGCTTTTGAGCAGACAATGGAAAAAATTGCCAAGATCCCATACAGTCGTTTAACAGTATATTGAAAAGCAAAAGAAATATATCTGCTTTCCTCAATACGATAAAATTTCGAAGGCTATAGCTTTTCAAACTATATATTTTTACCGAATAATCGCGAAACTCTTACCATCATAACAATAGTAGGCTGCTCCATCGGACCACTTATTTAAATTGAATATCGATCCAATGATATTTTTATTCCATTCTTACGCCTATCCAGAACAATATCGTTCCAAATATGTGCATCGAATTATGGTTCCGGATAAACTCAACAATGTTGGATGTAACATGAAAGTTTCAAAAATTCATTTAGATATTTTGTAAATGGACTCCATCAAAAACACATTGACCGATTGAAGTGCCCTCTGCCTGAATATTTGCGCCACTATATATATTGTTTTCAACGCAACGACACACCAGCGAAATGTCAAATCAACAATGAAAACAAGAATAACATTACAAATTCTGGATCATTTGCACAACAAACACACTTGATTCCGTCCACGGCAATCAGTCAGTGTTGAAACGTCATTTTATCACTAAGCAATTATTCGACGCAAAGACATATACGTATAGGAAAAGAAGGGAGCAAAATATCGAGCGAATGAACCAAAGCGAAAAATTCAGAATGATAAAGAAATTGGATTTGTATCGGGATTTCGATAAACGCTTGCGATGTAAATGCGATCTTATGAAAATCTGAAATGTGAAATTGAAATTACTAAATCAGAATCTTTTAGTTTTTAAGTGAAACAAGTGCCTAAAAAAACAAAAAGCCAATAACAACAAAGACTTGTTTTTTTTTTTTGTAGTTCCGATTAAGAAGAATTAATAAACCACTGTAAAAACACACAAAGAATTAAACCCTTAAATCGATTTTCAACGAAGTGAATTGGAATAAATGTGTATTTAGTGGATGGAAAAAAACATAGACGACCTCAACGGCAACGACGTCAACACACGGACACATAAGAAACAGAGAAAAAATAGAACAAATATCACGAGATAAAGAAAGCAGCGAAACGACACCAACAAAATAAACACACGTATATTGAAAGAAAAAAGCTGGTGCTTATTATTTGTTTCTCTCACATTTTGCACACAAATGTCAGTGAACGGACTAGTGATATCTGCAGCAAATGTGTGCAAAAATTATTCCATGTCATTTTTGTTATTTTAATTTTGTTATATTTTGGGCGTTTGTGTCTCCACCATTTCGCTTAGACAATTCGAAAAAAAGAGTTCACGTAACGTGTAGTTGAGTTATGCGAAAACTGCGGCCTCCATTCAGTTCACGAGCTGCATGAAATGTAATATGATACGACAACGCCACCAACAAATAAATAAATCGAAAAACTTCGAGAATTTCGTAATGATGCATGTTTCCAACTATTTGGGTTAAAGTGCAAGTGAAAAAATGTAGAGCTAATCAAAGGAATGTAGTGAAAAAACTGTCTTGATTTAAACAAAAACATAAAGTGAATTGGATGAAATGTAAAACTGATTGAACCTTGTCCACATTGTATGCGGAAAATCCATTTTGAAATTGCATTGAAACGATTAAATACATCGATGAATAATGATATATGAAAATACATTCAATAAATTTGTTCTGAATTGTGTTCTTGATTGAAAATTCCAAATTCTGTAAGGAAGAAGCGGCGTAAAAATACACAATTACAACGAAAATTTGAGCTTTTTCTCTTTTTCTCACAATAAGAATGGGTGCAAAAGACTCAAAGCCGTCATGCATTAGCTATGAAGATGCGATTAAACGCGGTAAGTGTGTGAAAAATTTCTTCGTCGTAATATTACATGATTTTATTCGCGCACAAATTCGCATTAGGTCGCACACTCATCGTCGATGGCTATGCTCTTGCACGCGTGAACTGCAAAGTGGCACGAGCAACCGCTAAAGGGGCAGAATTCACTTAGCATTTTTAGTGGCCAACCGAAAATACAGCGCAAAACATGTTTAGATATACATGTTTAGTGGAATTCAGTGGCAATCATTCATGACAAAGTGCCAGCGGGCGCTATCACATGAATGGAAAGAAGGTGACTGTGAGAGATCGTTTCAAAGCTGAACGCAAATGAAAACAAAAACAAAAAACATTTCAACAAAGACTCAAAGAACAACATGAAAAAAAATTTCGCGCGCTCACACATGCAAACGCCGTTATAATTCAGTGAATTTACAATGATGTTGTGTTTGCTTTGGTCCGTGCATGTGCATTTTTTTTTTCCACTCTATTGAATATGTATTTATTTTTAAACTAAACAAGATAAACAGGCAAAATGGAATGGAAACGAAGCATAAAATCAAACAATTCCGTATATATCGCGCGACTGTACGTTTCGAGCGTCTAATTTAAATTGGTATCGAATTCAATTGCGCACCAAAAAATGCGCGCTGTCACTTTGCATGTGTCAGCTGAAAACTGCGGGCACAAAACAATACGAGTATATTGTCGCTAATTCGAACCTCGCAATTTATGACCGGATTTTAACCGAATCGGTGTGGTCATCGTTTGTCATATAAAATTGCTCAGAAATGGTTTTGAGTGACAGGTTCCTGGCTCAAAAGTTTTTTCTCTTCATTCATCGCAAATAATCAGTGTAAAGTAACAATATCCTAGGAGCTGAAACAATTCATCGTAATATTCGTCATGAGTGTTGGATAACATCAAATTCAGCATGTGATTCAGTGATATGGCGTTATCATAGCTCGGCCCCTTCAACATTGGCATTTCCGAAATCGGCACACCATATTTGCTTGCAATTTCTTTTCGTGCGCCGTATTCGCGCGCGTGATCAGCGATAAAGTTATGTGATAACGTGACGTCAACATTCCAATTGGCAGATGGTTACCCGAAATGAATGCCCTACAAATTTATTCTTGGATTCCAATGATTACGCTTGAAATGTTTCTAGTGTTCATGAACTTAACATAGAGATGACGTAAAAGTATGCTGTCTGATGCCATTTATATATACGGTTCAATTCAAGACCTCTCTAACACCCAAATTGAATGATAACACATCATTTCTAATATGAAAAATGGCTTTGTTTTCCAC
The DNA here is from genome assembly GCA_028476595.1 of Obolodiplosis robiniae. Taxonomy (NCBI): domain Eukaryota; kingdom Metazoa; phylum Arthropoda; class Insecta; order Diptera; family Cecidomyiidae; genus Obolodiplosis; species Obolodiplosis robiniae. The sequence goes on along the minus strand of CM052015.1, from coordinate 11,478,873 downwards.
TTTTATTTGTGGAACAATTGATTTGCTTTATGAAGAATGTGTGTGCCCATTTCTGGATATTCGTATATCACATTGATTAAAGTGTTTACACAAAGTCAATGGAAGATTACTACGGACTACCGCTATGTTATGTTGCATCGCTTTCGATTGATTGAGCATTCTATTTGTTGATAGCACATTCATTGATGCGTATAAATGTATGGCGATGATAGAAGGTTGCCAGAAATTCATTCGTATTTCATTATTTGGATAATCTAAGGGAATAAACGCAGCCAAACAGAATTTGTCTTGCAGATACAATGCGATTTGTTCTGATTCAAACTCACATTAAATGAAAACACCATCATTCTGACAGCCAAAAACATTTGTTTGGCTTCTTTTTGGAATAAGTGCAACATTTTTGATTTCGAATAACCTGCGATTCTTATCGCAAATTACAAATATTTTGAAATAATTGGAGCAGTGTCCAATGAGCATTTTAATTTGGAATTTAAATAATTCAAAAATATATCACATGAATCGCAATTTAACCATTTTTTTTTTGTATGGCAATGATTTGAAGTTGAATACGTAAAATGTGTGCCAATTGTCAGTGTGCGCCCCTAGACCACAATGTGGCACCACCAAAAAAATGTGCCCTTTCATCATGCCTCGCTGCTTATCGCTATTTTCATTGCGATTCTTATTCATAAAAAAAAACCATGGATAAACAAACGAAAAGTGACACGTTCTACATTTGATTGAAAATAATCGCTATTCAAACATTTGCCACTCGTGTGTTTTTTCTCGCTGTATATCTCTCAATCAATTTACAATTATTCGCTGGATAGAAGCTTCTCAAAAGATTTGGCTTTGTGACATTTAATAGAATTTCTATTTTATATTGGTTTAGCTGTTGTTGAGAGATTCACACTGTGTAATCAGTTTATTCAAATATAAAGCTCATATTGTCTCGTTCGAAACGAACGTACACAGTACGGCTATTATTATTATGGCCAATCGTTGTTGTTATTGTTACTGTTCATTATTTGTATATCTAAACCGTCTATTTGTCAGCGTTGTGGCGTGTATACAAAAATACACACGCATACAGTCGTTCGCGCGCATACGTGTCCGTATTCATCATCTTTTCCGCTTACTTTTTTTTTGTTGATAGTTGAAATTAAATAAATTGCTATGTGATAACAAGGCATTGTTTAAATTATCGTCTCATCTAGGTTTTTATTCACTTTTTCGCATTCTCCTTTTCTTTCAATCTTTTTCTGTGTGTTTATTTTCAATTTATTCGTCACTTGAATATCGCTAACGCGAAACTTAAATTTTTGTAAACGAAACGATCTACAGAATTCAATAATAGAAAAGAAAATATTGCTAGATTGAAATACCCTTTTTAATTTTGCTCAATAAAGTATTTTGCCATTTTAATTGGAGCTTTCAGCTGTGTTGCCATTCGCCTTTCACGTGAGGAAGAATAGCCGATAAAATGTACTTTGTGCCACTTAATTAAGCTTTTTTGTAATTGTCGCATTGGCAATTAGTTTTAGATTGAAACAATTGTTAAGCTTGAGTGAGGTTGGATTGTGTGAGTGTGTGGCGTATGGTGTTAGTATGTGTATTATCGAATAAGAGTATCGAAAACAATCACACAACAAATGTTCCTAACAGTTAACGGACTCACCATGGTTGAAATACAATTTTTGTTTGGTCAGGATAATATCAGCGGTGATTGTTGATTTTTTATTGATTCCAACACTCACACACACCCACAAACACCCTGCGCAAAATAAGCGCTCTTTTGTTTTCGTTTGTCTTCAAATTGCCCGATTTTCTTTTTGATTAGACGACGCGCAATAAAGTAATTTCCATTGAGTACATATTAGTTGAGATGTTAACATTATTTGAGAATACTTGGTGTATCGCTATTTTCTTGTCTACTCGTGAAATAATTTGATCTAGTCATCATCGTATAAAAGCGAATTTTATCTCTATTTTTCAAGTGTTTTCCTTTATTATTACTGCATCTCGTTTCACATATTGACCTCATGTTGTCAATTTTGAGACGAGCTTATGAAGGGAGCTGAAACGAGCGAATAATAAACCCAAATGAATGTTCCCACTATTCATTATTTTTGTGTCGATCGTTCTCTTTTCGCTTGTTGTAATGTAAACAAATAACATTTGGTTTTGCTCATTTTTGTTGTTGTCGCGGTGAAGTTTGATGAGAAGAAATACCGTCATTAATTTAGAGGTCAAAATGCACCTGATGATTGTCTATTTCAAATAGGGACAAAAACTCTTCATTTGTTACTTTAAATTGTGGCGAATGATAAAGGGCTTGACGCCGATAGTGTGTGTGTTTGTGTTCAAGTTCATCTGTGAAGTTTTTTTTTTAGAAAAACAACTGGCGTTTTTGTCACATAGTTAATTTATTTTGTGTCTGCTTTGCTACGTTGCGCCTAACGGAGCAGCTGTTCTACATTAACACTTTTCGATTTAGTTGCAAATTTTGATGGCTTTTTCAGTATTTTTTCACCCTATTTTCACTTTTTACCTCAAAATATTTGCCTTTTTAAATTCTGAAAAATTATTAAAAAAAAAAAAAACAATTTCATGAGATTTAATTGAGGGAAAATGATTAGAATCGGCATCTTGTAGAGAATTGGCGCAGCATTTTAATCAATCAAAAAGAATTTCCGGTGAACGTCATGTACGGCGATAGAACCAAATTGTAGAAACAGTCACATTCGCTGAGCCCACTTTTTTATCGCTTCTGTTCCTATATTCGCCTCGTTCATATGCATTCCATTGCATTTTCATGTGATTTCTTCCTCCTATTTTACGGAAATTTGAATCTTGATATCAGAGATCAGTGTGTTTCTCTCTCAGCAAACATTAACAGTTCATTTAAACCGACATGCAACAAAGCTTCGGCATATGCGCATATATAAAGAACACATTCGTATTTCCAAAGCTAAGCAAATTCTGGTGTGTTTCATTCATAACGCGACCAAATGAAAAACAACAATAAATGAAATGCTGTAAATAAAATATGATTTAAGGTCAGGCATTGTGTTGCGCACGCGCGCGCGCGATCTTCATACCGACCATGTACTTTTTTGTTGCTGTCGAATGTGCACAGAATGACAAAATATAATGGTTTTGAGCCAGCACTTTTTTGCGCGTATGCATTGCGTTCATACACTTTTGAGCAGTGTGCGTATTTTGTTTCACATTTGATTTGATGGACAAATGTATTAATGGAAAAACCCATTGCATTTTGGATTATTATTCACGCAAATTCATCAATTCAGGCCAATGCGATTTTGTTCTTAATTCGTTAAAATGCCACTTAATTCTATTCAATAAAGGCTAATTTCAGCATTGCGTTGATAAACGCTGAATCGGTAAAATGAAAATATTTGTTTTGGATTGTTTTTAGTAAATGAAACGGAATTGCGACGCATCAAAGAGGCATTCAAACGATCGGCGGGATCGAATGGCACAACGCTCAGCAAAAATGCATTTCTACAAGACGTGCTGTCGGAGGGCATTCCAACGGTGTTGGCCGATTGGCTGTACAGTGCTTGCGGTGGAACGCAAAAAGGGATCGCATTTAAAGAGCTACTGTGTGGCTTGGTGCTGCTGACGCGCGGTCTAGCTGATGAGAAAATCAAGTGAGTATCAATTAAAAATTAGAACTTCTTGACGCAATGGTTTATATCAATATTGGCATTGCTTGGCCGACATCTGGCCAAAAAAAATATCAGCAAATCTCACCGTCATTTCAATTGGAAAATTCCGTTGCATGCGCTGTGATCTAATAATTGTGCAAATTAAAAGTACGATGGCCTTTGAGCGTACAAACAAAATAAATCTTATGTCAATAACAAGTAGACGTAAAGGCAATGAATTTAATGTCAAACACCATAAATCAATATCGTGCAAAAATCAATATTGAAGAAGAATCAGAAGAAAAAAATCGGTGCTACGTCTCGGTCTCACGTGTCGAATGTACTGCTTCCGATGACATGTAGACACTGTTTAGCATGCGTTACGAGTCACCGATAACACCCATAATCTCATTAATAGGCTTATGACCACCCTTGAACTAAATGAATGCTCATCAATAACTTCGTTCGAGCATACAAAATTGACGTGGATTCGTTAAGTGGATGAAATCACAAGTAAACTATGAATCTTGACGAAAACCAGCCGATAACGACCACCCAAAATGCACAAGCTTTGAAAGAAATTCTGTTAAAATTACAATTCAGAGTAGTGCTGAAATTCAAATCGATCATTGAACGTATTATTGAACAATACAATGAAAAGTAATGTTTTTTTTCGACGTTTGACGTGGATCTTAATGTTTGATATCGACACTGAAATGTTGACGTGGCATACGATAGAAAACAAATTTAAATCAATGAATTTTTTGAATATTTTCACTTCCTCACTGGAGAAATTGAAATCAAAGTTCGCAATGAATTCAATACCAAAATTCGCAAATCAAATTTTGAACATTGAATCAAATATGGATTTCATTATAATAATCTCAACTATCAGTTCAAATGTCAACTCTAATTGACCTGAAATTGTTAATACATGATTCCGCCCCAATGCGGATGAACTTCGGCAATTATAATTCAATAACAAATCTTATTAATGAGCACATCTAATTACATTTCTATCGAATTTTAAGTGATTTTTTCAGCGATGAAAAGCAAAGATGATGTCAAGTGAATCAATTTGGCATTTCAATGCAGATTCTGTGGGGGAAAGGAACAGATATGTGCAATATGTAATGTTCGTTTCTTTAATTTGCCGCTACAATTGCCACGATATTGAAATGAATCTGGGTTAATTTTCTATTTGGAATATTAGTTTGTGAAATAAAATTTAAATGTCCTTGCATTTCAACTAGATTTTTGTGGAATGTTTATTGCAATGATTCCGGCACACACATTCTCAAACATGAGTTCTCGAAGGCGCTGCAAATCGAAGAAACGTATCAGCAATCGGCACCGGGTAATGCAACCAAGCCAACGCTCACCGAATTACAGACGAAAGCACACGCTATTTTACTTTCTTTATTCGGACATTCGGATCGAGTGAATTTTGAGCAATTCAAGCAATGGATCATTAAGCATGAACGTGCCACAGTTCTATCACGATGGCTACTTTTGGAGTCGTGCGTGAATTTAAGCACCGAATTGGAAACGCCGACATTTTATCAAAGTTTAGCTGGAGTCACTCATCTGGAAGAGCAGGTATTTTGCACATAAACGAACCATCGCTATTTCCTAATTCGATTCGCAAATAATGAGGGTAATTGATAAACAAATCCATTCTGAATTTCAGGATATTGGTGATTTGGAGAAAACGTTTTGGTCGCTAAAAGGATTGGCCAAAAGCGGACAATTAGATTTAGAGTCACTGGCACCGCTAATCTCGCCACCGGTTCCATTATCAGCAATGAATGGCGTATTTTCGGCATTCGACGAAAATCGCGATGGTCATATCGATTTCAAAGAGCTGTGTTGCGGCGTGAGCGCTGCATGCCGAGGACCAAATGTGGAGCGCAGCAAATGTATGTCACATTTGAGCAAATTAAAATCCACCACTGACACACAGTCCATATTATTTACTATTTGATTTACTCGATCATTTACTACTGAAACATTCTCTATTTTTTTTTTTTTTTAGTTTGCTTCAAAGTGTTTGATATTGATCGTGATGGTGTTTTGAATGTACAAGAAATATCCGAAATGATTAATATTTTGCTGTTTGTGGCCAAAGAAAGCTCGAATTCGACCCAAATGAAGAACCTAACATACATTCAAGTGTTCGAAGAACTGCGGGAACGTGCAAATGCCAGTAAAATGCCAACAAAAGTCACAGAAGCGGTCGTTGTTGATGCCAAAGATTTCACATTTTCACTCGAAGACTTTATGATGTGGAGCGTTCAAAGTCAATCAAATTTACTGCAGCCATTTATGGATTTATTGTTTGATGTGTGTCACGTGGTCCTTGGACTGCGGCCGCAATGTCGACACTTGGAAAACAATATCGGTAATTGAAGAAACAAAAATGTTTTCGAAACGAATCGACAGTTTAATGCTTATCGCTCATGAATATTTTAGTAAAAGGTTGGCTAGCTCGTGAAGTGCGGCGTGGTTACAAAGTGGGGCAATTTTGGTATTTGATTTCGGCGGATTGGTGGCAAAATTGGCAACAATATACGCAATCAATATCATCGCCAGTGCCGTGTGTATTCTGCAAAACCGCGTCGGGATATTCAGGAAGCCGCCACTCGAGTTCGGGAATGGGCCGAAATAGTTTGGATGAAGCGGTTGTATGTGATGAAAGTTTCACATCAAATTCAACCGAATCAATGGGCGATTTGCTATTTGCTGGAGATTCGTCGAGCCTAGGATCCGGCAGCAGTGGCATTTCGTGCAGTGGTCAAAATGGTGTTATGCATCCAGGACCAATCGATAACTCGAGACTAGTTGAACAATCGATCTACAAAAATGTTCGCACATTGACCGGCGAAGGTGGAAGATTAAAGCGCAATTTGATCTTATCAGAGCATCGAGAATATGAATTGGTGCCTGATTCATTGTGGAAAGCGCTGTCACAATGGTATCGCTGTTCGCTGCCTTTACCACGTCAAGTGATACAAGTTCATCCATCGATGCCAGTTGAACTTGAGCTGTACCCGTTGAACTTGCGAATTCTAAGGCATCAGGCCAATGCACCGCTGGCGCAAACGGTTTCATCTTGGGGTGCAGTTGCAGGTACACACATTTTCTCCCCCATTCAATGCAAAGTTTTTCATTGAATTTTTATCAAATTTCAATTTCATTACCATGTAAAACTTAAACGTTCGTGTTGAATAGGCGGCTACGGAGCAGTTACATCGGGCGGAAATTATGCAAGCAACACAGTGCCATCCCTTCTTCAGCAGCCAAAACGTTATTTAGCAAATACAGCGGCTTTTAGTCGTTTAGCTACTGTAAGGCAAGTCGGTGAATTCTTGTGCCAGCATTTAAAATTGAAATTAGAAGATGTCCGTTTGTGGCACATTTTCAATATGGAAGATAATGCTTGTCTACTGGAAGATGAGAATATAACATTACAAGATTTAACAATCCATGATAATGATCAAATTTTGCTGGAAGTTCGAAGCAAAGATCTGACATGGCCGGAAGAGCTTGGCTCACTGACTTTGTCGCAATCCAATAATGCTGGCCATGAGAGACGTTCAACAATTATTTCCGTGCAGTCATTGCATGCACCCGGCGCAACTGGTTTGCACAATTTAGGCAATACGTGTTTTATGAATTCAGCGTTGCAAGTACTATTCAATACGCAACCGCTGGCGCAATATTTCCTTCAGAACAAGCATTTGTACGAATTGAATACGACCAATAAGTTGGGCACAAAGGGACAACTCGCTATGAGATATGCTGATTTACTCAAAGAAGTTTGGACCGCTTCGACTCGATCAGTGGCACCGTTAAAATTACGCTTTTGCATGACCAAACATGCGCCCCAGTTTGCCGGCGGAGGACAACACGATTCGCAGGTATTTTTTTTGTATTCATGTAACACTTGCCGCTTCAATAGACTAACGGTACTTTCCTTTACACAGGAACTGCTGGAATGGATGTTGGACGGATTGCACGAAGATTTGAATCGTGTCATGGAAAAACCATATTCAGAATTGAAAGATTCAAATGGGAGAGCCGATGTTGAAGTCGCTACTGAAGCTTGGAATCAACATCATGCACGTAATCAAAGCATTGTCATCGATTTATTCTACGGTCAATTGAAATCGAAAGTGAGCTGCTTGAGTTGTGGCCATGATTCCGTTCGATTTGATCCATTTAGTCTATTAAGTTTACCGCTACCAGTTGAAAATTATACGTATTGTGAAGTTCTAGGTGAGCATTGGCCTAAACCACAAACAAAAAATTACAAATTATAAAATTTTGAACCAACATTTAGCTCAGAAATAGCAAATATTTGAGTGAAATATAAATCATTTCCATTCTAGTTATTCGTCTTGATGGATCTGTGCCAATAAAATATGGTCTACGCTTGAATTCGGAATCCAAATATGCTGATTTCAAAGTTGAACTGTCAAATTTGTGTCAGCTGGATGCGAAATTGATGTTGGTGTGTGAGCTATCAAATTCTCAAATCCGTTGCTCACTTTCCGACACACTGAAGCTCAAAGTGTCAACGGCAACCGAATTATTCGTCTATGAAATTCCAAAAGGCGATTTTTGGAAGCCACGCGTTAGCACCGAAAAGATTTTCAACATCGGACAAGGACTAAAAGATATTCAACGAAATGCAGGTATGAAAAATTCCTTACATTTGCCCAATTTTTTGTTCACGATTTTCAAATATTCAGCCCTTCAAGCGCTACCAACGGATAATCAACTAACGCATACATCGATATCATCGACCACATCCGATGATATTCAATTGATTGCATCGAATGACAGAAATGAGCAGCAGCTCACTGCGTACGATACAAACAGTTCTGTAGCCGTGAATTGTCGAACATCGAAGGTAAGCCGGTGCTTTGGAAACACTCTCTGCATGCCACAGAATCTGTTGTGCTTTAAGGTACGGTTAAGTACTAATTTTTGTATTTTAGATTTTAATTATACGCCTCAAAACTTTGTTCCCCTCTCAATTCATTGTTGCCAAATTCATTACGAATTCGCAAACATTACCAAGAAAATTGATAAATGAAAAAAAAAAAGTAATAATCGTTCAATGAAAACAATAAACAGGCGGAAATAATCATGTTATTATCACATCTTGAAATCCCATTTTGGCCCTCGAATTTGGCTTTGCCATTCCTCAACACCATTGAATGAAACATAATTTATACGTACAAATTGTTTTACATCATTTTCTGTGCCATGCAAGAACAAACTTTTCTGAACGTTCGAACCAAATGTTGTCCATAGGAAAAAGTGATCTACAATCTCTATATAGTCAAATTGTAGTTTTGTGGTTTTATCATTTTATTTTGCACTAAAGTTTTGTCCAAGTGGTTTTGTTAGCTCATTGTTTGGTGCACGTTTCATTAAATTTGATTGCTAATTATTGTATTTTAGTTTCTATAATTTCGAAAATACGTGGTTTAGAACCAAAACGTGTCGTAGTCGTAGATTTGAAATGTATTTTTTGTTTCGTATTTATTTGTAAATGCACAGTAGTACACGAAGATGCTAACATTTCCACATGTTCAATGAATTTCACTGTAGATTTGCATTTAGCTTAAAAAAAAATCATTTCACACCAATTTGCATTTAAACTCATTCACATAAGAAGACTCGTGTCGAACCAGACATCATTCATTGCCAGAAGATAACAAATAACCAGACATATGCTTGTTATGCACGATATCATCGCATTGAAATAATTCCTTCATTCATTCAATTTCATTGCTCAAAGGATACATTAAATGTTTGTTTATTTTCAGCTCAACTTTGATATGTGTCTCATTTTGTGTGTGCAAAGCACCGATTCATCTTTCATCACATTCGCATAAATTTTTGGCGTGCAAAAGCACGATGATCAGTGAAGAGAACAATGAATTATGCACATTCGCATGTTCCAGAAACTACTTGATTTTTATAGAGATTTTCTGTCTTGAAATCGATTGTTTTTCGCCTCCACTTTGAGCAGACCGCAAGTTTGATATTTCCGTTCGAAACAATAGAAAAACCATTAAAATATTGCGTGATTTTTCTTGCGTTCCCCTCGTTTGATTCAAATTTTGATTTCGTAGCTTCAATTGCAATTAGCCCTTTGCAATATCGAATGGCTTTGCGAGACTTTTCGTTGAACAGTTGTGTTTTGATTTTTTTTCGCTTTGTTTCTTCGACATGTGTTTGAGCTTTATGCAAATTATAATTGAATTTTTCTGGATGTAAAAAGCTTCAAAACCAAATAATTCGAATTATTCTTGGTAGTGGTTTTTTTCCCTTTAGAAAATATTCACACAATAAAAATTGAATTTTGAACCGAGTTTATTTTGGCTTTAAAGCTTATGGAGATGATTGGTTCATCGTTTGATTTGGATATTAATGATACCATGCAAATGCACCATTTTGAGTATTTCTAATATTTTTCGATGTTCAATCAAAAATGCAGCATACTAGTGGGCGCGCCGATTTGAGCACAAGCCCGGATACAACATTCACTCATGCAACATATTCGTGTCATCGAAAATTGAGCATGATCACAAATTTGCTGCCCGAAACGAATTCGCCGGCAGGTATTTTTAACGAACAGCACGAGTACAATAGCATTAATGCGGTGGAAAAGCCAACGGAAGTTGTTGAAGATGCAAACGCGAAGGCAGCTAGAACTCAAGTTAAATGTGATAGTCAAAGTCAACGAGATGGAAATTCGTTGGCAGCAACACAAGATTCATTAGCTTATAACGAGAATAATCACAAAAATCAGAAACTAGGTAGTATCGATAATACAAATCGGAAAGCGGGCGGTTACTTGATCGCTGTACATAGGAAATTAAGCCGACAAGACACATACTTTTTATCGTATCATAAAACTCGGCCGAGTCTATTTGGTGTGCCATTGCTTATACCGTGCTATGACGATGGAACTAATAAAGATCTGTATTGCGCTGTATGGGTTCAAGTAGCTAGATTACTCAGTCCACTGCCATCAACACCTCCCGATCAAGCGAATCATGCTACTGATTGGTAAGGCATTCAATTCCCTCAAATTACATCGATTTTTTAATCTGCTGGATTTCATTTAAGTTTCATGAAATTGTTTCATTCTTCTTATATTTTCTATTTGTCCATTCTGTACAGTGACGACAGCTTGGGCTATGAATTCCCATTCATACTGAGAGCAGTCAGCGATGGCGGTCGATTTTGTGCGTTGTGCCCATGGTCGAAATTCTGTCGAGGTTGTGAAATACCGTGCAATGATTTACCTCTGTTAGAAGGAATGCTTTCTACTTCAAGTAAGTTTTAAATGATAATTTCATACTGAATTCTTTTTTGAGAGGATGAATCACTTTCGACTGTCAAAATATTGATACAACAAATTCTTGATGAAACAAAAACAAAATCTTTGAATTCAGTATTGATTGAAATACATTAATTAAAAAATCTTGTTGCAGATACTCCTTCTCCGCTGTTGGACAAAGATAAGTCGAGAGCCCAATACCACATGAAGCCAAATCATCTGTTCGGCGATGGAGTCAGTTCAGGTGCCATACAAATAGCAATCGACTGGGATCCAACCGCATTGCATTTACGCTACCAAAGCACACGGGAACGAGTGAGTTATAACGACTTTTATCTCAGACACTTGTCTCTTCAAACTTCAGCAATAATGTTTTGTGTGTTTGTCAATTCCTTAGATATGGACGGAGCATGAATCGGTTGCTATTTGTAGAAAGCAGCAAACGGAGCCGGTTGACTTGGATCATTGTCTGCGTGCGTTTACTACAGAAGAGAAGCTCGAAGAATCGTACCATTGTGGTCATTGCAAAGGCAAGCAACCGGCAACAAAAAAGCTACAAATCTGGAAATTACCGCCCATATTAATTGTGCATTTGAAGCGATTCAACTTTGTCAACAATAAATGGGTGAAATCGCAAAAAGTTGTAAATTTTCCGTTCAAAAACTTTGATCCAACGCCATATCTGGCATCGGTGCCACAAGAGACGATTCTTCGTCACAAAGAGCTCATCGAGCATGGCAATTCCAGCACATTAGCGAATGGATATTTAAGCAGCAGCAACACGAACTTAGAAATGGACAGTTCAATTGGTGAAATGTCGCCGGAACATTCGATCATGTCGTACAGTATTAAAGAGGTCGATGCAACTGATGCTGAAAGTACTGCCAATTTGAATTGTGATGCAATCAACGAGATCACAGTCAAACCCGATGAGAGCCAGAATGAACTGAACGCGAACAATGGCCAAAAGAACAACAGCAACAACAAGCTCAATCGTCAAGATGTCAAAATCGAACAAAGTCCGAGCTCAAAAGCACCAATGCATTCGTCTAGGCGAACTAATACGAGCAATGCAGCAACTAAAATGCGAAAACGTCTGGTATCGACGAGCCTCACCAAATCACCCGTCATTGATGGTGCTTTAGAAGATTACCATAAACATCATCTCGACGATGGACAAGATCCATTTGATTTGAAATATAAATTATATGCAGTTGTGGTAAGAGTCGATAGACACAATTCAAGTCAAATCTCTACGAATTTATTTATTCTATTAACTTATTTCAGTCACATTCCGGGATGCTAAACGGTGGCCATTACATTTCATACGCTTCAAATCCGAACAATTCATGGTACTGTTACAATGACAGTTCATGCCGCGAAATATCACAGCAACAACCAAATATCGATCCAAGTTCAGCATATTTATTGTTTTATGAACGCCAGGGATTGAACTATTCACCCTATCTGCCAAAAGTGGACGATAAAACCGTACCAATAAACAATGCCCAAGAATACGATGACAGCGATAACGATTTGCCGAAAATATGCGTCATCTCGTAATAATCCATTCGCGCATTAGTTGTGATCGAGAATTGCCTCAGCAGGTCAGGCCAAGGGTTTTCTGAACTTTTTTTTCGTTTGCCATGAATTATTGTGGAACTATCAATATTTATGAATTCATTCAACCAGAATGAATATGAACTGAACACAAACAATCACTAGTTCATACAGTTTTGAAGAGAAAAAGAAGTGATTGTTTTGCTCACATTTTGTTTTAAAATTCTCATCGTAAAATTGAATGAACAAATATACTGGAAAAACTCAAAGAAACAAAATACTTCATGTTTATTAAAAAAAATAAAATAAATAAATTCCAATAAAATAAAAATTGAGATTTCATTGAAATTTATTGGCTAGCTTTGGCTGTTGAATTTGAAGATAATTGTAGATTTTGGTGAAGAATGCATGTTCAGTTTGATGTTGCAGCAGCTTGACCCATTTTGAAGGATCCAGCACCAATGTGATAATATCCGGTTTCACAGAGCTCACGTCTGGAGAGTTTGAAGTAGTAATTGCGACCCTAAAAATCGTAGAAATGTATCAAGTAAGTAATTCTCTTGTGTTTCAAAAAAGTGTTCGAACTCAACGTTTTGTGAAAGAATATCAAAATTGAGAGACTTAGAGAGTCGAATTCAACTTACAAACATTGATTGTTCTTGCACCGGATCGACTCTAACGAGTTTGTTTCCTTGCTTTCAAACGGAACAAATTTCTTGGAATGCGAATCAATCTTCACTAGCATCGGTAAAACTGCGCCATTATCAGCATACACCAGCCATCGCAGCTGATCTTCATCAATGATTTCTTTTAAATTCGCTAATGAGCTACGAATGTTGGCATTGATTAATTTTTCCAATTGTAAAAATTCTAATTCCTTCACGCAATCCGGATTGAAAGTCGTAAAATGAGACCTCTGCTTCAAAATTTCGTCAATTAATGTCTCATGATGGATTCCAAGACGATGTAATCGCAGTGCAAATTTCGGCCAATTCAACTTTATATCAAAATGTTGATGGAAGTTCATGTTGGCTAAAGTCGGCGCTATGAATTCATGGAAAAGCGGTGGCCGGTGACTCGCTATGTCACATGCAATACAAATTAACACACAATTGTGGATCGAATTCTGATTATTCTTATTCTCCTTCACGTGTGGCAATAAGAAATCAATAAGTTGTTTGCTCGTGAACTCCTTTAAATAGAAACAAACCCATTCAAGTGCTTTTTCAGACAATTTTCCTCTAGATTTCATTGACTCACCAATCGATTGAAATGATTTTGGATTTCAAAGCATTTGTCAACGTTTCCACTTTGTATTGCGATTTGTGCGCATTTTTCGATAAACTTCGCATCATTAAAAAGCTCATAGTTCAAAGTCGATTTTCTTTTAACTAGCACATTCATTACTAGAACGAGCGAATCAAGTGTGATTTCATTTGTGTGCCAAATATCGAATGCTTTCTTTAATACTGCCTGAAAATATTTGCAACGATCTCCAAAACTAGCAAGAATCATTATGATTTCCATGGCTTCATATTGTGTAAAAATGTCGATTTGTTTTTTAGCCGCACAATTTTGTATGTTAACAAAAACTTCTTCGATGATTTTATTTCGATTTCGTTCAATGAATCGCAACATTCGCCTGATTTTCATGAAGTAATTGAATTCTACCGGCAGTTGGCTCGCTTTTACATTGAATCTTTCGATTAAGTGTTCATGCAAGTTTTTGGCCAGCTTATTTTTTGGCTGTGACATCACAATTGCATCGAAAATCATAATTTCATTCAGCGACATGTTGAAGACGTTTTCGAGTACCGATGAGAGAATTGCATTGTAGACGCCATCATCAGTTGGGACAGCAAGGATTTGCGCTGCTTTGAGAATATCAAATCGTTCACTATGTTTTAAATATGACACAGATACCCGCATGGCCCGACGAAGAATAGCGAATTTTTGGTGATCTACAACATTGAACGATGAGCCCAAAGGTTGAGTTAATAGAGCCTTCCGCGAGGTATCACTCAATTTTAGGAAGATATTAAGTGTGTCACTTGGACTCAACGCTTCTGACTCAGGTGGTATTGTGTCCATGATTTTCTCCAGCGCACTCTGCTCACCGAACTGTTTTTCATTATTTTTAGTTTTGGATGTGAAACTAGGTTGCACAACGATATTTTTACCTAATGAGAAAGCATGGAATTCAGATAAGAAGCGGTGACTAATAGCGAAAAAACTGGCAAAACTAGGAATATTCTGATAAAAACTTACAATATTTTCGGTGAAACGGATACACCAGTCGCTTCGATGAATTGAACAATGCGAAGAATGATGTACACATTTGTGTCGTTCAATGCTGACTAAAAATTCGCTTATGTAATAACATCAACGAATAAATAAAAATGGGGTTAGGATTTGTTATGATTTTGACGTTCTGGCTATAACCCCTCTTTAGAATTCCGTTATTTTATCCGATTATTGAAATGAAATCCTTTTGAAAACATGTTTTTTCAAAAGTCAACTGTTTTATTCAACTCTCTACAATCTGCACCGTTGCTTGCAGTGAACTGTCATACAATGGGTCATCTGTTGATAGCACAACTGTCAAATTGTTCATGTCTCATACATTCTAAAATCGGTCGAGTCGAAAAAGGCGCCAAAACCGTTCAATTTTGACATATTCTGCCTTGTTTACTTTCATATAACAACAAATCGGCCGTGATGCCAGACTCTCAAATAATTTAAAGCCAAATAATCACGATATAAAATCGATATGGAAGCTTATTTGAAAGAGCATTATTACGATGAGATTGCATATTTACTGAATGAACCGAATGATCGCACGCATGCAGCGCTTCCAGTTGAGTAAGTTTTGACTGTGTGTTGATAAACAAAGTGTATTATCATCGATTCTAAATATTTTCATTGATCAACAGCCTAAGTCAATTGCAGCAACACAATTTGGACTGGTTTTTGGCTATTTTGGAAAATGTGTACGATGAATTGCCGAAATGGGACAATGCATTGCTTGAGGCACAAAAAACGATTGCATCAGAAGACGAAGGATTCCTCGAGTCAGGTTATCAAATCAAAGTGCATTGTCATGTGCGTTTCGTTCGTTTACCAGCTCTGGATCCACATTTCAAAGTTCCATTCCCAAATAATGATCAAATCGGCCAATTTCGAGAGATCAAAGGAACTGTTGTACGCATGACACAAGTCAAATTGCTTGAAACCAAACGCGAATTTATTTGTTCGAAATGCAAAACAACAATGGTAATTGACGCCGATTACTCATTGATGTACAGATTTGATGGCCAAAAAACCTGCACAAAAACTGAATGCAAAGGAACGATACATCAAAAACATGCTGAACCCAAACCGGAGTATTGTGTGAACTATCAAGAATTGAAGGTTCAGGTACACGACGAAGATCAGCCATGAAGTGATTTTAATTACATTTTTTGGTAAAATATTGACTTTGTACCGTTAAATTTCAGGAAGTCATCGGTGAAAAGACAATTCCATCGACAATCAATGTGACACTTGATTCGGATCTAGTTGACTCTTGTCAGCCGGGCGATTGTGTTGCTATTTGGTAAACAAATTAAGCGATAAATTTATACATT
Organism: Obolodiplosis robiniae; assembly: GCA_028476595.1. Classification (NCBI taxonomy): domain Eukaryota; kingdom Metazoa; phylum Arthropoda; class Insecta; order Diptera; family Cecidomyiidae; genus Obolodiplosis; species Obolodiplosis robiniae. The sequence goes on along the minus strand of CM052015.1, from coordinate 11,462,653 downwards.
CATGAATAAATAAATAACATTTTGTAGTGGTACAGTTGAACGTCGATGGACTTCATTTCAGTATGGCGGAAATTGTCAGGCGGTGATTTCGATGCGTGCGGTGAGTTTGATTCGCGAGCAGAATTATTCGAACATTGACACGCGGACTTTATCTGAGCAAATGATGACAATAAAAGCCGATTGGCTTGAACTGTTGAGCAGGCATGGTGAGCTTGGCATCAGGGATATCATCTTGAAATCGATTTCTCCAGATATTTATGGAATGTATCCAGTTAAACTGGCAATTGCCCTTCTAATATGCAGCGGCAATGGTGATTTTCGGGCAAGCGATGGATTGCATCAGCGCGGACAATCACACATTTTGCTTGTTGGCGATCCGGGTTTGGCCAAGTCAAAATTACTGCTGAGCGCTGTATCGATCGCTCCAAGAGCAGTGCACACAACCGGAATGGGTTGCTCGACTGCAGGACTCACAGCAGCCGCTGTTAAGGTAAATCGAAGCGTATTATTTTTGATAGTTCGCATTTTTGCTTTCCATAAAAAAATTCACATTTAAATTTTGAGAATTAGAATGACTTCCTATGAGAAAGAACTGTGATTTCTAGGAAGACGGCGAATGGCAGCTAGAAGCTGGTGCATTAGTCCTCGCCGACGGTGGCATTTGTTGCATTGATGAATTTAATTTAATGCGAGAATCAGATCGTGCATCGATTCACGAAGCAATGGAACAGCAAACGATCTCAATGGCTAAGGCTGGCATTGTTTGCAAATTAAATACCCGCTGTGCCATTCTGGCTGCGGCTAACCCAAAGAATTTGCACGCAATGACTGAGCCAGAAAGTACAAGTTCGGTGAATATAGGCATCGCAACGCCTTTGCTGAGTCGATTTGATTTAGTGTTTATTTTGCGTGATGAAAGGATACCCGAATGGGACGATTCAATTTCTGATTACTTGCTAGCACAGGCTGCAACTGGTTTCAAAGGACTCTCAACTGAACGAGACGCCAAATTATGGAGTTCGCAAAAGCTTCAAGCACATTTTGCGGCAATTTCTTTTGTTCAACCGAAAATGACGCCGACCGCAAATGACATTTTGGCTGCATATTATCGTAAATGTCGAGCTGATCCCGAACGTGATCCAGGTAGAACAACAATTCGTTTGTTGGATAGCTTGAATCGACTGGCAGAAGCGCATGCACGGTTAGTTTTTCGAGAGCAGGTGACAGCTGTTGATGCAATCGTGACGATTCGCCTCATGGAATCTACATTTGGCTTTGGGCGCATCGTTCAATCGTATGATGTTATTAAGGAAGAATTGCCGCTTGGTCCGGAATTGGACGAAATCAAAAGTATTTTCAATATCTTTGATATGGATTATAAAAGTGCGAGTTCGGGAAACATGACCTCTGAACGAACAACAGGAAATGTTACACAGAATAATGTTGAGCGCATTGAACAGTCATCTTCACAGAGCAGTCAGAATAAAGTCACAGATATTCATCCTTCACAAAATAAAAATTCACAAAATTGTCCACAAAACCATATTCAAAAATCATCATTGAATTTTCCGGCAACTTCAAAACAGCCAACTCAAAAATTTGTCACCCAGACTCCGCCCATTTCGCGAGCAGAGACACAAACTCAAACGCAACTTCCCAAACATCCACAACTGAATTCACAACCAACGAATTCATCAAATCAACACTCTGTTGAGGATATCGATCCAGATGAACTGGATGAAATCCTTTCATTCGATGGTAAGTTTCTTCAGTAATCAACATTTGATTTACTGATGCTCTCTGAAATGCTCTACTAGCCCATGAGGCTCTCTGGAATTACGCTTTTTAATGATCAATCCTTTTGTCTTCATCCATTTCATTTACAGATACGTTCATAAGTAAAAACCAGAATCTCGATGAGCTCAAATGTCAAAAAAATGCTCAAGTCACATCGTCAAAAAGGGGGAAAACCGAAAATAGTCCATGTCAAAATGAGATGTCCGACGATGAGGATTTAATTCTATCGCAAGCTTTGGATGATATTGAGCGTTTGGCTGCGCCAGCGCCAAAAATCCAGAAAACCAATCAGAATCAACCAAACCGACTGATGCTAAATTTAAAGAAATTTACATTCAACTTTCCGAAAACTTTGAGCAACAAGAAGCCGCCGGTTTCGACTAAATTGCCTGACTCAAGTGGAAATAAGCCAACGTCATCACAAGTTATTCCAAATCCGAGTCGTTCAATAAGGAACCGCATTCTCTGCACCCCAAGAGATGATGAGAGTTCTCAAAATGAGAAATCAAATCGCCTACCAATCAACGGGCCATTGACACAGCGAAATTCGGTTAATTTTTCTCAGAATTCCGCCAAGAGTCTAAATTTTGAAAAGAGTCAAATTTCCAACAGAAGTCAAGTGCAACAAGAAAATATCGTAGCAGTCTCTAAATCAGGCCTATCGCAACCCCCTCCAGACAACGACAGTGCATACGATACAATGGTCCTGGATTCAAGCACTCCTCCGCCATCCATTCCTCTCGCTTCAGCTGTGAAGAGCGGAAAAACGCCCGTACTTTTCCCATCAAGTGACGAAGCACAAAATAAAATGGAGGAAGAAGACCTCAGCTACTTGGACACTCTTGATTTTTGAAAATTCAATTTTGAATATGCTGTAAATTTTGTTGTTGTTGTCTTTTTTTCGATTTATCAATAAAACACAGAAAAATGTGAACTGGAATTTATGCAATATATATGTCTCAATCTAGCATTGTTCCACAAATTGTGCGGGCGCAATTTTTTCAGTGAATATTTTGCAATTTCCCTAAGAAGAAGAAAGACTGAACCAATTGAAATTTGGCGGTGCGTTTATTTAAAGGTGCGTGTGACAGAAAAAGTGCATAGTGATAAAAAAGGCAAAGAAGTGAAATGAAACCAACCCAATTCCATTTAAGTTTAGTGATTATATTTTTTTTTGTTGTAATAAAATGATTTCGGTTTTTTTCCTTCATTTTGTTGATGTGTTAAAAGAAATCTTTTGACAATGTGCATTTAAATTTCGAACAATTTTCCCAGAAAACACACTAAAAACCAATCGATTGCAATCTAAAAAATAAATTAAACGGAAAAATAGGGATAGATAGAAATAAACGGGAATATGTGAAATGCAAATGTTAATAGAATGATTGTGTAAATTGAAATGATGAATTCGACGTGAATTGGTTGAATCGGTTTCTAGTTACCGAATTTGCATCGATAGAATGCTAGAAATTAATGGAAACGTAATGTAATCATTATTATGATAGAAATACTCTTCAACTTTACATTTAAATAGTTATCGGTGCTATCGATGGTGATTCGCTAACGAAAAACGGATTCTCTGAAATTAGATTTTTGAAATCTTAAAAATTAAGCGTAAAATTGCGCATTGCATTCATTTGAGCAACAATGCGATCCACTCGTCTTTCGCTCACATTTCATTGAGTTCGATTCTGTGCTAACATCGATTAGGTATAAAGTTGTTGTTATTTTTTCATTGTTTCATACACATTTGTCCGCCGCGTTTGCTTTTACGGTAATTCTCTTCACTTAAACATAACTTTTGTTGTTGTTGTTTTATAATGGTAGTTTTACAGGTTAAACCAAGAAATAAAAGAAACACATACGTGTGCTTTGAGAGAGTTTGCAGAATGTTTTTTCTTCCCATTTTTTATCTTTCAAAGTTAATTTCTATTTGCTTGGGAATTCTGCTAGCGCGGAAAAACATTAAGCCCAAGTAGTAATAACACATTGGGCTTCTTTTAATTTTCCGTTTTCATCGTTAATAGTTGATATTTGTAGAGCTGGTTGGCAAATGACCACCCACCAATATAAATTGAAATTAGATTTCAATGCAATGATTTTCTTTGTTCATTTTTTTTAGAAACTGGCTAAATAGATTCAATGTAGTTGGTTAAATATTTTGCTGCTGCTGCTTATTTTTGCTGTTGTTTGCTTAGTTTGCGTTATTATTCCAACCGAGAAAAAAGCTGAGGTGAAATCGAATGTTTCAGCGTACCGTCTCAATCACCAATACGCGCAACCCGATTAATCGCAGTCAAATTCGACATTCCCATCGTCATCGCGTCGAGATGATGTGCTGCGATCACTTGGCTGCTGAGACGATGAATCCGATTGCGACGTTGACATTTGATCAGGATGCGATTGATCTTGTAGTTGACTAGATATAAACGATATTAGGTTATTATCGGGACCACCCTCCGACGAAACACTGCTCAATGATTCGTTGTCGCCTTGGTTGAAAAAATTGAAAGTTGTTCGATAAACATTGCCTAATGGATGAATTAAAAATCGAAATATTTGTCATGGATTCATGGAAATGATTGCGCAAGAATGGAATATGCACGAATGGAAAATCTGACCCGGAGTCGATTTTGGTTACACTTACCTATCCTATTCGAAATATTTGTTAAACCAGACATTTGATTTTGCTGATCATCACCTGAATCCCTATCGACAGTCTTACGGCAAACTGGGCAGGTGCCATGCAATTGGAGCCACGGAACAATGCAATTCTCATGATATATATGCTAAATGAATAGAAAGGAGTGCCCGTTTATTTCATCGTTTGATTGATTCTTCGCATAATTTTTATGCTTTTTAAAGTTCAAATAATATTGGGCTTTGTCTAAGCCTCCAACCAACTATTTTTAAGTGCTTCAAATCAATTGAATTTGCATGTAGTATTGAATCACAATCTACTCACCGTGCATGGCAGCTTGCGGACCGTCTCCATTCTTTCGAAATCGTCCCAGCATACAGAACACTGTAGCTTTAAGCTGACTTGTTCATCGCTGATTTCGATCCGCGGTATATCTTGGATTTTTTCTTTTGCAAGTGGTGGCGGACCGGAATTTTCCATTTGATTTAACATTTGCGTGATCACAGTGTCTAAGCCTTCGCGTCCCCATGCATAATCGCCCGGATTACCCATGAAAAACATTGGTGCCGAACCACCAGCAACATTATTTCCTCCAGCACCACCCTATTGAAATACACAAACATTGTAATTATTGTACTATCCTAAAAAATGCACATATTTTTCGATTGATGGAAATAAATATTTACCGAAATCGATATCAGGAATTCTTGCATGATGTTTTCCAAATTTGGCATCTCTTGTGTACGGCGACCTCTATTGCGTCTTGACCGTTGGCCACCTAATCACAAACAAGTATGATTCAACCATAATTCTTATCTTATTGTATTCGTTGCTTTTGTAAATAAAAACTCACTCGCCGAACTTCCATCTTGATTTGATGATTGATCACTACTATCATCATCCATCGATCTGAGGCCGCCTCCGATGGAGGACATTAACAATGACGAGATTCGCTCATTCAGTCGATGATTGTCGAATTCGCCCGTTATTTCAACGTCGTCATTACTGCTTGTACTGCGACTGCGGTCGTTCGATCCGTTCGGTGGCAACTCTTCAATAAAGCCGCCAGCACACAATGGACACGTGAACTCCTGCAAAACGATAAAAATCGACCTCAATGAAATGTCAATTGACGAACAAAAACAACAAAAAATGCAAGCGTTCATTTGATTCCTTCGAGTCATCAAATTGGCGTTGCTTTGAAACATTACATCCAAACGTTGATGCTTAAATTACATACCGTCGACACATTTTCAATTTCCACATTGCATTTGTGACAAAAAAATCTTTGCGGTGGTTGTGCAACAACACTTTCGGCCATTATTTTTGTATATGGCAGTGCCTTAACTGTAAAAACTGGCAAAACAAAAGGAAAAAACGCACACAAATCTCACTGGTTCCACACACACTTGAATCGGAATCGCAAAGAGTCTGCACCGAGAAAGTTCTGCCTTTCTGTTACGCCGCGCTTCGTTGTTTCACTTCTTTGCGCGTTATTTATTGTCCGGATCTATGTGTTACAAATGTCTTTTCAATCAAATCATTGCGAATAGGCAATTCGACAAATTAAAATCCGAATTTTGAATATCCAATATTTTTTTTCACTTGTTTCATTCCCCTTTGTATGCTGTTGCTATTACTATTCTTCGACTCTGTGCTGACAAAAGAAGAAGAAAAAACCTCACGACTGACATGGACGATATCGTTTAGTGTGTTTGCATATTGAGAATTTTACACAAACACTATTAAACACAACTGTCAAATGACCGTTTCGATGTTACAATCCTCTCTCGGCGCTACACCGCTACACGAATTGAATATGTACGAGGATATGGTTTTTTTATTTTAAACAGTTGGCAAACGTGACATGAATCAGAGTTTACGTTTTTAGTACAGATTCGTTTGAATTGCATAAATTTTCGGATTTTCAACGTAAATGATTTGGCTTTTTCGGGATTTATTCTGGTTTTTATTTTAATATTTCTCGTAAAGATTCCAAAATCGAGTCTACTTGATTTGAAATGACACAATGAACAGCGAAATTAGTTTCCAAATTTCCATAATTTTTCAGCGAAAGATGGCGTTGTTTTCCATCGATTATTCAAGAAAAACTGTATTTTCTAAATAAACAATAATTTTTTTCCATTGAAATCATCCCAAATAGTCTCAAACAATGCACATTTTCCAAAAAACTCCCCCCAAACTGTCCTTGTTTCCCTGCAAAATATTCATTTCATTCTGTTCCCATACATTTAGAACTTGTTTTGAATGATGACTGAATGTGGGAAAAAACGCACATCTGTCATCGAACGCGGCTCGCAATTTGGCAGCATCGTTCATATGGTGAATTGTCTACAGTCGCTCTTATCGCTTTAAAGGAAGAAGACGAAAAACAACAACACTTATACACAAAGTTCTTACGTTTATAATTACTTTTTTGCGCAATCACACAAAATTTGGAAGAAGAAAAACGAAAATCGGTGGAAAATTCCGGAATATTGTACGTAATTTTTGATCAAATGGCAATCGAAATTGTGAAATTGCATGTCAAATTGAATTGATGGTCGATCAAATCGAATTCCGAACGTTGAAATTGCTGTCAAAATTTCAGAAGTTGAATGTCGGGCCAAAAATAATGTTAATGACAAGTGTGAAAAAGTTCAAATGTGCCATAACTAGTGCACGAAAGAAAGAGCACGAAAATAAATAAAATTTGCGCATTTGATCGAGCTGTCAATGTGCCTGCTTTTTATTGTGCAATCTTGATGTGGCTAGTTCATTAAAAAGGCTGACATATGATTCATCAAAGTTATCGAAACAATGTTGTGGAAATATTAGCTGCCAAAAGGGCGCAATTATTAACGCATTGCGGATAGTTTCTGACGCGTTCGTTCTCAATGAATTTTCCCGTTTAGCAAAAGTGTCAACAAAATTGTTATTGAATGTGTTGCATCAGAACAATAACAAAGAAAAGTAACTTTGATTTGGTATCCGAAAGCTGTAGCGTAAATAAATCGAGAGACCTTGAGTGTCTCTCATTTTACTGTTTGTGCACAAACAGGTACGGCATCCGAAAAACGCCAGAATGTATCAATGCACGAAGCCAAAACATATAAAAAGAGAAGATTCCCTGAGGATTCACGTGTGCTGTTTCTGTGTGTAAATTATGTGAGCCAAAATTCTCATCGAAACCTTTCGAAAATTGCGATTCACCGAACATTTAGCTTTCAAATTAGAATGAATTATATCGCAACAAAACCTTAAATAAATCGACATGAGAATGTGAAAGAAAGCGAGAGCAACGCCAAAAAATGTCTCAAATTATATTGAACACAAACAAGGCATGACCGCTGAGCGTGAGTCTACGCGGAATTTGTTGCCGTGTGCATATATGCCACCGTCTGTATTGCATCAGCGTGAGGGAAACAATGTGTTCGAATATAAACTTGGTTAGACGAAGCCAAACGAAAACGGCCCAAATGACATTACGAGCTCCATACACTCGGCACAGTACAAGTCAAGACGGAATAGGCAACGGTTGCGTTTCATTGCTCGCCTTTATTTCACATTTTTCCGAGCCATTTTCGATCGACCGAATTCAGTTTTGAGCAATTCCAACAAGCAAATCATTGATTTAGTGAATCTCATAATATTGTGATAGAAAAAGGCACTGTGTGCTTTAAGTTTATTGTGCTGTTGTTTTTGTGATAAATTTCCAATACACGATTACATAGCAAGTATGTTTGGATCTGAGGATCACAGTAAAACGAGTTTTACAGTCTTATTGTGTTCTTTTTTCATGTGAACAAAGAAATAAAATGCATTTCATGTGTAAAATTATCGTTGCCAGCTGATACGATGATATTAGGTCAAATACATACAAATTAAATCAATGTCAAACATATGCATTGAGAATGATTTAGCCTAACATGAGAATCACATCAATCAGTGTCAATTAGAAATAAAACGCAATTTTCGTAAATCAAGCTAAGAAAGCTCAACCAAGCCATTTTAAAATAGGCAATTGCAAAGCAAAAATCACTCAATATAATGAGTATCGATTCGACATTAACCAATTTTCATCGAATTTATATTTATTTAGTTGTGTTCATGTGCGGATAAATCAGCTGATGAATTTGCACATTAAAATCCATCGAATTATTATACACATTCATTTTATCCAAATGTTCTTTTCGGATAAACCAGTTTGTTTGCAAAATGTCGCTGCAAAGACAAAAAACACATTTTAAATTTCTGCTAAGTTTGACCTTTATTAATTTTGCACGACTCCACGACAACAATTACCAAATCAAATAGAAGTGGTTAGAAATGAATGTTCACATCTTCATAAAAAAAAAGAATAACAAATACGCAACAAGTGAATCACATGAAAAGATCAAAATTGTTCGGAAGTTCAGCAAATGTGTGTTGACATTGTATTCCAATAAATCTTTTGTGTTTGTGAGCGAACGTTTCGCCAGACTCAAACAAAAATCTGTAAAATATATCATTATTAGACTGTATCCAAAATATCGCACGGTAGACAGCCAGACAGTAAATGTTCGAATGAAATGGTAGTGAGCAAGAAAAACAGCACACAAATTGGAATTCATGATGCCATAGATATATGTAAATAAATATAAAACATGGATTTGATGTTAGGCTATTGTAACAAGTGAACATTTTGAGTTCTCACTATACTTGCGAACACACACACGGAGCGCAGCCCGTTCATGAGATCATTGTTGAATAAAACACCTTGAAATAAATCTATCCCGAGCCTATTTTTCAAACAAATAAATAGCTTGCAGTTCATTCACATGGCCAATTTGAGAGTGTGAGACACAGATCCGATCTTTGTGAATGTTCAATTCATTTTCTTGATTGGTACTATTGTGGTGTATGTTTGACGGCTAGACAAAGCCTCTTGGCCACCAAAAAAAAATGATCATAAAAATATGAACAAGTATCGAACGATCAAGAGAGGGCTGTGAAATAACATGATTTGCATCCAAAATTCTTCGTCATCAGTAGTGAACGGAGACGCAAAGATGTGTACCGCCGCAGCGCAGCAATCTGTGTTTTCCGCTGCTTTGCTACAATTTATATAATTTTTCAACTTCAATCCGAATCGAATTTTTATTTCGTTTTTCTTCATTCACCTGGAATGGATTTCGTTCTGCTGTTTCTCCTTCTTTGTCTGTTTGTGGCTGCAAAAAGATCTTTGTGCTTAGTGCCGAGATGGCGACAGCAACAGCCGTATAAACAAATCAAATGATATAAAATAAAATCATGAAAACAAAACAAAAAACAACACAACAACAGATTCGCTGAAATCGAATCGAATGACTTGTGATAGCCAGTGATATTAATGTTTTTATTTTTTCTCTGCCTCTTTTTTTGCAGCATCAACATCAACAGAGATCGCGATCGAGACAAAAGGAGAATATAAATATTTGTGACGTGATAAAAAAATTAAGCGATCATTTTTCTGTTGTTTTGGGTATAAAAAAGAAGAGCATAAGTGCGAACAATTGGAAAACGGTCAAGTATTTTGCGACAGCCACCATGCAAAGTGTGAAAAATAGTCTTACCATTGGGCGATTAGCGATCAGTACAAACAAAGGACTCAAATTTCGTAATGGTAAGTAAAGCAAATTGAAAATCCAAACATTAAAATTGAATGAATTTTCTCCATCGAAGAGCAAAAAACGTTTTTTTTTCTGTAAAAAAAACTCTTCATTAAAATCGCAGATTTGAAACGGTGAAAATTCTTTTGCACACATTTAGCAGCTATCGGCTTTTGGAAAATTAACTCTCGCTCAAACGTGTAAATAATGATAAAATAAAGTGCGGTTTGACCGCAACGGCGATTAACTTTAAGTAAATTGTGTGGTTAAAGCAACGAGCACACGAACGATCTCTCGAACATTTCAACAAAAAAATATTATGCGTTTCTATTCCTGTGCAATACACATCATGTGAGTGAGTGTGTGAATGAGTGTGACCTGAGAGCGATTATTTATAATGTCTTGCTACCTGCTCAACCAGATTTCATTACATCGACGTTCAATTGGCTTCATATTCGTTTTTTTCCAATTTCACATCGTTTCGATGTGTATCGGCGCCTAGTTCCCCGTAAGCCAGAGTTTGATCCGTTGTTCAAATCACGTCTTGTGCTGCGATTGGGCGATTCATAAAGTCAATTGCTATTTGATAAAAATATGATGGAAGTTAGTTAAATGCTTTTTGACGTAATCATAATAATGAACGCTGGAAATTACCATCGATTTGAGCGATGAATCGCATATTGCTCCATCTTAATCAATAGCGAATGAGCGGTTTTCGATTCGCACTCGCCACACAATCCACTATTATAGTAATTGCTGCGTAATCAACATGTATTGTACATGTAATGTATCATAACGTTTATGAAATGATACTTCATGCGCCGTCAATTGAGATGATTCTTGCTCTGGGATTATTCAAAATATCCTTTGTTCATGTGTGTTACAAGCAAATGTTCACGCGAAAATGTGATGGATGCGGAAAAATGTGCATTAACGAAATTATTGAATAGAAATCTTTACACGATATTGTTGTGCAAGTCGTGAGTTCGCAGGCCAAAAATATAAACAAATTCAAATAAGGAAGCAATGCGTCGAGATGAATTGATTGAAACATTTGCTGGGGAAAATGGCCAAGAGAAGTGAAAGCAGCCCAATCTTTGTTTGTTAACATCTTAACCTTTAGTTTCTTTGATTTGGGATGCAAACGATCGTCTTTACTCAAAATTGCATTCGGCATTACCGCATTGAATAAGAAGTCGAATCAATCAAAGTACATCGTATGACTGGCATCTTCGTGTGTGTGTAAACCAACGCGATGAATGAAATCGCTTGAAAAATGATGTTTAACCCAAAAAAGCAGCAAAAAAAATGTGTATCAACATTTTTGGAGTGACTATTGTTTTGGTGCTGCGTGAGTATTGTTTTGGTGTTGTGTAAAAGTGAATCATTGGGACCACTTTAATGGACGTGTGATGTCCTCTAGAATTGTCGATCGTTTATCTGTTTTGTGTTCAATTATGTAACGCAGTTACCATAAACTCGTTTAAAATATAGCATCGAAAACTATAATGATGTCGCACGATGAAATGCAGCGCAAATTGTGTATTTGCCGGCTATTTCTGTGCACACTGTTTGGCTTTTGTAGGCACCTACACTCAATTCCAGTTTCGCTGGATTTTGCTCAACTTAAATGCAAACATATGTTTGTTTTCTTCGCTGCATATTGTTTTTTTGTCTATGTAAATGATTATCGTCGACACAACTTTAAATTGTGCAAATCGTTAAGAGAGCCAAAACAATCCAAACTTGCTTCCACATTTCATCAATTTCAACATTGAGAGACCCTAAAAACCTCCGACCACGTTCCCGTAGCTGAGTCCCGTACACACACAATACACCCAATGTTGAACTGTTTTTGTTTTTATACAACAGGTTAACTGGTTATTGACACCGCTTGCTTTAAGTTTAGTACTTCACACAAAAATAGCAACATTTAGATCGTTCCAGTTAGAGACGAAAAAGGAGGAATAGACACCGGAAATCAAAGCGTATAATTGTTGTTAGCGGCAAAAATCGGCTGACTTTTCTGTATTCGATAGATTTCGAAATTGTTATATGGCATAACGAAAAATCGTGCATTACCGCTAAACAATCGAATCGTTCGATCACTAAATCGAAATCGAGTAGAAATATTGGGAAAGTTTGGCATTTATCGCAATATTGCGCGACAATAACGTTGTATTTGAAAACAATATCGACATTATTCGGATCAGTACCAAAGTGAATTGAAATAAAATGTAGCAGTCAAAAATTTGTGGAATCGTTCACAGTCGCCAGTTTAAGTGAGGTGATGGCTTTTTTTGATGTCTTGAACGTTGAATACTCACGCGATTTGCTGATCGTTGATGAGGATTCCGAAATAATATGCGTTTTGCGCACGTTATGTTTGCTGCCAAAACAAGAGAGAAACGATTTTGGTGCTGTGCAAATAGCAAGCGCTCAGCGCATTTCATACAACGTTTCTGCGCCGTTCAATTTATGTTTTATTTTCGTTGATTAAACTGAAGTGCGCATAAAAGACTCAGAAAACCATCAACTAAACCAATCAATATATTGAAACCGCAGCAGACGTGCAGCAGCATACAAACTCATAAAATTGCATGATATGAAACCGAAGCAAATGTTTTCGATTTCGGCAATATCGGCTTTTGGGTCGAGTTGTGCTCGGCTCTCTCCGTATCTTGAAATTCGCTTATGTTTCTTGTTGAATTTCGTTAGTGGTGATTGCATCACTTCATTATGAATATCGTAGTTTTTGTCTACCAATTTCAATCATTCGACGTGCCTCGACTTTTGATAAAGTTTTCGAACAACAGCAATTTTATATTCGGATAGTAATACATATGTGCAACAATGATTCACCTTGTAATGTAACAAAGTAAATAGTTTTCATTTAACCTATTGAGGGTCGGTCGATCATGAACGATCTCGCCGAAACCTCTGGCATTCATTTCATTTGCACAAATTGCCTACAAATCATGACAATTTCGGATCGCTTTAAAGACAAGAGATAAAGAGAGACAGAGTGAGCGGGAGTGTGAGAGAGAGAGAAAATGCAACAACATCTTATGTTTTGTTCGATTCTAATTCGAAATTGTGCCGAATTCATTACAAATTGCATATGTGCGCAGAGACGCATGTTGCGCAACATGTGAGTGAGCTCGCAACGTTCTAATTGATTAGGTGATGGGGTTTTTAAACAACATTTACTCCATTCAAATTACTTGGAAGGTGTCCTGCAGGCTCTGAAATTATCCAAAAGATTGCAATATTCCTTTGCCCTATTCATTTTTAAGAGTAATCACAGCATTCGTATCTATTATTTCGATTATTCAACAAATGAAAAACGGATGCAATTCAACTGTTTCTTTTGTATTCTTTGTCAAAAGGAGAAAACAAATTGTCGGCGCCAGTCTCTTTTCACGTCAGCATGTCACAAACCAAAACATTGATTTCAACAGATCACTGTTCAACGATGACTGATTGATTTGCCTCTATTTCCTCATCTTATGGTTGGGTGAACGGGAAAAAAATTGCAAATCTAATTGAACTCTCCATTTTTTGACTGAGCAAAGATCACATAAGTACTTTTTTTGTTCACTTTCGGCATTCAACGTAGTGTTTTTAATTTCGTTGGTTTATGTGCTGTTTCAATTTCAGCAATCAGCATTTAGAGATCACAAGCATATTTTAATAATTACATCATGTGAAAGCAGTGTGTGTGTGTGTGTGTGTACTTGCGCTGGTTGAACCATGTCATGTTGATTGAGATAACTATATTATTTGGAAATATTAGATCAAAAAGCAATAATGGGCTGTGCTATCGCTGCTATTGCGCTCACGCAGCCGAGACACTGACGTGAATTTCAGCGGATATATAATTGCAAATTCATTGAAAATCATTTTTTTTTTGTCAGCGAGCGTCTCCTTCTCAATTATTTGTTTTTCTCTCCCTCTTATTTTTCGCTGCGTGACCACAAATGGCGCATGGCTCTTTTATTTGATTTGTTTTCAACAATTAACACGAAATCATTCAATCGTCCATTACATTTGCATTAAGTAATCGATCCCATCATAAATCGAAAGCACATTTCTATTATAGTCACAATTTCCATCAAACGTATCGAATGTGGATCTTAATTAACATATACTTTTGCGCGCATTGAAGCGCGTTGATTTACATCATCGAAGAAAGTGCGCCTCAGAGCAAATTTCGATTTGATTAAAATTCTTCTTAGGATTTTCAACCCATATCAAACTGAAACGGAAGTCTTCGATGAATATTCAGAGAAAGAGGGAGAGAGATAGAAAAAAAGAGCGAGAGAGAGAGAGCGAAAAAGTGGAAAACTCGTTTGGCAACGGAATCCACTGCATATTTCGAATGTGGAGATGATCCACGACAAGATGTTAATTTATACACGCTCAACAAATTTGACAAGTTTTTCTTTTCTCTTTACAATTAATGCGTGGCTCCAGCAAACGCTCGAGACAATCTTCTTGTTTCAAGAAGAAACCACCGTTTAAAAGTTTTTTAGTTCAGAGAAAATTTATAAGCGAAGAAATTTTATGAGATTTATGCGAATATCGCGGAAATGATATTATGTGTGGATCAACAGAAATATGTTCAAGGTCAAGGTTGATAAACAGCGATTGTGTGTTTGGTGGACATCAGTTGAACGTTATCGATCTGTTTCAATTTTCAAATGTCCCCCTCATTGGTTGTTAGTATTAAATTGTGTGCTTGAAAACCCAGAATTTTTCGTTATATGCTTTTCTAGAAAAATTGTTGCTTTCAAATCGACGAAAAGGTATGTGATGTTTTTCTGGAAGCTTTTCGAATCGTGTCGATCGTTTTTCGGTGTGAACGGCATAATGGAAAAAGCAGTTTATTAACATCCACGATTCAAATTAAATCGTATTGTACATAGAAAAAGCGTTATGGTGCTGCAGAATGTTTGAAGTTATTTCATGCGCGAAAGAAACTTAAAGAATGAGTTGGCCACGGAATGAAATGGAAAGAGTTTCGGCGTGCTCGTATGTTTAGCTCTGCGCCCGATTGCATAACACACTTTTCAAGCTTATTTTGTTTTTATTCGGTTTCTTTACACAATTTATTGGCTCAATTACTATTGGATTTGTTTCGGTTTTTTTTCCTTCAATAAGTTTTCATAGATACATGTTTTTTTATGGAAATCTGAAGCGGACCTTGCAGCACGCACGAATTATAGCGAAAATGAATGAGTCGGCGAGCACATACACACACGATTCGAATAGATACGTCGGTTTTCATTGTGATTCGCGCTCATAATAGTTGATTAATGGGGAAATTCCAGGTTAGGCACCGTCAAAGTGGGTCGCCACGATACTTCAAATGTCGATGTGACAAAAAACATCAACTGTTTTCTAATGAAATGCACTAAAATGTGGAAATCTAACTCCAAATAGATTCAAGCTTCAAATATTTGTTTGTTTCGCCTGAATTGATTTGTTCATTGAACACCCGTCCAATGCACTGCATAAATGTGGCGCAAGTTTTCGATCAATCAATATGAATGAACCAAGAAATTCTCAGAAACTTTGAAATTACGGACATGTACTAACGGTTCCAGTCAAAATTACGAGTCTTACTAGACTGTTCGCGATCAATCACGACAGATTGACACATGACACGATTCGATTTTACGCGCCAAAATGGTGGAACGATGCAGTAGAAATGGCCTCACACAAAAATTACATAATGAAATCTGACTAAACTGCATATTTATTGCCACTGAATAACATTCGTTCTCTCGACAATTAGTTGAGTGCAAGCGATAGGCTTTAGTAAAAAACATATATGATAGTCGGCAAAAACGCCGAATTGCACCTTTTATGGCACCACATTCTTTTGAGCTGTTATGGTGTTCAACAAAATGAGGAAAGCCTTGTGAAATGTCATGAAGTCGTTTTGTTGAAATCGAACGAAACAAAAACATGCATATACCAAAATGGCCATTTCCCATTGCAATCGACGCAAAATAAATAAGTCTAAAGCCGAACGCCAATGCATTTGCCGATTTACCAATTTTTTTCTTCAATTAACTTCTAGTGAATAACAAGTCACTGAGTGTCTGGCAAAGACTTCTTCAATGTAAAAAGCATTTTAATTGATCTGCCGAAGTGCTATCTCTCTCATGTGTCCGAAACTCATCTGATCAAATAACACACACACCGAGAACGGACGACGAATAAATAAAAGAGCGCAACACAGAATTGATTGCATATACTAATAAAACCGCAGTTTAATTACGACGTCAACTCAAGTTATCCTCGGCACCATTACCTTGAAATTATTGTTATTAAAGCTTTGGTTCTTGAAACAGCTTCAATCAAATCGAAAAAAAGTAAACATTACAATTTGCATCATGTTACCGCGTCGGTCGTTCACTGAGTTCATGACCATCGGCATTGAATTTGTACATGAACACATGTGTTTGCTTCAAGCATGCAATCGACTTACAGAATTAAATTCCATTTGAGTTTATATTAATATATGTTGCTATGGCAAATAAGATGAATGATTATTGTGAAGGAGATCTGATTATCGTCGACGCGGAATTTTTCATGTAATTTTCCTAATGTACATTTTTCTGGAGATAAAATCGCGCAGCCTCTTCATATCGGCCATTCATTCAATAGATACAATTACATGCATAGAGATGTGCGTCATGATGCATCTCTTGCCTCATTCCATGATGTTGTCTCTGGCTGCGGTGCGGCTAAAATTTTAGTGTCAGTTAGTTGCATACGTATTTGAAGACGCCAGACCTTGAATTTAAAAAAAAAAAAAAAAGAGAATTACAATTAAATAGGCTCTTTTAAACCACATCGCAACTTGTTTCCCTTGATCAAGTTTTTTGCAGTAGCTGACATTTTATGGTTCATGATGCGATTTATGGCTGACTATATATAATGTTGCTTGCTGTGTCGTCTATAAACGGTTCTTTTCGAGTCCAAAAGGTGCTGATGATACACAATAATTTGAAATGCACGGATAATATGGATTATTCTTATTATTGTTTGACACGTTCCATTGATTGGCAAAGTATACTTCATCGACACACATGCGGTTTCGGGTCAAACTGAAAATTCAATCACATGCAAAATAAATAGCTTGCAAATTAAAATCTTCTTGTATTTTTTTCATGCGCATCTAACTGAAAAACTTTTTCCGTTTTTCGCAGGTCTCTTGTATGCATCAAGCTTGAACGCGTACAACAATAGCAATGGAACACCAACACAATTTGAAATACCGACACATCAGCCGCATAGAGCGGTGCATCTGAGTCCAATGCATAGTAAATCCACAAAAGATACATCAAGTACACCACCTACGCCGCCACCGCCCGGGGGAAGCAATGGAAATGGAAATGATAAACCACCAACCGATACCGAAACAGCAGCTACAGCCGGAGGCGGCAACACGACTACCAGCGATGGAAGTGGCGGTGAACCGCCAAATAAAAACACAACAATGACATGTCCTCGTTGCGGTGATCCGTGCAGTCATGTTGGTACATTTGTCAGTTTGTCACGGTTCGTTAAATGTGTGAAATGCAATCATTTCTTTGTTGTACTGAATGACGATAAAAAAGCAAAAAATGCATCGCTCAAAGATAATCTAAATACGAATGCTGACCGGAGGCAACCACCACCGCCCAAAAAGATTATGGAATATTTGGATAAGCATGTAATTGGTCAAGATCTCGCAAAGAAGGTATTATCGGTGGCCGTCTATAATCACTATAAACGTATTTATCATAATGCACCTAGCTCGAGTAACAATCAATCAGTTGGCGACATTTCGTCGGCCGCAGCCGCTCGTGGCGGCGATCTATTACATATATCTGGTATTGGACACACAATGATTAGTTCACATCAAAGAGAATTGCCGAGATCGAGCCAACAGCAACCGGCTCAATCTTCGGCAAATCAACCGGTATCCGGTTCCGAGCTACTTGATCAAAAAACTCATGAGCTTAAACTCGATAAAAGTAATATTCTAATGCTTGGTCCAACGGGATCCGGCAAAACACTGTTGGCACAAACCATTGCCAAATGCTTAGATGTTCCATTCGCAATTTGTGATTGTACCACGTTGACACAGGCTGGATATGTTGGTGAGGACATTGAAAGTGTTATTGGCAAGTTAATACAGGACGCTAATTACAAGTAAGCCCAATTCAATTCTTACATTTCAAGGAAAATTTGTTTTCTTTTGAAGTTGATTTTTTTTTTCTAATTCAACACAACTAATTGAATACATTCTTACTTCAAACAAAATAGTGTTGAACGAGCACAATTGGGAATCGTTTTCCTCGATGAAGTTGATAAAATTGGAGCTGTGCCTGGTATTCATCAGTTGCGTGATGTCGGAGGTGAGGGTGTTCAACAAGGAATGCTTAAAATGCTTGAGGGAACCATTGTTAATGTCCCTGAACGAAACTCACCACGTAAACTTCGAGGCGAAACAATTAGCGTGGGTGACATTTTTCGTTTGAATATTTAGAATTTTTTGTTTGACAATTTTTTTGTCATTACCATTTTTTTTATTTCTGTATTTTAATCCAAAAAAACTTTGTTTGACAGGTTGATACAACCAATATTCTGTTTGTGGCTTCGGGAGCCTATACCGGATTGGATCGATTGATTGCCAGACGACTCAATGAAAAGGTTTGTTTACTACTTATACACTTCACCAACGAATTTCAACGTTGCATCTTTGTATTTTAGTATTTAGGTTTTGGTATGCCAACCAATTCGTCCGAAGGAAGACGTGCTGCTCAAGCGTCCGCAGCTCCAATGGAAAATGATCAAGCCGAACGAGATGCTTCGCTGCGCAAGATTGAGGCTCGTGATTTAGTTGAATTTGGAATGATCCCTGTACGTAATTTCACTTCCGCACTTTATCCTTGACACATTGTCTATTGAAACTGAGCTATTTCTAAAATTGCAGGAATTCGTCGGCCGTTTCCCGATTATAGTTCCATTCCACAGTTTAGACGTCGATATGCTGGTTCGAATTTTGACCGAACCAAAGAACGCCTTATTGGAGCAGTACAAAATGCTATTAGCTATGGATAATGTATCTCTGAAATTTTCTGATGAAGCTCTAACTGCCATTGCCAAGTTAGCCATGGAGCGGCAAACCGGTGCCCGTGGTCTGCGCTCGATATTGGTAAATGAACAATAAAAAAGAATTGATATTTTCCATCAATTCAACTTCTAATCGAAATTTTTTATTTTTTATTCAGGAAAAATTGTTATTGGACGCAATGTTTGAGGTGCCTGGCTCCGACGTGAAAACAGTGCTCATCACTGAGGATTGTGTAAAGGGTCTTACACCGCCTGAATACATTCGAGATCCATCGAATTCGACGAGCACCGATGAACCGCCAAACACACAAGCCACTTCCACCGAAGAAGAAGAAAATGCACAGGTCCGCGTAAAACAATAGCTGCGGCCATATTATTTTGAACAATTGAGAAAAAGAGTTTTGAAAATCGAAAAAAAAAACGAAAATTATGCTATAAAATTACAAATATTCATATAGATACTAAATTGCAGCAATATATCAACAATTTTTCCGAAAAAAAAGAGCATGTACTATATAATTGAAGACATATTTTGAATGTATTACGCTATAAAGATTATACTATAATCAATTGAATACATTTCAAAAATGAGAATAGTTTTAAAAGAATTTTGTTTTGAAAAAAACATGATCGCGAACAAGCGATGTTTAGTGATTTCAACTTAAATTACATGCAACAGGATGTTATCCTAAGATTTTTTTTGTTAAGAATAAGCAAAAAAAAAAAATAAAATATAAAAAAAAATAATAAAATTCAAACGGTAAGGTTTTAAAATAAATATTTTTCTGATTTAAAAGAAATTTGAAGTGGCATTTTCCTTTGAATCATCAAGAAGATCCGTTTTTTTTCGCTTTGAAGTGGAAGAGAGGGGTGTTGCAAAAATCATAGCAAAATTTGCAATTTTGTCAGCTGAATGACGACGGATGATGACTTGTCAATCATCCAGCGAACTTTATATATTAAGGTCGTTCACGTGATGATATCTGCTCGCGCTATAAATATACGTTCGTAGAAATGTTTGCGTGATTGATAAGAATATATAATTATTACTGGCGAACTTATTTCCGCCAATTCGGCGCCACTTCCATTTCAATGATATAAGTGAAATTCGAAGCATTGCTATTGTAATGTTTTATTGGACATTTCTAAAATAGACAATTTGTATAAATGTGAGGGTGCCTAAATAGACTAAATCAATTTCACGAAGTATTTAAAATTTATATTTATCATTAAGTTGGATAAAAATATACCATGTAGACCAGTTCGATCACTTTGTGAAAACCATGTAAAGGGAACATTTTTCCATTATCGAGTATTCGAAAATCCAAATGAGTCGTAGAAGTGGTCCCTTTTTCACGCTTTTCGATTTTTCAATAATAATATTTTGAATTCTATACTTTTTTCTCAAAAATTGAACACAACATACTTTATATTTGATATTCCTATATTGGGTCATTTGAATGCCTATTGGCATAGACGGTTTGGTTCGTGTTATTTTTTTTCCAAATAAATGGTATGCACGACGGTATGTTTTGGGTCCTCTAAACACAACATTTCGAGACAATATAACAAACATTTATTCATTTTCTAATATCATGATATATTTGTACCTTAGAGTCGAGTTATTGATTCAGGGATGTGAGTCACATCATGTGACCATCTTAACACATAATTTAGATTCCTTTGGACAAGATTAACCTCGATGTTGGGCTCGGATTTTGAAGAAAATTGGGCTATTGCACAAAAATCTTATAAAGTGTTATTTCGAAAGTCTGAATGGCTTTAAGATCAAATGGCTTGGCCATAATGGCTTGAGGTCCATCTCTCAGGCCCCATGCTTCCGCTATCAAGAAAATCCCTGTCTTTCGCAATGAGACTGTCTCTTTAGCAATCAATAGCAAACTGCGATACCTCTTATTGAAAATAGCATATCATTTGGTTGAATAGTGTAAATACATTCATGTGACTCTTTGATAATATTGATGATTCTGATAAGGCATGATATGTTGATGTTGTTTACACTCAAGACTATTTGAGCGAAAAAAAATCTTTATCTGAAACCTTCATATCTGTCGAACATGGTATCATTTCGCAAAATTTACATGATAAAGAGCCTTCGTCATGATTTCACCCACAAAAAAAAGGTTAATCATAACACTTAATATATTAATATAAATTAGAAAACAAATTGAAAATAACTTAACGCAACAGAAAATTTTACAGTGTAAATCTCTCAATGGCTAGAATTGTGAGTGTATTGTGTGATTTAAATGTCTCCGTTGTCCATAGCGCTGTTCAAATCTTTGACGATGGCAGCAACTACTTCTCGATACGGTGAATCGACGCGGAATGCCATTTCCAACAATTTCGGGTCGTTGAAAAATGCAAACACTTCATCAATACGACCCAGTGATTTTTCGGTCAAATGTCGTTCGACTATAGTTTTTAACGTCGCTCGTGATTCATCCAATGACTTTTGCAAGTACGGCAAATCAAAACTGAAATCCACTTCATGGAATGAAATCACTGCCATTTGTGTAAGCTGCAACAAATGATAAGAAAAAAACACGTTCGTTCAATACGTTTAACTTATTTCCGGGGGAGCAACACCAACACACGGTATTCCATTAAGTGAAACAAAGAAACGACATTTGATTTGAAATTGTTGAAGTTTTGGCGTGATGGCAATTACCTGAAATTTACTGCGGAACCGTTCGACCATTCTCAATTCATCGCCATTAAATTGATTGTTGCGATGTAGAATACCAATTTTGATGACAATTTTTATGATATTTTTCACAAGGCGTTCGGCTTCTTTCTTGTTCCCAGTCTGCAAATATCAAATTTAACGTTGAAATTCAATTACGAGCGGTCAGCAACAGCAGTTAATGTGATTAAAATGTGACTTACATGTAATTTAGCCAAACGATAGATATTGTCGAGCAGTGAAGCAGTCGTGCCATCGATAAATGTTTTTGCAACTGTTTTTGTGGCCATCCGCGATAGAATCTTCTTCTGTGCGCGCAGCCCAATGTCACGAGCCCGAAACGCATTCTCTGTCATGACTAACGAAAACAAGCGGAAAAACACAAACGAATCAATAAAGTGACAAATTTGAACTAATTGATTGTGGCTGTGGTCTTAACATTTTACTAAGGTATACATTGATAAAATCGTTAGTTTTTTTTTTGTTATATCTTGTCTTGATAACTTATTTGACATGAACGCGTACAATTAGTCATGAAGTTTCTCAGCAATGAGTTTTTTTTCGATGACTCCATTTTGGCTGGTGTGATTTCAAACGCAATTTGATGTTCTATTTATAAATATTATGATTATTTTGATAATTGCGTATCGCAGGAAGAACTTTTTAGGTGTTATTCCGCTGACAAATTGATAAAAACTATTTTGACTTTGCTTCAATTCATTGAAAACGTAGTTGATAAATAATTCTTCAGGAATTTGCTGATATTTTGTTGAAAAGTGGGAATGGCATTAATAAGATTGAAACAGGTGTCATTTTATGGTAAACAGCCTCCAAAATAGCAGCTGTTTTTTCAACAGCTTGCTAGCCGCATGCATTGACGAGCAGTTAGCACCTTTCGTTTATTTCGGTGTGATGATAAATGCGAAAGGGATGGATAAAAATAGAACATGTAGCTGAGTATCGATTGAAAACGTATATACACTCGAAGGAATTCGAGGTGTTCTTATCAATTACTTTGCGTATGTGTTGCTGTTCGCAGTTCCCATGGAAAAAAATTATTGCACGAAGAAAGACAAGGTACAGAGCAAAATACGAACAAAATACGTCATTTACATCCAATTTTAAAGTAATAGCAAATGCGAATGATTTGACGTCAACCTTGAAATTCACAAGTTCCATCTAAGTCGATGTGAGTGTGTAAAATTCAATAAAACAGTTGCATAGCAGTTTCAAATGGCTCAAGAAATCATCTAA
The DNA here is from genome assembly GCA_028476595.1 of Obolodiplosis robiniae. Lineage (NCBI taxonomy): Eukaryota > Metazoa > Arthropoda > Insecta > Diptera > Cecidomyiidae > Obolodiplosis > Obolodiplosis robiniae. The sequence continues at coordinate 11,439,489 of CM052015.1, read as the reverse complement.
ATGTTTCGAAACATGTATTCATTGGATTTAACAATATTCTTAAAGAAATTGAAAATGAAAGAATCTCTTGGTGCAGAAAATGTGAAAAGCAAGCCAAACAAAAAGCAATATTATTCTAGCAAACGAAAGAGTTCCTTTTATCGCAAGAGAATTTATTTTTTCTATCTATTTGACCGATATTTTGTTGAAAGAGATAATAAGAATGTGATTTCAAAAGAAATTTTTATGTGGGGATTTAGTAAACAAGGAAATTAATCCATTCTTATGGATTAGGATCAATCGTCTGAAGTGCACAAAACAATGCTATTCAATTTGTATGTTAATTTGAATTCTTTGTCAAATGCAATGCTGTAAGAAAGAGATAAAAGAGATAAAAGGAAATTGTTCGATGCGAATGGTATGTATTATGATTGCATGTAATTCGATCTCTACCCACGTTTTCAGATGCAGTTTCTCACTGTTCAAGTGTTGTTTTAGCTGAAACCGCAAAAAGGAAGCAAAATATTGCATAATCTTAAGTCTTAATTGATATCTCTCTTGCTCTCTTTTGAAGAAAGTTTTTGCACACAATTCTTAAATAATTGAAATTAATCCGGGGCTCACGCTCAGATGACGGAACTCGTTAGATCTAATTGCTGTAAGCATATACTTTATATCCATCCGTCAACGGATTTGCTACTGCATCCTAAAAATGAGTGCATCACGAAGTTAAGTCGGTCTTACGCAAAGGCGAACGAAAAGAAATTCCGCGAAATTGCGATTTCTTCGACAAGGTCGTTGTAAAAACGTTCGTGTTCGCCTTGCAAAAAGTAAAGTTACACAAAGATGTTGTTGAAGAAAACGAAGAAGAAGAAGATTTGTATCGAAGAGAAAAAAGAGCATAACGTAAGCAAATACCAAGAACGAACCAGATCTGATGCAAGAATGTGAATATTCGCTTGAAATTGATAGAAACCCAGACGCGGAGAATCGCTTGAAAACTTGTTACATTTCATGTTTTTTTGCTCCTTCTCTCTTGCTTATTCGATTGAACTGATAGCTCGCGGCAAGTCTTTATGTTCTTAATCGAGTCGTCTGTCTCGTTCTAACTCAATGCGACAGCTTCACTGAGCGTATCTGGTTGGAATGTTCAAACGAACTTGATTTAACATGAACAAAATATTATCACACAGCTGACTACCGAGAATACTCGGTGTAGATTTACAGTTATCCGCTGTTGTCTCATTGGTCCCAATCAATGGATCGCACTGAAATTGTATATCAATTGCTGTATATTTTTTCAACATTTATCATGACACTGTTTAGTCTCCGAAGAAAACGCATATTGAACAACGATTGTGTGATAAAGTAAATGAGATTCGAAAGGAACAAATTAGTCTTACCTTTTTCTATCATTTGTAAATCCGAAACCAAAGCAAAACGATAAAATCACCGCTCGAAAAAAGGGCAAATTTCTTCAAAATAAACTCAAAATATAATCGGCTTACATGCAGCAAACGATGATAAACTCAAGTCACAAGCTGAACTAAATGTTATACAACTCAAACGAAAAATAAAATTGTGATTCTGAAATGAAAACAAAAATCAAAATGAAAATAAAAATTAAAATCGTAATAAAAATGAATCAAAATGTGTGTTAATTTTACAGAAATGAAATTAAAAACCTACGGAAATAGAAAAAAACTTGAAGTTAAATTATACAAATATAGCTTCGGAAAAGAAGTCTTTTCTTTTTTCCATGAATAAAATCCAACAAATCAATGCATTGAAAACGCTCTTTTGCGATAGATTAATGTCGGTCGTAATTAGAAACTTGTTAATAATTATGCACTTTGCGTAGCACCTGTGATATTCCATAAAATGTCATCTGTTTCGATAGAAGTATCGACGACCGTAAGCGGAAAACGTATAATTGCAATGCAAAATGAAACAATAGCCCGCGCTCACTAATTCCGCGGAATAGCAATTCGAATGCATTTATGGGATCCTTCAAAATTATTTCAATGATTGAAAGCGAATCGCAGATATTAAAGCAAAATGGAATACAAAGAAACAATATTTCATGTTATGGGTTTGTATGCACGCGTGCTCATAAATTTACACTCTATTCGCTGTTTTTCCATTCAGTTTGATCCGCACAATTGTATTTTTTCGCTCTCTTCGTTCTGCCATTCTTTTCATACAATTTTCACTCAAATTACAATGGCACAGAGATGAATGTGCGTCACATGGATGTACAGCAAAATGCAAATCTTATGGTAATACAGCAGCAAAGCCATACGGAAAATGGAATGCGTAATATTGATGTGCTATAATAGCCGGAAATGCATTGTGAACAAAGCGAATTTGGGGGGAGAAGCGAACACTATGCGACTGCAGAATCGTATCTGCCAATGGCATCCAATCAACACAATTATCACCACAAACTTATTTGCTATGAATACAAATTGCAGCTCGTCTTTTTCAGAACATTGCATTCCATCGATATGAAGAATAATCAACGATATCGCAAAATATATATTTAGAAAAAGTAGAATAAAAGTGAACGAAATATAGAAAAAAGTAAAAAAATGTAGACGATAAAAACGCAACGTAAAAGAAATGCAGAAAAATGCTTTTGAAAAAAAGAATTGCAGAAAAAGCTATTACAAAAACAATACGTGGCCTCTTGGCAAACTGCACGCAGTGCAGATTGAATAACAATTCAAACGCATTTTTTTCGTTTCGTTGTTTTCGATTGGCTCTATTTTTAACATGGAAATCATCAGACACTTACACAAGCAACTGGCACAATCAATTGCAACACGCTGATAGACGATCCATGTTTGAAACTCTAGAATATTCGCATAATTGCTCATATTGCAGTCATTCGTCTTTCACTCGCGGCAAAACTGGATTCGATTCAAGCCTCCTATTTTAAATCGACTGCAACAAAGCAGCGTCAGAGCAAAATCAGCAGCGTCCCTCTTCAATCCACCTTTACATGTGTTCCATTAATATCAATTGACCGCGGGAAATCAGTGGCATTTATCTGAAATTGCAACAAACAAAGTGTTAAACGTTAAACAGACCAGCAATAAACGTGGAAAATCAGCAATTTATAGACGGAATGTGTGGAACGTGCACACAAATGTTCCGATGTAATGCATTTGAAAAGAGGAAATGGCGCTCATCAGAATCAATTTGTTATCGAAATTGGCCACAATTGCGCAGTGCACCGCAAAAGATGTGTACGAACGAATTGAAAGATCATGATCCTATTTGCGAACGCCATTTTTTATTTACACACAAAAAAACATCAAGTAATATTTTTGCTCGATTAAGAAACGAGTAATTTAAGGTGCGTTGCCATTCTGTAAAAACCGAACGCATCAAATTAATTAGAGCGTCTAAAAAATGGTATTATCACTTGTTGTGGATTAAAAACCTATTAAAGCTCATAGAAACGGCTCTTCTACTCTGATTCGCCCGACGATACGAGCAACGGTAGCGACGGCGGCACGATACGCTTCGCTAAAAAGGATAATGGAATAATGCCGCCCAAGGAGCATCGGTGCGCGAGGAAAGACGCCAATTTAATAATTCACTAATTCAACATTTAATTTGTTTGATTAACACGCCATTGTCCGTATAAATTAAAAGTCATTAGCTGGGAGTTTCCCTCACGTGAGATCCAAAGCACGAAGACTCGACGCCACACACTACATCATTTATTGATCAATTTTGTAAGCACAACATACACAAAAAGTCTATTGCAAAGCTGTAATTTTCCATTCTTGCTATTTACAAATCACTAATCCGTTGAAGAAGCAAAGAAGAAAAACGTCAAAATTGTGGCGTGGGCGACAAATGCGGTGTGTGCAGTAAATGGCACATTTGATTTGAAACAAAAACAGTTCACGCAATCTTAAATGAAATTTGTTATTAAATTTCCATATCGATGAGCATGTTTACAAATAAGCTATTTGCATATTGGCTGTGCGCCGAAAGCTGTTTATCAATTTGCCTTTTCGGATAGACATTTATTACAGTTGCATGATTAACGTGCAGCACATCAATCATACACGTTATGATGAGTGAAATGTTGACATTTGCTCATATGACAACCGATAGACCATGCAGAGGCTGGACGTAGCGCAAAGAGAAATATAGCGGTAGATTAGTATAGAGGTCAGTCGGAAACGCGTATAGAATATGGATGTAAATTTATCGGTTTATCTCTTGATTTGAGCCGCACGCACAACTACAACAGCAATCTTCATCTCGAAAGGTGGCTCCATTCAAGTTGCCAACAACTTAATATTATTTAAAGAGATAAAGTTACATTATTTCGTCAATAAATTCGTCATATCTTCCAAGTGATTCAATGTCGCAATCATCCACACTTCTATCTGTTTGCGGTAGGAGCGTTTACTTGCCGCTCAAAACGTTTTGCTACGCAAAAAAGTGAATATTGAGCTGAAAGAATATATATAGTACAACCAGGGCATTAAACACAAGTGCATCAACAAAAAAACCTTCGAATTTAATGGAATCCGTCTGGCTTCGGGCATGTTGACTGCTTTTCGAATGATGATATAAAATGCGTTTCCGTTTACTCGATTAACCTTAAGCCACCTTTCGAGTAATCGTCACTTTCTTTTTTCCCGTGTAATTTGAAAGAAATATTGGAAACATCTGTCGTCGCCCGGGTCTTCGAACGTAGCAAACAAAACCGGAGCCAAAAAAGACGGAATCGATCACGTGTGTAATGGAAAAATGCACTTCCCCTTCATAGAGCAAATGCCAACGTATTTTCTTTTGTACACATTCATCAACAACACATGGTATAGAAATGATGGGTTCTTCGTTGACTCAACGCGCGCGTATCGAAATTATGATTCATATCAAATTCATACGCTGTTTAAATTATTCATGGCGACACATCGCTCTCGGATTTGAGACTTCGAATTAAATTTTTTCAATAACAAATTTAAATGCACGAATAAATGTCACGAATAAGCAGCCGCTTTGACTAAAGTTTTATGCAGTTTCGCGTTCTTTTTTTCCCCCATTAAAAACTCGTAGGCATTTTAATGAATAAACGCCTTTGAGAAGCACAACCAATTTTCGTTCAAGAATAGTTAATCGTTCTGAAATATTGAAATACGCACCCCCATTCCACACAAATGCGTTCTAATTGAATTAGCATGTTCTTATTCTATTAAGCTGGGCTATATTCTGGATGTGAGATCCCCAAAAAACGATTAATGAATATTAATCGGAGAATTATCGAAAGCGCTGTCAAACGCGCGCTGCCAAACAAACTTGTTTTTCAAAAATGTGAAAGCCGATGAACTGAACATAATGGGGATGGAATAATTTTGCATGTCAACCTGAACAATGTATCGATCCAACAACGACGAATGCAAAGACGAAATACATGCAAGTGCCATACAATGAATTAATAATTCTGACGACGAAACAGTTATGAAATAAAAAGGAATACATCACGATTATCAAAATATAGTTGACAACAAATGGTACATATATTTAAATTGACGCGGAATTTTACACCAACCAATTAAACACAATCAACAAATGGAAGAAAAGAACACAGAATATGTTCAGTACATTCACTTCATTATAAATGACCAATAGCAAACGAACCTTTGAAAATTCCAATCTTTTATAAATTATCAATGTGCATCACATGGCACGAACAAAATATCGGTTTTTTTGAACACAAATGGATGAACAGATGAAGAAATAAATCGCGTGAGAGGTGACCAACGAGAACACTTTCAACACAAACAAACTGACTCAATCGACAAACCGCTTGAGACTGAGCAATCGTACGTTTTGCACATCTCAAAAACAGTTTGGGTTGGTAAGTGCACAGCAAAACAGCACAACATACTAATGTGTAAAAGGCTTTTTCGAGTTGCAATGCGGGACTTTTACCAGCGACAATACCAATTTGGCAGCAGTCAGCTGCTAAAGGAAAATTTAACAGCTCCACAGTGAGTGGAGCAAATCAGAGCGGTTGTTAGTTTATTGTTCAAATCGTGCAGTTGATGAGTTTACATGAGAAATATTCGTTTTTAATGGAAAGAATTTTCTAGATGGAATTCAGTTAAGAAATTGAATATGACTGAGCTCGATTTAAATCTATTGAATTTGATTGGACTAGAGTAACTTCAACTTATCTTGATGAAAATTGACTTAATTTGATAAAATTTAACTGAATTGAACGCTGAGAGTTCGAGTTTTTGATGTCTCCTTACGAATGTGACCAAATATTCAATTTCATTCGAAACAATCTTACAGTTTTTTCCACAATTGAAGAAAAATCCATTTTTCAATTTGAAATTTTCCAAGGTTTGCATTGAAATAAAAGAAAAAAAAATCTCATTTTTATTGTTTATTTTTTATTTCATAAAAATAGTTGGAAAATTTATAAATTTCTTCACAAACTTTATTTACATAAATAATTCTAAGATGGAGTACAGAGTTCACGCATTGTTGTCAAGTATCCATCGAAATCCTAAATCTAAACTCTAATGTTTATGCTCCAAATGCCGACTTACTATCAATTGGTATGTTAACATGGACGCGATTTTATTTGACAACTACCACATCGAATGACAACGTTTTGTTACTTCGGTCCTAAGCAATAAAGAGTATGATTGAGCATTCATTTGTGTTGAGATGAAAAATAGGTAAAAGTTGATCGATCGTTCAAATCGATCTAATAAGAAACAGAAAAATAATCTTGAACACATTATCACGATACTAATTCTAGATGGAAATACATTTCTGTTTACATCAAAATAATCACTATCAAAAAATGACAATCTTTTGAATTATTATCCAGCAAATTTCTGTTAATTTATTTTTTAATGGACTCTACTTTAGTGGTTAGCAAAAAATCATGACAAATGGCAATTGTTTGCTTTCTATCAAAAATGTTCACTGTATTAATTTATGGGAATCGGATGTCTCCCATGTGACGAAGCTCGTGAATGTTGTGGTTTGAGTATGAGCGTTGTGGAGGTGAACGAGTGTAGTATAAATTATGTTGTGAAGAGTAGCGATTTGGATTTTGTCGGTATATACCTTCTGGTGGTGTGTATTTTCGTCGTGGTGTACGTTCATCGCTGGTTTTTCGCTTATTTGGTTCGTACATGGAGCGTCGCCGATCTTCAGTGTAATAGCGATGCGGTTCATATTGCATTGTGCTATCGAATGATGGTTCATCGTTTGACTGGGCAACACTTAGGTTTCTAGCTGATTTCCGAATTTCAGGATCTCGGTCATTACTGGATCGTTGCTTTGGCACAACGCTTGAATCATCGTAGCTGTAATTGCGGCCAGTCCAGGCATGATCACCGTCACGTGCATACATGTCTATATTCGGCTGGAATTGACTTGGACCATTCGATTGTGATGTTCGTCTCCAGCCTTCTTCATATCGTCGACGCGTATTTTCATCTTCAATTGCTTGTCTCTGCTGTGATTTGCTGCTGCTACTTTCACTCGTGTCTTCACCAGTGCCAATGCCTTGATCTTCTTTCTCATCGATACCATACGCTTTGAATGGTGAATTCAAGTATGATTTGCTATTGAAAATGCTTGAGAGACCGAGCTGTGGGTGTGGAATGCAATATGGATGTGGAAATGCCTTTTCAATCGATGACACTCGATCGCGGCCCAAATCGCCATTCATATTGTCCAACTGGCGTTCATTTGTCGGTTCATTGTTGCAGGACACGGGACCAAATAATGACAAAAGCACCGGTAGCAAAAACAATCCATGCAATGCACCAAATGTGATGACTAAGAAGATCATTTTGAAGAATACCAAAAAGATGTAGCTGTCGGCCAGCAAAAGAGCAATGCATCCCAAAATCGTACTGACCGATCCTTGGAAGATTGGCATTCCCAAGGAATAAAGTGCCTCACGAACTCGCTCATCGGGATTATTCGATTTGGATGTCATGTATGTGTAGCAAATGTGCGCCGTAAAATCGATGGAGAAACCAATGCACATAATCAAATTGATCATTGAAATTGTATCCAAATTGACATCCCACAGTGCCATATAGCCAGCAACGCCCAATTCAATCGACACAATACTGAATGCAACCCACAACGAGCACAGAATATTCGGGATGAAAATGAAGGAAATCAACATCATGATGATAGCTCCGACGATCATACTTTGCACAGATGTCGGCCGTATCAATTCAAATTGATCGAAAAATACGAAATATGGATGGAATATGGATGCATTCAATGGAGAATCCTGGACCAATTGACGCAAATCGCGAACCATCTCTTTTTCATGGTTGGTGTCGGTGATGTTGAGCGCCTGCACTAAGAAACGCGATGCAATAATCCGATTGCCAGCTTCATTGAATTTCACATCCAACGAATAGGTGTTTTCAGGGATAAGCCATTGCTGTGAGGAAAATGAAAAAGTGTTAATTCGATAATATAAAGGCTGGCACATTTAGATTCATTCGAAAATGTCTCTTACCTCTCTCAATACACGAACAAATGAGTCCTCTGTATCAATGGACACATTCAGGAAATCTTTATTATGTTCATAAAATGACAAAAATGATCGTAACCAGCATTCCGTGTACAAAGAGTTCGATACGTATGAAGTGTTTTCGAGTTGGGAGATGAGTTTCTCATATTCACCTTGAATTGAGAGATCTGAATAGTTCATTTGGCCGGACACAATGACTTGCATGCGATATGGAAATTCACGGTAATATTCATCTTCAAGGTCAAAGAATTTCACTGAATACGAATCGTCTTTGGACAATTTTCGACGTTCAAGACCTTCTTTGATGTTGGTGATGCCATAGCCAGCGCCGCACAAATACGCGGCGAAGATAAGCAAAATGATTGCTTTCATATAGCCATTGTTAACAATGCTTGCAACTTTATCTTTGAAAAATTTCATGCCAGCATGCTCACGATTGTCCAATGGATTGTCGGGATCATTTGGATTGATGCCTCCCGTGTTGAATGTACGATAGAACCACGAACGATTTTCTATGGACAACAAATGCATTAATACAATTAGGTTGGATTGGTCGAGTAAATAGATAAATTGCTAATGAATGAGATAAATGCGGTGCTCTGCAGTATATTTGGGGGAGCAGTGCTCTTGAACGCGCTCGCGCGGCGCAGCACAATCAAAACATAACGCCAAATCATTTCTATTTTAAGATGTAGAGTAGTTATTTATCAATTTAATCCACGAAGCGCACGAATCACGTTTGAATTCACCATTCAATAGCTATGTGTCAGTTTGTTCATTGGTTCACTCATTTATTCGCATACCAATGCTCGCATACAAAACACCAGAAAAATTCAAACACATATGATATACGATTCAAAACCGTTGTGATGTAGTAAAAAGAAAAGCATTTGTAAATATTGTCTGTCATTCAGGAAACATTCAATTATTTTATATTAGAACGGCATCAGTGTTTTTGCATATTTGTGTGAAGTAATGCGTCTTGTTTTTCGTTATTTCGATAACTCACATGGTTTGCCACCTCTTTCGATATTTTCATCGTTGTTTCGAGTAACTTCGAGCAAGAGCTTTTTACTTCGCTTAATCTATAATGTTTAATACAAACGAGAAAAGTCAACGCACCAACTAATGATTGTTACGATGTGGTTGAAAAAAATGTCGCAAAACACATGAAATACGAATGCGATATGCAATTCTATCTAAATGCATGTAGCAAAACATGTAACTTTTATAATCGACGGCTATTGAATGCTCTCGTAGCATTTAAATCACCTCACTTAAATTACCTCACAAACTCTCGATAATTGGTCGATGTGTTCAATTTTACCACTTTAGTTTTGTGCGCGCGCACCGTTATGGAAAGAGATCGTTTATAACGAGAATTGATTTAGAAATCAAGCGGTAGACTTGTTAATGCTTACCTTTGATGGCGACTGAAACTGGTTTGACTTTGTAGCCGAAAATCGAGTGAAGATTTTTAGCCTCACAATATCCAGAGATTGCCATGCATGCGGCGAAGAACGTAATGTGCCAGACGAAAATGAAGCATACCGCCAAACCGCTGTATTTGCAGAAGATTTGCACCGACGGGAATGGGCTCATTATACCGATCCAAAAGGAAATTATGTCCGTTAGTGATGTAATTGTGATGGATACAGCTGCGTCCGACATCGTGACAGCCATACGCTCGCACACATCCCATTTGACCGACGTTCGGCGCCAAGCGGCCAACATTACGAATGTGTCATCGATTCCAATACCTGTTCAACGGAATAACAGAATGTTGTTGGATTCATGCTTGAATCAAAAAGTTGGACTTTAAACGGCATAGTTAAATGAACGTACCAATCATCAGGAATGGAGCGGCTAAATTCAAGCCAATAAATTCAATGCCTAGATACATGGCAAAACCAAATGCAGCTAATGTTGCCATTATGGCTGACAAATTGCCTAAAAATCCGAGCCATGGCTTTGATCGCACCACATCACCCATCATACACGTAATTACACTGTAATGGCACAATCAAATGATTAATCTCATTGGAATTTATTCAACCGACAAGAGTTCATTGGTCATTGAGCTCTTGTTCAAGGATATTCGAATAAAGTGGTGCATTTTACCTAAATGAACCCATTAACAAGAATGTTGATGAGAAATATGGCACCACAGTTCTAGTATTTCGTTCCAATTCATGATCCAAAGTGCGCGATGCAAAACGAGACACAATAATATGCTTAAACATGCCACTGTCTTCGGCTTTTCCAGCAATACGCAAGAATTCTTCTTCCCATTCATTAGCCCTGTGAAATTGAAATTTATATTTGATTAGTGTTCGATGAAAGATCCGTTTGTGTAATTATCTCAATGAGAGATGCTGTTGAAAAGAAAATTTCCAATTTCTTATTAAATAACTTGAACGTTAACTTACTTTTCGATTTGGCGTTTTGTGTCAACAGCAACAAAGTAGACGAGCTGCATTGATGGAACACTGACGATTGTGCGATCAGCTGACAAAACTGTGCCGCCAAAGAAAACTGGAAATGCATGTGCATCCCATGTAACAGGATTAAACATGATCGGAAACGTCAGGTTCACTTCGCCCGATAAAATCTGTGTGAAATCAATGAATTTAAAAACAATGTTGGACGTCGATTGTGCATCGCAAGACTCACCTCATCCATGATATAGTCCAAATTGAGTATGTCATTTTGAAAACATTCCCCTTCCCATTTGGCGCAAACATCTCGATATGTAAATGCTTCACCGTCATAAGTGACGGTCGCGTTCTGAATCAAATTATCTAAAATGCGTAGCTCTTGGAAAACTTCGCGTCGTATCAAATTACGATCACCATCTTTTGAAGTGATAATCAGACGTCCGAAGCGACCTGCAAATACAGAAAAAAAAGATAGTTCATTAGTTAACAGACCTTTAATGCAATTATATGAAATGGAAACGGGTTAAAAATAGCTGGAGGAAAACTAATCATGTTATCACCAGAAATCTTTGCATGAAATTGACCCCATTAGAATCTCACAGTCAGTTATTTCTGGCCGATAGCGGCGCTCCATTGGCTCTCATTAATTAATGTAGTTTTACAGCTGTTGAAATGGTGCGATAATGAACTAAAATTCGTCTATTTGAGTTGCATTGAGCAACGGTTTTTCGGGGTCGATTCAAACCGCAACATTTCGTTGCAATGATAATGCGCGCTCATTAAGAGTACAATTTTCTGATTTTTATCATAAACATTAAGATGCATGTTGCTTCTTTTGAATAAGCTCAAAACAATGACAACAGTAGGCCATTATTTGGAAGTTTGTGGCTGTTTCAGCGCCACATTACTTAATCGCATTGCATTTCTTGATGCGGCTATTGCATGACAGTGAAATAATATTTTGCATAACAGTTTCAATTGTTTAACATATGATTTGATAACACGAATGTTCATTCATTATTTGGCACAAGAATCCGTCAAAGTCATTATCATAGAAATTAAAAAAGCTCGGGGAATTGTAACGCTATTGCAAACAAAAATGTGTTTATATCATTTCCAAGCGATTGCAATGTTTCACTCATCTCTCCAGCTCAATCTACATTCACTTTCCATGTGATTTTTAATTGCATCAAATTCATTATGTCGTGTAATTACATAAAATCAGTTGTAACCAGCAACAATTAATCTCTAACAGACAAACGAGTATTGGACGAGTTTGTGTAAGATAAAAGCATTTTCTGTTGAGCTTTAGTTACAAGAGTGGGCATGCATGAATCTAAAGCCTTGAATACGAATAATGTTTTAACGAATAGTATTTTAACAACACCTGAACACCGCTTGAATCGATAAAGTTTATATTTTGTATCATTTGAAATATTTATATTCATAAAGCCAACAGTTTCGGCTGAAATTTGGCTCTTCCTCCTACGGATTGTGGTTACTTGCCATACGAAGACCGCACTTCGAAACCATTATAGACAATGTTGATTTACAACCTGCTCAAATTTACATGTACAATTGCTTTTTCAACCGGCTTGCAGTTACGAGGTAGCGGACAGAGGTTTTGTGTCAATTCAAGCAACGAACAATGCGCGCAATGCGATATCGTCGAACGATTTCCTTTGCCGGCTGTTGCCAAACGTAATAATTGAAAATTGAGCATCGGAATTTTTCAAGGCAATAAAACCAAATTAAAATGTCGAAAAATAGCTGAAGTTGCGTGTTTATCTAGGGAATTATGCCTCGAGCATTGAGTTGCTATTTCAATTGACTAATAGTCCTCATGAAAATCTAACTAACAACGTATAGATAAATTGACTTCACAGTGATTCCGTTCCTTTTTCATTCGAATGACTTGCTTGCAATTAAGTATAGTTGCTAAAAGGAGCACTTGTGAAGAGGTCGCAAAATGTTTAGCCACTTGCAGCTATGGAAACAGCTGGATTGAATACTGCTCGCCAAAGCTATCCAACCAGGCACTTGTCTGACATGCTACAAATTGTATGAAACTTCATATTGACGTAATTGAAAAAAAGAAACATGTTGCGCGCAATAACACTTTATTGCTAGCACATTTATTTCATGTGGATCGTTTAAATTTGATAACGCGTGGGTGCGTTTTTCTTGCTATGAACTAATGAAAACTTCCACAAATTGTCTACGATTCAGCACGAGAATTAAATTACATTTTTCGATGCTACGAAGAAGTAAAGAAATAACGTTGCCGTTGTCAACAAGAAGCCTTCATGCGTTTTCGACGCAAAACAGCATACGTTTTTTGCGATGATCTGAAGATTTTGAAATCACATGCTCACTCGACCGAATCAAGCGAGCTACAGAACTAATCTAGCCGGTTTATCTATGACAATGGAACCGATTATAATGTGCCAATGATATGACAACGGTCTTGAGCTAAAATTGCGTGTAATTTAATGTGATCGACGTTTGCGGCAATCAGGAAATTGCGGGCTTGTCAAATTTATGTTATGCAAAGATAAAATGTTATTTTTATGATTTTTTTTTTTAATTCAAATTAAACTCGTATCGAATGCACATGTCACTAAAACCATAAGCAAAAGCATTTTTTAAATGACATGACGTGCAAAAACTAATTTACGTCTCATATTCAACCTCTGAACTGTGTAATGAACGTAATGAAAATATAATCAAATGTATAATTGCAAATAATACACGTTCGTGCTGGTTGTAAAATGCAATGCACCTAAGGAGCTGATCTGTAAATATATGCGATTTGCTGTGCACTTCTGTTTTCTGCGTAAAAAAGAATTGCTAGGCGACAATAGAATTTCGAAGCTAGTTTCTATTGATTTAACGCGACCATTTCAAATTGTTGTTTTTTCGCCAACGCAAACGTCAAAGCAATTGATTTCTAATAATTTATTTGTTCACGCATAATTATGAATTTACATACCGGGTCGTGTGATTCGTTCCACGCTGAAATTCGATGTATAATTTACTTTGAAGAATTCCTCTACAATAGCTCTTTCATGCTTCCCAGCTCCATTTTGCGGTGAAAATAGATATTCAGGATCTATTTGATATTTAAGTCGTTGATATCTAAAATTATAATGGACAAAATTAGTGATATCTAAAATTATAATTCAAAAGTGACTCTTTTGAAGCAGGCCTTTTGATGTCCAGTTTTTTTTTGTGTTTCGAATTTGGTTGGTAATAGTTTTGACATTGATAATATTTGTACACTTACCCTGTGATACATATGACTGTTAATAACACTGGAACTATAATAAAATAACCTGGATTTCGACCAATTATTTTGCCTAATTTGTAAAATGATCTATTCAGCGTTGTATCCACGCATGATACGCCCCAACCCATCTGCAAAAATAAAATGTATCACATTAATTTGGCGGGCATAAATATGTGTATTGGATAAAGTTCATTCCAAAAAAAAAAATGAACAATTTCATTTGACTTTGAAAGAGAACGATTCAATTGATTTTTAACAGAAAATCCATTTGTTGTAAAGGGAAGTAATCTTGCAGAATATGTCATTGATCAAGAATTGACTCCGATTTTCGACGATCAAATTTGCATCTAATAGGCACTCGATTTTTGTATTCAGCTCAAATTTGATGTTCACTCATTATGTTTCACCATAAAATGAATGGAATTGGCCGGAGGAGACTCGAATTCAATGTCAAAATCGTAATTTCACTCCATTAAATGGTCGTTTGGTTAACATGGTGCACTTTGTGTCGTAATAGTTGGCTAGCGTTCTGTTTCAGAGAGGGATTATGTCGTTTATTTTTTTGGCAGTGATTTGTTCATGACTGGGTCTTATCAATAAAGCACCGAACAATATGTTCAAGTTTATTCAAACGAAACCAATCAGCAAATATGCAAAATTGTATTAGTTGTGCTACGTAAGCTGCTTACAAATCCTCTGACAACGCGCATGGCCCAGAATATTAATTATTGAACATGAATCGGCTATTATACTATCAATCGATTTTGCACGGAAAAATCATTTTGAATTGTATTGAAGAAACCGAAATCAACGACAAATTGAACAAATTAACTAGCCTTCTTAATATGTGCAACGTGAAACTGACACGTTCGCAACATTGACCCAATTTGATGAGACGATCGGTGATTTGCAATGGAACCAGAAAGCATATAGAAATCTACTGAACTCTAGCTAATGCCCGAGAATCAAGTGTGATTTTTATGGTGACGAGCACACAAATGTATAACAGTGCAGCGCAATCAATGGCTACTTTGTACCGTGAAATGTCTGGAAATCGAGCCAAAGCGACCTGTTTCTGTAAACGACTCTTTCAGTAAATAATGTCATTTGCAGAAGTATCATCCATTGTGAGTTCCGTTGCAACTCAAAATAACGACTGCATTTCATTGGATTTCAATTTATGCGCAATAGATATGCCATCTGCTAAATCGTTATCACAATCAGTTCTCGGCTATAATTATCTCTTTCGTATTCTTAAATACTATTTCATAATTGGCTGTCTATACTTTAATTTGAATGTTTTCATAATTTGAATGAAGCGTTGCACCATGATTGCAAATGATTTGCCTAGAGAAAGTCCAATCAAGCCTTTATCGCTCGTGAACCAAACTGATTACTTTGCCACTAACACATTTAACCAGATTTGCACAAAGAAAATTGCCAATGAAATCGGAATACTATACATTTTGTAAAATACAATTTATTTTTATATTTTTTCACAGATTATTTTTTATTTTTGAAAACAAATTGATGCCTCACCGAAATATCGAGTAGTGATAAATGTCTAGGAATATGCTATCCAACAGACTTATGTGAATTGTAAATGAGCAACTAATTGTTTTGAAGAAATGGCTTGAATACCTGAAATCATCAGAGAATCAATTGCACACAACCTATAAATCATCCAAAAATAGCCGCAAAAGGATCATAATTTATATTTAAATATCGCAAAAATGTCGAATTTTGGCTATTGTTAGGCATGTTCAAGCCCTGAAGGCTCAGCCTTTAGAAAAAATTACAGAAGATTGAATTTGTTGACAGACATCGAACAATTGAAACTGACGAAAATAGTGTTTTCGTATCGTGTAGAGGAAACAATAGAAATAAATCATTCACATCCATAATCCATCAAATTTATATTAAATATGATCGTCACGTACATCGCGTTAAATAAAAAGATCTCTCGTTCAAAAGATATAGTGAATCGTTTGATCGAAAAAATATCGAGTATTTATATACAATAAGTCGTAATTTTGGACGATACGCTTCGACATACACCGCAAATATCAATTCACTTTTACATGTTGTGCGCACGTGGAAAATCGCAAACCGATTTGCAATAAACTCAACGGTTTTAAATATAACAATTAAGTCTATGTCTTCGTTGCGTTTTGCTCGTTTCAGACATTTTCCGCAGAATTTCGCTTGAATTGACAAAACGGAAATTATTTTGTGCAATTTATGTGAGAAATGGCATTAAAGTTGACGGCCGCGCTCAACAATTACAAGGAACTTGATGAAACACAACGATTTTCCGCAACGAAACGACATATTTTTGAGCAAATTGACAAATTTGTTCGTAGATCTTTGGGCTTTATTTTGGTTTGCGCATGACCTTCAATATTCATTGTTGATTTTATGATTTTTCTTAGTCTATCGTTCACGTAGTAACCATAAATCTCTCAAAGAAAAGATTATCTCGTCGAAGAGGCACATTTTCGTTTTGTTTTATTTTAATTTGATTGGTGATTTACTTTTGAAATTCACCAAAAATCCGGTCATTGAGCCGTTTTCTGTTAACTTTTCACAAACAAGTGGAGATCACGTTCAACCAATTATGTCCGTGTTTTTTGCGAGTTTTGATCACCAATTGATTTGTGCATTTACGAAAAAACAGCCATCGGCGTATTATGGTGCCCACATAACGATCACTCAATCACATGATGGTTTGTGTGTGTGTGTGTGTGTGTGTGTGTGTGTGTGTGGTTGAAACGTGCGCAAGATTTCCTCTCTTCAAGCCGAAAAACATCGAAAGTCAAATGAAATTCAAACGTCCGTTTTTCATGAAAAATGCTAATGAATACGATAAAGTATTCAAAAATTCAACATCAGACAGAAAAAAAAAATACAAAAGAGTGAAAATTGTTTTGAGCGGCATAATGAAAGTTTTTAGGTGACTTGTCGTGATCATCGAACAAGAAACAAAACAAAAAGCCAGACATTGACTTCAAGCTGCGTACTCAGGGAAATATCGTTCGTGATGAAACTTCCATATTAAAGAGCTGTTTTATAGCCATTAAGCATATTTAAATAATCAGATTGAATTGCCAGAGTCGATGCATATTGATCGCATTAAGTAATTTCATTGAAAAGATTTTACTTTCAAATGCAGAGGAAAGTACGCGGATCAAGCGCCACTGGACATATTGTCGCCACTGCCATGCAGTTCACATATTTTGTTATTTCCTCTTTCGAATAATCTGAGTATGGTTTCTTTATTACATGACATTGCAATCGCATCACTGTTTTCCCAAATGTTTTTTCTAGGTTTTTAGAGTCTTTCGTTTGAAGTTCAAATAAATGTTGAACAGCTAGTGTTTTGTTATTGAGAACGATGTTGGCATTGCACGTGAATAAATGTGCAAATTTTTAAGCAAATGAAAAGAATGCGATTCTGTTCTACCGAAGGTCTGACTCTGCATGTTTACAATCAATCTACAATCTTCAATACCAAAAATCGTGGCTTCCGATAGACAAGATTCCAAAATAGATCTTTGCGTTGGTTAATACTCAACACCTTACATACTATATTTCATCGCCGATATCAAACAAAATTTCGCATGCAAATGTTAGTTTACAGTTAGAACTTGCACTTACCCTACAGCTCCACAGCATTGTTAAATTACTATTTTAATAAGGTGTGTACCGAAATTTGTGTGTGTTTGTGTGTTTATGTGAAGTTTCGATCCCGTTGTTGAGTTTTGAAAGTCGAAAATGTAGTATTTGTTATACAATCATCATAATTGTAACCATGAACCCATGTGATTTAATGAGGAACCAAACACCAATTCGCAAAATGATGCTGGACCGTTGACTAAGTTTGATTTAAGTCGATCGATGTTTATTAAAATTTGGAATACTTCTGTGAAAATGAAAGTGACTTATAATTAAAAAAAGCAAATTGAAAAAAAGGGTGGCAATATTGTGTTAGTTGGCAAGTAAAGCAGTTGTTGGTTAGTTATAGAAAGTATGTAATGACATTTTTCGAAAAGTGAACCGCAAATGTGCGAAAGATTTGTTGCAAGATCATTCCGAAATTCAAAGAAATTGGCCTTTTTGTGCTCGGACTGTATTCGCGCTTGTCATGTCTCATTGCCGCAACCACATAATATTATGTGATATTGCTAAACAATACGCAGCATAACAATCACTCGTTAAACGTACCGCGCGAGCGCAGTCCAGCAACATATATTAGTTTGAGCCATCAGTTCAATGTATTTTATCTCTCTGCTATTTCAATTACGTAATGGATTATTTTCATCGAAAATCTCCGTTATTTTATTCAATGAATTGGGAATTCCGCCGTAAATATCTCACAAGCCAACCATTTCTCGGCCATAGACAAACCCATCAAATGAATCAACAACCAATTTCACTTTCCATATCATTTCTCGATCAATTATAGTTTTCGGTTTTCCGGAATCAACAATGAATAGTGAATTCGTATTGAAAAAAAGGTCATTTTTTCAGTGCGAGCGATTGAACATTTGGATTTGTTACAAACATATTAGCGTTTTTCAAATGAAGTGCACACAAGAGATTCCACACTATGATTCCGTAGCACACATTTGAAAGTTCAGTTTTATGATTTTTATGAGAGATGTTGACTGACGAAAAAATCCACTCGAAGACCCTCAAAGAATAGTTTAGAAAAAATATCAATAGCATTCCAAAAAGCAGACGCTATTAAAATGCCAAGCACAGCTACACAACACACAGTCTATTTGCTCAATCGCCAATTTCGATGCGAAATGGGGACATATACGAAATCCTAGACATACCTTATTCGATTCTGGTTGGGTTTTATATTGTAATTACTTGCGTTGGTATGTTTGTTTCCATTGCAAATAACCAGCTATAACTGTTACTCGGTGCTTTTTTCCCGCTCTTTCGCTCTAACTCACTATATCAATACAATTCAAAGCGTGGCTGAAGACAAAAAGTGTGCGCGCGCGAGCAACAAAAATAACGAGTCAAACAAACAAATAAAAGATTTTGCAAATGAGCCGCAACTTCATGACATTTATGTAATTGCTCGGATGTTTCGTGTGTGTGTATGTGCGCGATTGACTAGGCAATTCGTCGTTCAACGATATAATATCAATTCCCATTGAAATTCATATTTTTACCAATTGTAACTTATGGATTTAATGTCTTCATTCATTCGTTGAGCATACAGATTGCGGTCTTTGAGGAACTTATTGTCAACATATTGCCAATTGTTACATATCAAAATGCAATTTTTCAAGGAAAATCGCTGTCGCAAGAGAATCACTTTTCTTTTTTCCATCTCATATCGTGCTGATTCATATAGATAATTTCATTCATCTCGTTCGCTCGTGATGTGACATAATGGCAAATTTCCCTCATGTTACGTTGCTACTGCATTTTATTAGTCGCATTATGAATACTCCCATGATCATAGCCAATCATCACTCATTTGCTGAGCATGAAATTCATTATTTGCTGTAATTCTTAGCAAATATTTGTGCCGGCAAATTGGATCGTGGATTGAATGAGATGAGAAGCGAATGAGAAAGAAAATACCAAAAAGCGAGCATAACAATTGCATGATCATTGTAATGTGGCGCTTTATTGCATGTTTTTCCATTCACAAACAGAAATAATTCTCGTGATTTTGCGGTCTGAAGATGCCTTCTTTTTATGATTTTGAGCTTTTTACAACTTCAGTATGACAATGCATTTCTAGTGAAAATTGTTTCGTAGAACTTGCGCTTTGGTTTGCGGCCATTTGTTTTCTGATACCAAATTGAGTGTCATTGTGACTCCCATTTGTTGATGCCTTCTGGCCGAATGTGGCACAAGTGTCACTTTATTTGCACTCCAGCAACATAAGTTCATACAAACGTGAGCGCACTATAAAATTCAGACGATGAAGCAATTAAAGCAGATTAATTAGTGGTGTTTCCACACAATAGCAAGCCACGTGGCTTCGTGAACAATAGAACAATGTATGTGTTACACAGAGCTTATATCAAAAACATCAACAATTATGAAAAAAAAACACAAATATTTCGTCTAACGCCGGGCTAATTATTTCATTTGCGCTACGATTTTCATTTATTCTACCCGCGCCACTTGAGCAAATGCACGGTGTGTCGACATTTTGCAAAGTATTTCAATCTATAATAAGTAGGTTGAATTAGACCGTACTTCATCATCGATAATAAACCATCGAATATTTAGATTATCTAACCCATAGACCATGTCGGCTATTGGTTTGCGTAAACTCGCTGCAGAGTTTGTATAAAAATTCATCAATTTATGTTCGTATTATTATTTATGGGAATTGTCGCTTCTTATTTTGACATTTAACGTGTTCGGCTGACAGTCGCTAGTGCGATCGCGCTGGTGCACATTTTTTTACGTTTGTGGAAAGTTCGGCAATTCTACAGAAAACAAAACTAGTTTCAATCAATTGCGAATATTGTGCACAGCAATTATCGATATGGAATTGCATAATGATAAAGGTGTTTTTCAGAGCCGCGGTGCATATTCTCAAAACTGTACTGTGTGTTTACAAAACACGTGCTTCCCCAAACATTCACAGAGCGAGAGAGAAGAGAAAGAGAGAGAGAGAAAATGGAGAAGAAGAAGGGATAGAAGCACGAAAATCCGCTCATTCCACTTACTTGTCTGTTTTATTATTTATTTACATCAAGCGATTTTTTTTCGCTCGTACGGCTGAATTTTAAATTCACTCTGCCGAGATTCGTAATAAATGCTATTTACAAATCGAATTTTCTTACAAATGCACCGTTTTTTGCCAGGTTGATGTTAACGCAATTTAAGTGGTAAATCACAAAGTTTGGTCAGTCGCATATGTGGACAAGCAGGTTTTCCGGACACAAAAAAGCAACTGCAGCAGCAAGAAAAACTATGAAAAATTCACTTTATTCGGCTCGAGTATTAAATAGCGGCTGAGCTCTATATGCTGGGGATATTTGCACCGACAAATGCTGAGCCGCGCAGCAAAGCAAATGTAATTGAGCGATCGCTTGTAAAGAGGCAGGTCTTACGCAATCCATGCTTGTAACTAGCAATTGTGAAATCGTTATCAAATCACCAGAGGAATCAATCGTGCGTGTACACTACAGAAATGGAAATAATGATTTTACTTTCAATCGCTATAATACTGGTCAATTTGGAAAAGATCCAATCATTCAAACATCTCTCACATTCTTCTGGATGATGTGCCCGCAAATTCGAAATGAATCAGTGTATGTAAAATAGTTAATTTCCACCTGTTTTTAGATATAATTGATGAATAAATGGCCCACGAGGTCTGTTGGCTTGCTAATTTGTCTGCGTTGATGAAAACAAAGTATCGATTCCCAAAACAAAACGATTGCTTTAGCCGAGGAACGGTTGATTTGATAACAAAATATTTAAAATTCGGTTTTTCGCATATGTTAACGTGTTTTGGCTATCAGTCAAATAAAAATCACTTTTGCAATCGTTGGGAATACACATGAGTCAATGAAAAGAGAGAATTCATTGCAGGAATGCCATAAAATCACTTTCTTTTCTTCGAAAACTTGTTCCACGACAGTCAATACGCACATGTACGGCAATTATAATGGAAATGCTTAAATTTGCACACGCTGCCGTTGATTGTTGTTATAATGCCAATGAGCAATTCTCGTCGCAGCAGAAACTTCTCTGTTGAGATAAACACGTTTACAATATGATAAAATCGATCTCTCTTTTCGCCCGTGCCAAAAAAAAACCGCGCTGTGGTTTTCGAAATGACGCTCGATCATCGTAAACGAAAGTAATAAAATTGGTTTTTTTACGTTCATTTCCAGCCGAATTGTTTTATTTGCTTCTATTCAATTTCAAAATGTGCAACGCGGAATAAGTAGAATGATTGTAAATGCCGTTAACCCAGTGAAATATATAGAGTTCGCACGAGAAAGCGATTTAGTATTTCTTTATCGATAATTTTTTTTGTAGATTGTCGAAATTATTTCTTTAGACTGGGCCGACACGCATGTTGAGCTCATCAAAGCACTTGCATGCTCTAAATGGCAACTTGATGAAATTTAAGACTTGACATATCATCCAAAATGCCTACCGATTTAATAAAATGATTGTTATTTAAGAATGATTTGCTCGTCCGAAAAGAGTGACAATAAAAACAGAGCACATGTAAATCATATTGCAAAGGTTTTCCAGACCGCAAACCACCAATATGCATTTTAATTGCACCTAACTGCAAACGATATTCCCGATCTTTAACGATAAAACGTTTATTAACATTCATTTGCAAAGATGCAACCCGCAATTTTTTATTTCTAAATTTCAATAAACAGAGCGAAGCGCGCTGCGATTTGTTCGTTGTTGTTGGTCACAATATTGCATCAAACGGAACTTAAGCGGAAATATAGCTGCAATCGAAATTGCTTGGGGTTTAACAGTGCACAAATACTCAATTCCACTCAACTGGTTGTCATAATAGTGGTGCTTGTGCGATGGGAAAAAAGCTCACAATTCAATCGAAATGCATGTTATTCGGATCAAAACGCACAAGTCGCAAGCCAGAACGCACAAATAAAAGTGATTTTTTAGTTGATGGCGAAAATGACGAATTACAGTAATTCCGTTGAATCGATCAAACATTTAATTCAATACGATCGCGAGTCGAGGCGATAGCGAGCTCACTGTGCTAGCGCACGAGTGGCTTTACGAACAATAATTTTATAATTAATAAAGCCAATTACTATGCTTAGTGTTCGGTTGCTAGCAGGTGCAACACACGCAGCAAGGAAACTGTTCGTTCATGTTCCAACAACACACAGTCGAGAAGAAATACGGCGAAAAAATTTAATATTTTTGTGTGTTTGTTGAACGGTTTGAAGGCTTTTCGCCCGCCTATTTAATTTTCATGAAAAAAAAAATCGATTTGAATGTATGTGGTTCAATTCATAATGTGATTTATTTATCATGCATTCAATTCACTTGAGATCACTTAGATTTACGGGGCTCGAATCAGCGCCATTCGTAAGCAGCATAAAGCGATTTTAAAATATTCTGAAATTTTATAACAACTTTCAAAACACGACGATTTTGGCAGCGAGTTTGAAAGCGAAATGAAAACAGTTCGATTGCGAATGATCGAATGTTCTTCGGATAAATCGATTGATTTGCAAGCAATTTTAACGAGAATTGTTGATAATTACGTGTTTGTCGGTTTTGTGCGCCATGTGCGCCATCGATAAGTAATTTGCTCGATTGCATTCAGATTCGATGTTTCAGAGATTTTTTGTTTCATTTGAATTTTATTCGATAGAAAATGGGCGATTTTGTTTGGATTCTCTACACTTGTGCATACATTCGCCGGATCAGCCGTCGTCACGCAATCTCACTTGACTTTGCTTTGTTCGTGTTGAGTAAGAAGAACGTGTTTGTGTGCAATACTCCATGATAAGAGTTCACGAAAACGCATTTTTTCAAGTTTAAAGAAGATAGAACAATGAAATACAAACAACACTCAATTAACCGATCTTGAAAAATGTTGATGAGAACTGGATCTATTTTTTCATTTCCATTTGTGTGCAACTGTTATATCCAGTTATATCAATCGTCTAAATGATGATGTGAAAGGATGAGGAATTCACAGATACTATTTATTAGATAATCATTTGATATTTGCAAAATGCAATTTGTTCAATTCAACACTTCCACATTTTTCTGCGAACCGAGAAATGCGTTAATCACTTAATAATTGGATGATTTGTGAACCAATTGTTGGTTTTCTCAGTGTGACATAAAAATTGAGGAATTCCTACTGTGTTAATGATCATGTCGTTTACTCGGAAGAAATTCGGTTAATGAAATGATACGCGCATCCGTTATCTAGTCGACAGTATCAATTCAATTGAATGCCGAAGGGCAAAATGTCAATGAGATGGCTGCTTTTGTTTGTCGATCGATGAAATAATGATTATTTCATTTTTGGCGATTTCATTGAAGTGATTTGTTTCTTTAGTGTCCGTCATTACCTTGTTTCATTTTGTACTGGGCATTCTTTTGACAAGGTCCATCGTGAATAAGAATACAATTCGAAACAGAGAGATACCGTTTGCGAGCGAGAGATATTGTTATGCCATCGAAACCAGATTGATTTGAACTGATTTCTAATCGTGCAAAATTGTCCATTTCAAAACACTCGTTCTTCTCTCTCACTCACTGCCTTGTGCACTAGCTTCTGAATAAGTATTATTTTGCTAATGTTCAAGTAGTTTGCATTGCGAACAACAAACATATATGTATACTATTTTAGACTTTCGTTGTTAATCTAGATTTCATATGGCTGGCTATGTTGTTTACCTTGTTTTCATAGAAACACACTAAAGTACTCTTAAGCTATTGACTGTGTATGTAACATGCATAATTTTGCTGCGTGAAATGCAAATTTTTCTCGATGCAATATTGCTCCGGTTCAAAGTACAGAACCAAACTGTTGAGCTGAACTGGGCTGTGTAACTTTGGCACATAGCTTATGCCTATGCATTTCCAAATATTTGCACTTAATTTGTTGTTGTTGTTGCACTTAATTACGATCGCATTTCGTTAATATTTGAAGTATTTTTGGTGATTTCTCCATTTCATAATATTCGTTAGGAGACAGTTACAAATCCACTCTCTCTCTATTCCACAAATGATATGTTTTCGATGAATTTTTCTTTGGCCGAATGTGAACGGACGAACAAAAACACTTTCAATATTTTTTACTATGATGATGTAGAAGACGATTTTAGGTATGATTGAATTAACATTTGTAAACGATGGAAATTGGAATTGATTTTGTGAAAAAGGATTTGGTGATATCCAGGGGGAAAAAAGGTTAGGCTCATCTTGAAATTCGGAATTTATGATTCTTTGAAAATGAAATAGAGGAATTTTTAATAGTCATTGCGAACAACAATAATGGAAGATATACACATTTTTGTCGATGAGACAAAGCAGGTAGAAATATTTTAGGCACAATTCCTAAATAAACATCAAATGAGATTGAAAACACAAAGCGAACCGACTTAATACTCAAATGAATGATCATATTTTAGTCGAAAAATATTCATTTAAAATGCACTTGTATGAACACAATTCATATGAACATAATTTTTCTTTAACAAATGATCAACATTTTCGAAAAGTTAATTCGATTTTATCAACAAAATTACATAGAATTTTCTCACGAAATCGAGAAAAAATTTGATTGTAAAAATATTTGAACAAAAATCTTACCTTTCTTTACTGTGATAATTGAGACAGAGACTGTTAATATTTATATCCAATCGAATCACAATTTTCGTATTTGTCGTCGAATCTTCTGAGTCCTGGTACACTGCGAACTCAATAACTGATCAAATAATGAATTTTCACCAAAAAATTACACTCAAATATTCTTTTTCTGCAAATAAAAACTACAAAAATATCCTTTGTATTTGTTTTATGTTGGCCACCAAAGTTCCATTATTCTCATAAAATATGAATTGGGATTAGTGATGTTTGGTCACTGCACTAATTCAAGTTACCAGTGTGCGCGCTTTAGTCCAATCCGTAGAAATTGCTCGAATTTAAACTGGTCAATTCGATCAAGATATTTAGTTATATTCTTCCTTGAATTTATTCCATACAGTCACAATAAATTGAATTTAATCGTACTCAATGAAATGAATGTACATTTGTTTTATAATGCGCAGGTTTGCGCTAACGATTTGAGTCTGAACAATGATCGCACGAGAGAGTGAGAGAAAATAACGAACGAACGGATAGAGAATCGTATAGTACGTGGTTAACGATTGGAGTGCACGAAACGACTGAACACTGATCGCGCTGAGTTAGCTGTAGTATGCTCGGCATCGAACACGTGTGTGCGTTTGTGTAAACAATTTGAAATATTCCAATCACTTTGTAACCGCTGCACAGAACAACGATGTTAACGATAATGTACTGCACACTGTCAAAAATGTTGGCCGGGTTGCAAACATAAGTTTGATGGGCAATTGTGTGTAGTTAGCTGATGATGAATCTCTTAATCACTTGCCAGCACATGTTGTTTTGTTTTTGTTTCTCTCGTTCCACATGTTTCTTATCACTTGGGTAATTCCATTTCACTTATTTGGTCGGGCAAACTTGAGATTTGCTTGATTTGTGCACTACATTTTATGGTCCCCTTCCCAGCCATAGCTTCTTTGTTCCAAACCATTAGCAATGCAACAAAACCATTTTAAAATACACTTGTTGAGGACATATTCGCTTTTATCACATCGTAAACAAAATATGTAGCCCGTGTATGTTGCGTTTGTTCACACCGATAAAATGTGTGCATTCAGTTACCTACCTGTCTGTTCGTTTTCCAGTGAGTTTTTAGAGGAAGTTCATTGATGCTCGACACAATAAGTAAATCTTCTGAAACATGTTTTGTTTTCTTCGATCTATACGATTCTCCGAAGAACACATCGAGACAATAGTCATCCATTGGAAAGGTCAAGGCATACAAAACAAAGAGATTTTCTTTTGCGCATATGCTTTCATGCATATGCATAAGGGCATTGTAAAACCATTCATCAAAAGCATCAATTATTGAATAGAAGTATTGGCATTTACGCATATGATGACTCCGGTATTGGGGAAGCAACACGAGCGGCTTTAATGACATGAATAGTAAGGTGCGAAACAAACATAACTGCGGTAAAATTGTGTGCCAATATGATTGCTACTTTCCATTGCAAATAATTGATCGACTTTTTTGCCCACAAAGCTATTTTACCTGTATGTAATCACATTGCGCGATGAAATAATGCTCACATGTCGTACGACCATTAGCATATATGTGATGGTGCAAGAAAGAAAGAAACTGAATCGTGTGATCATTTGGTTCACATTCGTACCACATAAATGAAAGTCATGAATTGGCTTTGTTGACCATCGGCTGCAACTTGTTTTTCTTCCTTTTAAAATCATCATAGATGAATCTATTTGATAAAATTTCCCTATTAATGTGTTTTTTTCTTGCGAATGTGCACGATTGCACTTTCTACTTTCTGTGTTATCAATTGCAGTTAGGACTTTCGAAATCATTCATCATAAACTGGAATTTCCCCGTTTCCATTTGTGCAACAAATTATATGAAATAAAAAATATCTGAACTTTTCCAATTAAATTCTATTTTTATTTAAAAATGTTTTAGTTTATTAGAATCTCCTCAACAAATTGGAAGGTCCACCCTCAATAAGTGTTCGCAATTTATTCGAAAAATCCCACTGGAATAATTTCGCAACTTCGGCATGGTTTCGCTTTTATGTACGCGCTTATGTCCGGCTTCCGTAAGGTCTGTGAATAATGGAAAAACATGAAAACAAGTTTGTTTAGCATACATTTTACAATGTGGGCAAATGCATTTGCCATTTGAGTCATGACTCACATCAACAAAAGATATTCCTTCGTCAATGTTATCAACATAGATAAGCAGCGGATCAATCCGATTACGAATTGACTTTCGTGACGTGATGATGGCATTGATAACTTCTGGCGTAAGCATGAAATCGCAATCATGAATATGAATTTCCCGCAAATGGTTGGCAAATCTTAGAAATTCCACTATTGTCTCGTTTTTCAGCTTGCAAAAGGAGATGCCAAAAACTTGAAGATGCTGCAATTCAATCGCTATACTGACAATGCTTTGCTGTTTTGGTTCAAACACTTCGTCATCGGAACACTGGTTAAATTGCGCTTGTATCTGCAGTTCAATTAAACCATTTAGCTTTGTGGCGTTGTTGACAATGCCCTCGAAATCGTCCGCTTCCACATTTCGCAATATTAACCGTTGCAACCGACTCAATCGCTGTAACTTTAAAACACTCTCGGCCGATAAGTCGGAATAATTTTGAAATAAAACCAATTGCTCTAGATTTGTTAAACGCAGCGCGATGTCTTTTAGTTGCACATCACAATTGTATGCACCAATTTTCAATTTCCGCAATTGTGGATTATTTTGCATAAAGTCGTTGAATGTGTCATCAGCGATATATTCATTATCGCCTAATGCCAGCTCTTCGAGACGTTGCCAAGTGCCCGAATTGCGAATGAACGATGTGTCCCATTGTATGTGCAATCGACGCAAATTCGGGCATCGTGACTGCAAATCCAAATCGTCGTCCGACAAATCCGTATTGGTGATGCGTAATTCGAGCTGTTCAAGCCGCCACAGCACTGGTTCAATCGCTTGCAATGATGCTTCCGAAATGTGTGGCGTCACAATGGACAATTTACGAATGCGATCACCGATTGAACGCCCCAAAAAGCGATAGAATAGAAATATTTCCGATGTTTGGCAAATGTTCAACTCCACCAAATATTTGCCAATACATTCCAGAATTGAGCACACGTTTTCTTCGCATGTATACGATCGAATGGTGCAGCTGAATGTGGTTTGTTTGGGGAATTGAATTTGTGTTACAAGTGCATTCAATCGTTTGCATACTTTTGAAAGTGAAACTGTTGTTTCAACATCACAAAAATTGAACACATGTTCGAGGCAATCATCGTTCAAATCTTCAAATATCGTCATTTTCACCAATTTTTTTGCAAATCAATCTTTATACGTGTGTTTTCCTTGAACATGCACTATTTACACGGCACACAAACTATTCGATTGTAAGATAGAAGTAAACAGATTTTCCTATCAACAGCTGGTATTGGCACTTTGGTGTCGTGTAAACGAAACCCCAAAAATGGCACATTTCTTTTTTATCTTCATTACACACGTAGATGTTGTAATGTCAGAATCGAACATCAAAAGTGGTAATCATCGGAAATTGCGGCAAGAGGGCGCTGGCATGGCACACACCTTCTCATCTCGTCACCTAAGTTCATCTCGCTCACACCACGGTATTACGTTCAAGCATTTCGCACTGAAAATCATTTCTGGCATTTGTGTCGGAGACTTACAGCAGACTCGGCACACAGCCGAAAATTTTGAGAAAGTTTCTCACAAAGCTTTTTTCCTCATCGTCTAAATCAATTGGTGTCTTTATTAAAACGCAACAAAATTATTTCGTGGAAAAATGTCGGCAAATAATTATTTTGGATTCACACACGGTGGCACACAATATGGGTGAGTTTAACAAATAATTGACCCGGCTCATAATTTCATTTCGTTGCGATGCGTCAGAGTATGAGTGTTTCCGTAATGGCGTCAATTCGATCGATATTTTGTCTGTGATGTCACATTTTCATGGGAATTTCCGAATTTTCAACGGAAATCACCAATTATCGAAATGTTTTCTGCTTTTTGTGTGACATTCAATGGATTTGCTGAAATAAATGTGTAATATTGTTTCAAAAATTGTGCATATATCTGTAGGGCCGCCGCAACTGGGCCAACCTATCCGGCTACCCAGCAATCTGGATATGCCGTCGCACCGACAGCCACTGCGACCTACAGTGCTCAACGAACTGGTTACGACCAGGCCGCATATCAAGCTGCCGCTCAAGGGACTTATGCTGGTACGTAATCACCTCGATCAATCGATTAGCCAACATTTCATTGATATAAGAGAAAGACATTTTCCGTACAGAATTACCATTTACATGACAAATGCTGTTTTGTTCAATTTTGTTTGAGTATGAGTTTTCTTAATGACATTGAGTACGTTCAAAGTTAGTATGGACTGTGACCAAATAGATAAGTCTATTAGTTAGCAAGTCGACAAACTTATCAAACATTATCAAAACACATTATCAAAACTTGATTTTCACTTTAATTGAATAAAATTTGAAAGAATTTTTCGCATTCATTTTTTTTTTTATTTTGATTGTTTTAGGGGCTGGCACACCAAGTGTTACATATGATTATGGATACGGTCGTACTTATGATACAACCAAAACATATTATCAACAAACTCCATCGACAGCAACATACCAAGCTGCTGCGCAACCATATGATGCCGCCACTCAGCCAGCGACCAAAGTACGACTCAAACACTCTATCATTTTTTATTGGAAATTTGTAAAAAAAAACACTTCTAAAAAGAGTTAATAAAAACAAACTACTTTTGTTAGGTGACTGGCTATCAAACTGCACAGTATGTAGCTGGACCAACAAGAAATAATGTACCACAACAACAGGCCAAGGCAGTGGTAGCACCGGCTGCTTATAATGCTAACCAAACTTATGCTCCACAGACTGCCTACCAGCAAAATCCTCAAGCAAATACACAACCGAAACGTAAGTGAAATACTCGAATTGCACACATAAATGCTAATATGAATATGGAAATTTCAAAAGAAAAATTCACATTTAACAGAACCTCCAGCAACAACCACATCCAGCAACTATTCCAGCTATGATGCAGCATTGTACAGCAATGTGGCCACAATGTATGCCGTGCAGCAATCAAACAAACCCAACAACGGGTAAGATTTGCTAAAAACCCTGTGAAATTATAAAGACGCAACACTCGTTTCATTATATTGACTTTTTCATTTCGAATATAGACCGAATCAGGGTTGGCAAGGGTTCAAAAAAGGTGGAAATATGAAAGCGCAACGTCCAAAGCCTCAACCAAAACCGCAGCAATTGCATTACTGCGAAGTGTGCAAAATCAGTTGTGCTGGTCCACAAACTTATCGCGAGCATTTAGAAGGGCAAAAGCATAAGCGGCGTGAAGCTAGCTTAAAAATGGCCGCCACTGCGGTACAAACTAGCCAAAATCGTGGCAATAATCTTCATTGTGAACTCTGCGGGTAAGTGTCGATCATATTCAATTTATCAACATTTTTATTATTCACGAAGTGCGTCAATTTCGAATTCCAATTGAATTTTCAGTGTGACATGTACTGGAAATGATGCATATGCGGCTCACGTCCGTGGCTCAAAACACCAGAAAGTAGTGAAATTGCATCAAAAATTGGGTAAACCAATTCCAACGATTGATCCAAACTTCAAGAAACCGGTTAAAGTCAACTTTGTACCAGCTGGCATCGCTGATGGTACCGCACCAGCCGATCCAAATGCAGCCGCTGCACCGGGAACAGCCGCAATGCCTGCATCGGTCGCAGCATCTGCTACAAATGCACCGACCGATGCTCCAGCAGTCGCTGCCGCTAAAGTTGAATCAATGGAAGAGGATACATCAATGCCCGAAGATGACATCAAACCGGTTGGTAACGAATACATCGAAGAAATCAAAGGTGATGACGGTAAAATGATCAAATTCAATTGCAAATTGTGCGAATGCGGATTCAATGATCCGAATGCCAAGGAAATGCATATGAAAGGACGTCGTCATCGTTTGCAATACAAACGAAAAGTGCAACCCGATTTGGTGGTTGATTTGAAACCGACGCCACGTCAGCGTCGCATCGCTGAAGCGAAGGCACAACGATCTGCTATGCAGGCTGATTTCTGGAATCGTCAACGCAATATGGGCGATGATAATAATGATGACGGAATGTATTGGGATGAACGTCGTCGATTTGATAATGAATTTGACAATATGCCATACAATATGCCGTGGAATCGTGGTTTTCCACCAGGCGCACGTCCGACGCCACCATTCATTCGTGCACCGATGCCATTCTTTGGCATGGTGCCACCAGGCCGTGCTCGTCCCGAGAGCTTCGATGATCGTCACGTTGTTGCCAAACATGCTGAAATCTATCCAAAGGAAGAAGAATTGCAATTGATTCAAAGGATTGTATCGCACACAGAACGAGCCCTGAAATTCGTATCAGATGCATTAACTGACAAATCAGCACAGAGTGTTGCCAATGGTGCAATAAAACCGGAAACAGCTGCTCCACCGACTGAAGAAATGAAAACAGAAAATACAGAGGATGCGGCAGCAAAATCAGGTGAAGCCGAAGCCAACACAACCACCGAAAAAGATGCGAAGCCGAAAGAAGATGGACGAGATAATCAATTGTTCTCATTTCACAAAGAAACTGAAGGCAGTTCCGTTCGTTTGTTGAAGGGTGTCATGCGTGTCGGTTTACTTGCTAAAGGTTCGCATGAAATCGATTGAATTGGCTTGCGCAAACCCTTTGTTTGCAAAACATCATCCTCAATATGCGATTTACATCGTTTTCCGTTCGTTACAGGTTTATTGCTACAAGGCGATAAAGTGGTTCAATTAGTAGTATTATGCGCTGAAAAGCCAACTGTTTCACTATTGAAACGTGTTGCCGCTGAACTGCCAGTCCAATTGAAGCAAATCTCCGAAGAACATCAGTTTACCGTGACTATGGAGCCTGAAGAGAGTGCCGTGTTGGTCTCTGATGATTCCATCACTGTCCGCGTTTTCCTAACCTCGCCGTTGCTTCGTGATCCACAACAAGGTAAGTTTGACTTGAATGAAATGTCTCTAAATGATATTTATTTGCCAAGCGATAAAATAACTTAAATAAAAGAAGGAAAATAATCACTCGAACGAATGAAAATGCACTCGATTTCGAGTTACCAGTTTCGGTGGCTAGAATATGCAAGCAAAACACACATTCGACAATCAAATGGATCAAATGGATGATTTGGAAATCCGTGGAATATTCTTATATTTGCTATGAACACAGTTGAAGATGACACAGTTGATTTAGTCACAGTGTGACCAAATAAACTCGACTGAAAACTCAGGAGTGCTCGAGTCCCGGGCAACTGAGAGTCGTACATCATACAGTGAAGCGGATCTGAAATTGGTGTTTCGAAATCGTAACTCGGTGCGCATGTGAACGAACAATGTGTAAATAACAATGAATAGAAACGAAAATCGGCTGAGAAAAGAACCTATTTTATTTCGAATATCGTAATTTTAATGGCGGCTACGATATATTTATGTTTTTGTTATTATTTGATTTCTTTGATTTTATTCTGTTTGATCTGCGCGGACAAAAGCGTTTGAAATTTTAAATGTGGAAGCAAGTCTAAAAGTACGATGCGCCTTTGAATAAAATAGGTCAAATCGATAAAATTTCCGTTCTTACCAATAATTTTTGATTTGTTTTAAATCGAACACGAACAAAATATCAACAAACGGACGCGACATTTGTTTATGACAAATAAATATTGGACATCGCTGAGACATGCATTTAATATCATGCGAATGAATCAAATTAATCATGGAAATGTGGCTGCAATCAAAGTGAAAAAAGTGTGATAATTTTTGTTGTTTGTTGAACGATAAAATGAACATCTCGTATTTGTCCAATACTTATTCGATGCAATGAAAAACGCAAAGACAATCGGAGAATCCAGTGTAAAAAAGAACGTTTCTTGAGAATGCGCGATTTGTGATAATTTGTTCAAAACCAAGAAAAAGTGAAACAACGAAACTGTTTGAACTTTACGAACATTCATAGAGTACATCCGAATTAAATTGGATTTTAAAATGCAAATTGCAATTACTTTGAACAAAAGTCGACGGTCGAGCAACTTCTTTACAGTCGCAATTCGTGTGTTTGCTAAAGATGTTGCCTTGAGAAATCTCAAACGAGCCAATTCAATAGCATTGGAAATCATTTTGTCGATTTCTCCATCGAACATTTGGATGAAATGATTGCCTCTTTCAATTTGAAGTCCAATTTGAATTGCACCAATGCATTGAAATCGTGATCTGGTCGCCACCGCGGTACGATGGCCAAATCGCTGACTTTCGATGCGTTTCTGCCGTTTATCCAGTCAACATATAGAATTTTTAGTGGTTTGTTGAGTATTTGGTATAATAAAATTCAGTGCTTCGAATTTAGCTAGGCTACGCGCGCTGGGCTAAATTTTATGTTTCAATCAATCGATTTTAATGAAATAACTAATCGAGAATGAAAAAAAAAACACAAAGAAAACTTAAAAAACAAAAAATGAAACAACGCAAGCGGAAGTGAAGGATAAATGGAATACAGGATTTTTGACCATCTAATTCGTACTGCAAACGGATGGAATGTGGCTCTTTTGATGATTTTAGAATGAATTTGCTGAAATCACAAAAAGATTTGAATTTCCCACTGAAACCGGCCAAAAGATGATCCAAAAGTGTGTTGACAATATGAATTGATAAATCCTCCATACCGAAAAATTGACCGATGTGTCGATCAACACCTAATTCGAAACTTTTCGAGTTTGTGACGAACTGCAACCAAACGAGTGATTTGACAACATGAAATTCAATCAAATTCGTTCAGTTTTGCCATCCGATTTCCCATTAAGATGATTTATTCCTTTTTCAACAATGCAAACATTGCTTGGAGTATTTATCAAATGTCAGAAGCATGAATTTCTTTTTGTTAATGGTCAAACACCCTGTTACTACCTTGCACTTTAGATTCAAATATTGCTGCAACAGCAACGGAACAAACGGTTCCGAATCCCGATGATCTGCTGCCACGCGATCCATGTCTTCAAGCTCTTGCTGCATTGAGGCACGCGAAATGGTTCCAGGTTTGTTTTTTGAAATTGTTGTCACAAAAAAAAAAAAAAAAATATCAACCATTCAAATTTGAAAAGTAAAGAGGGTCGTCGCTTTCACACGAAATGAACATAAATACGGTTTGATGAAGGTTTCCACTAAGGTCAAGCGAAAACAAGACATTTTTTTCGTTTTCATTGTTGTTCAATTTGTTTATTTTTCCTTTGAAAATCTGAAAAATGAGAAAGAGATTATGAAATGCTATCAAGAGAGAGACTGAGAGAGAGAGAGAGGGATTTAAGATCAACATTTATTAGTACAGATACAATTGAAACCTAGCTAAAGAGATCAAGCACCTAATTTTTTTATCATGAAAGAAAAAAACTAATTTACTATTGTTTCTTGTAGACAATTTTGCTTTTTCTTTTAAAATATCGTATAAATTGGAAAATGTTTGTATCGTTTTTAGCACCTCTTTCAATCATGCGCTTTTCATTTGCAAATTGCGTATGAACAAATAACTTCTTCTAAAAAAAAAATCCAATTTGATTATTTGCATGATTGAATGGGTAGAAACGAGCTTAACACGAAACAACCCATTCAATTTGAGTACAACTATTATTCTTCTTCATCAAAATTCTATGGTCAGCGAGATAAAACTTATGGAATTTTTGCTTTTATTTTGACAAAATGGTTGCATTCTGTGTTTTAAATTTGCACAAATTTCGACGTTAGGCTAGGGCAACTGGTTTACAATCATGTGTCATGATTATCCGGGTTTTACGAGACTTGTGTCAACGTATACCAACATGGACCCCACTGAGCCAATGGGTAACTTAAACTTAACTTATTTTTTCAGACAATATTTGAAATTATTTGAAATTACTGAAACTCACGATTTCTCCTCTCAAGGCCTTGGAATTATTGACAGAGAAGATAATCTCATCTGCTGGCATGCCGTTGAGTCCGGGTGAATGCATTCGTCGTGTGATGGAAGCACTGTCCACTGGATTGCTCATCAATGGACCGGGATTACTAGATCCATGCGAAAAGGACCCGCAAGACGCTTTAATTGGTTTAAGTAAACAACAGCGTGAAGATTTGACTGTATCCGCACAAAACTTCTTGCGAATGATTGCATTCCGTCAAATTTACAAGGTAAACACAAACAAATTCTTTAGAAAATATTTCGATTATAACGATTATTAGATCTAGAAATCAAATTTATTTTCAAATTATGTTGAATGTTCGGAATAGAATATGAAATGTGCATTCGCAGAGAAATATATTGAATTTGATATTTTCAGGTATTGGGCATGGAACTTTTGCCACCGCAGAAGTTTGCCGTTCGCCAATGGCGTTTTGGTCGCAAGCGCAGACGCTCTGGAACAGAAGGAGCTGATTCTGAAGGTAAATTACATCCAACAATAGTTAATTATGAGCTGAACAAATTAATTATAAATCATACGAAAAAAAAATCTTTCATTCAAATAGGCGATTCAAAAGTCGTGAAAAAAGATGCTGAAAACAATAGTATGGAAACTGGGACAAGTGAGCAGCCAGCTCCACCCGCTGCCGCACCAGCCGAATCAAGTGGCGCTAATGGCAACTAAATTGGCATTCAACCCGTTTCTCACAATTGCCCCCACGCAAAATGGATAACCGAAACTTCAATTTTAGCAATTTGAAGAGATTGCAATAAGAATCACCGAAATTCATGAGCACGCGCATGGTTATTTGGTTATTTTGCAAGAAAAAAAAAATAGCATTTAAGTTAATAGATACTACGATTTCCTTTACCATTTTTACTAATTTAACCAATAAAATAAGCTGTTTCAAACATGGATGCGTCAAATAGATAGATTACATGAAACAAAAACACAATTGTTACGAATCCATTCGTAATCGAGCCAACGCGAAACATCAGGTACAGACAACGGCAAAATGAAAACGGAATGATTGTTTCGTCGTCTTTCAACTTTTCTCTCAACACATTTTTTTTTAAGAACTTAACCTAACGTATTGAATTTAGATTTTTAGAAAAGAAATGAAAAGAAAATAGTGAACAATGCCATATTGCATGGAGTTTAGGGTATTCAATGAAATAAAGTTGTTGTTTCGGTGGAAAATGTGTTATTTCTCAGCAAAATACAAAAAAGTTGCGATTCTCACTGCATGCATCTTTATGGACAGCCACTTATCTTATCCGTAAGCGATTCAATCGCATTGATGAATCGAAATAGTGAGATGAAAGTAAAACTTACATTCAAAACATTTTCAGTAGAATAGCAGACAGAATACAATTATTCGTACGAATAAAAAATTAAACACACAAAAAGAATTATTATTCCTATTATTATAATTGTATCGTGAAGAAGAAGAAGACATTAAAGTATGTACTAACAAAAAATGGTTTTCATTTTATCAAATCAACACGATGATCATGATTTTTCCAAATATTGCTGTGACGCTTTCTACTAGAAGATCTATGGTTGTTTGTACCTTAAGGTAAAAAGCGTACATTTGACGTTAAGTTAACCATTAGCAGTTGAAATGTCATTATGATCGACATTTGTTTTGAAAATGTGGAATTATGTTTGATAGTAGCGAATCGGTCAGAGTTGAGTGTCTTGTAAATGGCTATTTCGCACTTTGTCAAGCCCCATAGATCAAGTATGGCTATTTGAATATGATACAGCTAAATGAACACATGATTCTTAGTTATTCTCCTAACATAAATGAGAATTATTCAACTACGTGTTGTCGCCAATTGAACGATTAAATAAAATTTCTTCAATAATAATACAATCTTCAGTTTTGCGATAATTTGTAGAATGTATCAACTCTCCTATTCATTGATGATTTGACAGCTGATATTGCTTTACAGTGCCATCCATACAATATATGGTGAGTGCGGCGAACATGACGTTCTCGTATATGTGAAAATTCATATAAATCTAAACAAATTTCGAAATTTTCTTCTCCTTCTTGTACATATCGCAGACTTTGTGCGCTGATAAATAAATATATTGATGAATGAAAAATGCTATGTGAATTAACCGAGAGCAGTAGACAAAATGTACAAATTACATCTCTCGCATTTTTTGAACGACAGAGAAATATCACTTTATGTTGTAAGTACATGGACATGCACAAATACACACTTGGTGATCCAGAGGGCGTCACTGCCAATCAAGATCCAAGCAAATACCAAGATTAAAGCATTCCAGATTTGGAATGTATACGATTTATTAATAGAACTACGTGCGCATATTATGCAGGCAAAAAGTGCGATGAAAGCGACATTCCAATAACAATAAAAAAGAAAGTGCGACATGTTTGATTCATTCGTTACCATCGTTCGACACGATTTTTTTTTATAAAACAGCACGGGAACTAAAATTACCATATTTTATATCGATCAAAGAGTGAGATATTGGTAAGATAAGGAATATACACTTATCGCGAATTATTCAGCAAGTTTGCTTATCTTCTGCTCGGCGTTTTTTTGTATCAATTTAAATTTGTGTAGTGTGTGAATAAAACAAGTTGATTTGGAAATGAAGGATTTAGAAATGGACGGAACTCGTCGCGTGAACAAAAATCGATCTCCAGCCACAAGCGATAGCAGTTCATCGTTGTGCAGTGAATTGAAAAAACAGCGAAATAAAGATTCAAAAATTGCATGCGATCGATTTAAAACGAACATAATATATTTTCTCATTATGATGATTGTTGTGCTTGTTGGATTGCTTGCATATGCATTTGTCATTATTTTTGAAGAAAATTCGGATGTTTTTGAACCAATGTCCTTCAATTTGCCGGTCGAACAACGGACGTGGTATGACAGCGGAATAAATGAACTTCGAGACTCCATGAAAATCAAGCAAAACAATCGCAAAGCCAAAAATATCATTTTGTTCATTGGTGACGGCATGGGTCTGAGCACAGTCACCGCATCACGTATTTATAAGTACAAAGAAGAGGGCCAATTGAGCTGGGAATCATTTCCACACTTGGGTTTGCTTAAAGTACAGTTAAGTTTAATTCACAATCGTTAGCTTGTCTAATCAAATTCACAATTTCGGTTTCGGTAGACATATTGTGCGGATAAACAGGTGTCCGATTCGGCATCAACAGCAACAGCTCTGTTTTGCGGTATGCATCAAATATATCGCATTCACATCACAAGTACTTTGTATAAATGACCATTTATGAATTGTCTGATTGATGTTGTTTATCGCAGGTATTAAATCGAATTATGAGACAAGCGGCGTTGATAGCTCTGTGAAATTGAGTGATTGCCCTGCGTCATTAAATAAATCAAGTCATGTTGAATCGATATTAAAATGGGCACAGGATGCCGGATTGGCTTCTGGTTTTGTCACAACAACACGGTATGCTAATGGAACTGTGGCGTTTCTCTTTAAAAAAAACCGTTGTAACATTCTGATTGATAGCCAAACTACTAGTTTTGCTGGCAGCGGCTGTTGAGAGCTGTAGTGTTTTGCTGGTCAGCCTTATGAACAAGTCAATGGAAGACGTGGCGGTATCTTTCCATGATTAAGCTGGTTCATAAGCTATTGCTAGCCATGGCCGAGCAGATACTAATCTCAGCAGTCGAAACCAACTCATCAAAACCAGAGCTCTAATTTATTACCTAATTTCAGTGTTGTACATGCGACGCCGTCCGCCTTATATGCGCATGTGGCCAATCGCGGCTGGGAATGTGAAGCGAAAATGTCAGCACAGGATCTCCAAAATGGCTGTAAAGACATCGCTAGACAGCTGGTTGAGGATGAGCCAGGTCGCAAAATAAATGTGATTATGGGCGGAGGCCGGCAGTGTCTTGTTTCGAATGTGGCCAATTCATCTGGGGATCCAATTGATGGGTGGGCTTGTTACTCCACAGACGGTAGAGATCTGATTCGTGATTGGGCGACTGATAAGCAGAAACGGAAATATAAACATGCCATTGTCACAAATAATGAGGAACTTAAAGATTTGGATCCAAAGAAAGCCGATTATGTACTTGGTAAATTGCATATTGTCGTTGGAATATTTTTGATACTTTCCATTCACGGTTCTAATTTGTTTGGGGTGTGAAATATTCGCGAAAATAACGCAATTTTTCTAAGATACTTTCTCCAAACAATCCGGCTCCAATTGTGTATTGTTCATTGCAGGTATTTTCGCAAATGGCCATTTGAAATACGACCATGAACGTGACATTGGACCCAAGGGGATGCCATCTCTAATGAACATGACTGAAAAAGCACTGAGAGTATTAAAACGGAATGAGCATGGATTTGTGCTTGTTGTCGAAGGTGGTATGATCGATCAAGCACATCACCGAGGCTATGCACATCGTGCTTTATCTGAAGTTGCCGCGATGGATGAAGCTGTTAAGCGAACACTTGAAGTTATGAGGTAAATACACGAAATGGTCTATTATGAAATTCAATTGACTATATCCACTTAAATTACGAACAGTTCAGAAAAAGATGAAACTCTCGTAATTGTAACTGCTGATCACTCGCATTCGCTCACCATAAATG
Organism: Obolodiplosis robiniae; assembly: GCA_028476595.1. Lineage (NCBI taxonomy): Eukaryota > Metazoa > Arthropoda > Insecta > Diptera > Cecidomyiidae > Obolodiplosis > Obolodiplosis robiniae. The sequence goes on along the minus strand of CM052015.1, from coordinate 11,399,185 downwards.
GCTATCCAGATCGTGGCAATGATATTTTAGGCATGGCAAGCCGATCAAAATACGATAACATTCCATACACAACATTACTATATACCACCGGCGGACCCGCCAGTTTCCAAATGAAAGTTTATAAAAACGGCAGTGTTCAACGTAGAAATCCAATGGATGAAGATACAACCGCCTACACATACATTCAACAAGCAGCCATCAAAACTAACGAAAATGCTCATGCAGGTTCAGATGTAGCCATTCACGCCATTGGACCAAATGCACATTTGGTTAATCGTGTTCATGAACAAAGCTACGTCGCCCATTTGATAGCCTACGCGGCTCGGATTGGTCATTTTAAGGGCTTAGAATAATATCATTTCTAGAATAGAATCAATAAAATATAGACCTCAAGTCTTCATTTGATTTCGTTGCAGGAAAATTAGCGATTAATCGAAAACATCGAAATAAAATTTGTTCCGAAAATATATTTTAGAATATTGCCTCAACAATTGAACGTGTTTAAAATATCATATTACTGAGTATTAACTATTAATAGATAAAGGGTGATTTTTTAGCTGGTTTCTTTTTGACGTTTAATTTTTTGACAGATGTCAAATTCCAACTGACGTCTGTCATAGTCAAAAATGCTCAGTATGCTTTGCAATTTCAAGATGGAAAAACTTACAAACGAGCAACGCTTGTGTTATTCGACGACATGGAAAATTTTACGCAAGGATCTTGGCCTGAAGCCTTACAAAATTCAATTGGTGCAAGAGCTGAAGCCAGTCGACCTTCCATCGCGTCGTGTTTTCAGTGAATGGGCGTTGGAAAAGCTCGAAGAAGATCCGCTTTTTTATCGCAAAATCATCTTCAGCGAAGAAGCCCATTTCTGGCTCAATGGTTATGTGAACAAGCACAATTGCCGCATCTGGTCGGACGAGCGCCACATGCAACTCTTCAGCAACCACTTTACCCCGAAAAAGTCACCGTTTGGTGTGGTTTGTGGGCCGGCGGAATCATCGGGCCTTACTTTTTCAAGAACGATCTTGGCCGCAACGTTACCGTCAATGGCGATCGATACCGTGAGATGCTGGTCGACTTTTTTTACCCAAAATTGGATGAATTGGATGCGGACAACATGTGGTTTCAGCAGGATGGCGCCTCCAGCCACACAGCGGGTCCATCCATGGACGAACTGCGCCGTAAGTTCGGCGAACAGTTCATCTCTCGTTTCGGCCCCGTTCATTGGCCGGCCAGATCGTGCGATTTAACGCCCCTGGATTATTTTTTGTGGGGCTACGTTAAGTCTCTCGTCTATGCGGACAAGCCAGCAACGATTGCCGACTTGGAGGACAACATCGAACGCGTTATTGGCGATATGTTGGATTCCGGCCGATATGTTGGAGAGAGTGTGCCAAAATTGGACTTCCCGTATGGACCATTTGCGCCGTAGCCGCGGCCAACATTTGCATGAAATTATTTTCAAAAAGTAAATGGCAAGAACCAATTTATCGATTTCAATAAAGATTTGATTCACTTTTCGAAATTTTTTGCGTTTTTTTCGATTTTCAAAAAGAAACCACTTAAAAAATCACCCTTTAGAATGCCAGGATTAGGAGCATCTAAATACCGGGATAAAGTCATGATTAAGTATTATCTTCAATTATATATTAATACTCAGCCAATTTTTCATCAGAACGTCAAATTTTTTAATCAATACAAAATTGATGTTTTTAACATTTCTACACAGACAAATGAAAAACCTTTTGCAGACGTTTATTTTCATCACAATTGTGCTGCATGGAACTTTATCTGATTCAGATAATCTGATGCTTTTGTCTCTTGAATCAGCTGAAAAATAAATGGCTTAATAAATAAAACAAGTATTTGCCGCGTATTATGTGACGTCAAAACCACTGTTTTTTCTTTAAACGTCGTATGTGTTTTCATTAATTTGTCAATTTAAAAAATAACATCAATTTTGTATTCAGCGATTTTTTTATCAAAGCAATGAAATTTTATTTTTCTCCCTTAAATCGCTGAACATACTGCTAGTTATATGCTAATATTCTCGATATTTTCGATGTTTAATTTATTTTTTATAATATATCTTAAATAAGCGCCATTTGAATACAAATCATTCGTGAGGTGGATGTGTGGTGGTAAATTAAATTACACCCAAGCTCTTTAAAAGCATATGCCACAAATACGCAAGCTTCGAATTCGGTCGACTGATATTATATGTAACAATCACGAACAGCAAAAGAAGCATAAACCACATCTTAGGATTATGGACAATCTTTCGGAAGAATTTTCTTTTATCCATTCGGTTCAAAGTGAGTGAATGAACAATCCCTGTCGATTGAGTAAATCGAAATACGATGTCATGATCTACACGAACTTTACATTTCAATAAGTTTTTGTTACGTAAATTGTGTGGTTCCATTTCAAATGTGATATTGATTGTGTAAGTATAGCTGGGTCTGAGCAAAATCGCTTTGCTCAGCTTCACATTCGCTTCGTATAAAGTGATGTTTTTATCATTTAGTCTACGTTTAAACTCAAAAACCTTTCTTTCATTGAAGCGTACGTTTACATCCTCATCCGTGTTCATTTCGACAATTCTTACATTTGCTGCCTTAACCACGAGCTGATTACATTGGGAAGTGAATCCCTTCAAAAGAACACGTAGATTACAAGTGAATTCCGTTATTTCTGTTCTATTATAATTAGTTGCTGAATGATCTCGCTGCAATATAGCCCGATTACATTTCAACTCCTTGCCTGTCTCGCGTTGCAAGCTAAAATACCGTTGTGACCAATTGAATTTATTTATTCCCGAATAATTTTTGCGACCAACCATACAAATGATCTCTTGCAATTCGTCGGCAGAAAACAAACCCGGACATTCATCAATACAAGCGGCAGCATCTTCCTTTGTCATTGAACTGAATCGAATTTGATAGATTGAATCCTTTAGTTGAGCTCGTACATTCAATGGATTGAATTGATCAATTTGATTTCGGCGGCAAGCAGCTCTCGCCCAATCGATGCACGCATTGAAAATATCCTTTTCACTGAAATCAACGAATCGCACAACAGAATATTTTCGAGAAAAACGAACTGAAAGTTCTGGAAACTTGACGATTTGAAAACGAGTTCGGCATTCACACATATTTCTTCTTCACAAACTACTTTTAATCGATTTGCTTCATACAGAAGAGCTAATTGATAAACGAATGCCATTGTGTCTCCGGTTAATTCTTTCATTAAAAAATTCTCACATTCCGTAAAAAAATCGTCACATAATGATTGCTTTGCCAAATTGATAATCTCTTCAATATTGTTCATCGTTAGATTTGCATGATCCAAATAAAGATATCGCAACAATTCCTTAAATGATTTGGCTGTAACGTTTGAATTCGTCATATTCACTTCATCGCCTTCTGTCAATGATCCAAAAAACATAGTCTCCAACCATGGGCTGGTTGAGAGAATGATTCTGTGGCCCGGAATTAGTTCACCATCAAACACAAACCATACATCAGCTCCAACCGGATTTAAATATCGGTTTTGAATATTTTGAAGTAATGCTCTGTTTAAATTGGACATTTTGACTGAGTGCTAAAAAACAACAACAAAAAAGGATTTGCAAAAGAGTTTAAGCTAGATAAATGATCATTAATTCATAATCATTTACAATTATTTACCTTAACTGAATTCGCTGATATGCCAAGTAAACAGATGATAGAAAAAAATTTGAAATAATGAAATTATTTGGACAATTTTGCTCAGTGATCTTTAAAAGCAATATAAAGAATGTAAATGTTTTTGTACTGGACATGTCATTCCAACAATGTCATGTTGACAGATAATGCAACAATTGAAATTATCGAAAAGTAGAACTGATGTTCCAGAGAAGACAACTGAAATATACGTTGGCGTTTTATTTTCCTTTATTATCATGTAAATTAATTGCGAAATCACAAAGAACGTGTTGCAAGCAGATTTCTCATAATATATCGTACTATCGAACGATTCCATTGGTTGGTGTTTTGAATCAGAGATTGCAGTTGCAAACTCTAAGTAGGGCTCTACGCATTACTTAAATTTTGAATTCAAATTATGTCACAATTTCTAAAATGCATTTGAGTCAACATTAGAGCCTCTATTCGGAATTTTCAACTCCAATCTTTCGCATAGTCTTCGAAACTCCAGGACTGTCTTCTGCCTGTTAAAATGTGCCAATTTTCTCAAAAGTCTCTTCTTTCAACTTTCTTCATCTTTCCCTTTGGACTTAATCTATTTGCTTTTTCTTGCGTATTATTTGTCGCCAATCACCACTTTCCAAAAACAGATGAAGATTTTATCAACACAAGACAGGTCAATATTAAAAAAGAATCGTAAATATCATCCAATTGAAAGAGATTGCTGTGATTTTATCTCAAAATATCTTGATCATCAAAATGACACTCAACAATCATATTGCGTGAAAAGCATATGGCTAATTTTCCAACCGCTTTTCTATTTTTAGAGTCTTCAATTTCCGGGCTAGTTAATTTTTTTATTCCAATTCAAAGCAAGATGTAAATAGAACATAGAAATCATTTTCAATGAAATTAATTTGGCTCGTTAAATGCAAATGAAATGTTGTATCGCCCAGATCGGGTAAGATAATAATGAAAGATACGTTTCGAGTGAAAACATTTTTTCCATCATTTTTTAACACGTTTATTCAGAACGCGCCGTTTTCCCTTCCAATTTGCACGAGTTAAATTGGATACAAATCTTCCTCTCTGTGTTTTGTATGCGGTGTCAACACACATTGGATAGCTCGAAAACTACCAATGGACTCTCATCTTCGATTATTTTCTTCAGGAAACAATACAAAATTTTAAAGATTTTATTGTCGTCATAAAATATAACTCAAGTAATCAACATTAAAACACTAAATTAAATTTGAAACAAAAACAAAATCATATCAAACATATATACAAGTAAAATTATCAATTTGAGGAAACACATGAATTTATATAGTCCATTCATTTTAAAAGGTCCCAAAGTTAAGCTTCAACATGCTTGGTTACAGTGAAAATGGGTGACCGTTTCAGAACATCAAATGTGGTTAATGTAGTAAGTGGAATAAAAAGTCTTGCAAGACTCTCGCCAATATTGTTACTTTGTAAAAATGATTCAACAAATTATACCTTGGCATAATTGAAATGACCCACACACCGAAAGATATATCATCTGCGGTCTCTAAACGGTTATTGTATTTTGTCTTTTACTAATTCCAAATTCATTTTGAGAATGAACTAAATCACCATTTCAAAGTATTTCCAGCTAAGTCCTTTCTTTTCATAAATTTGTTCATTCAATTATAGATTCAGTTTCGTGTCAAATATTTCTTTTTCTTTCCTGCTCATATGAACAAAGGAATATGCACGTATCTAATTATCGGACATATTCATCAAATTTTGATTCTGTCCTTTACACGTGGTGATCTCCAATAATTTTGCCGCAGAATGTTACGTTCATTTTTTGGATACAAAATTCAAAATCTACCTGATTACCTGAGTATTTCAAATAAAATTTTAGCTCATTGGAAAATTAACACAATTTCAAAGTTTAAAATAAAAAATAATTAACGTGAAATAAAAAGCAATGTTAGTAGCGATAGGCAGTAGAGTTTCATGCATTTCTTCAAAATATTTTGCGATTTTTTTTTTACAAATATCTTCATAATGTTAAATTTTTGCTTATTTGTAATACGTTAACCAACAACATGAATTAAAATTACAGCCTCCTAATTTTAATTGGGGAAACTAAATTTTAAAAAAGCATGAATTGGAGAAACTAAATTTTAAAAATTCATTGATAATGATAGGCCCGACGACCCGAGGACTCGACGTCATTAAAAAATAATGTAATTATTGTAATACGGGTAACGAGTACGAGCATGCATACGTAATGCTGACAATAAATTTGAGCCATATGTTAATTGCATAGCCAAATCGGAAATATATTGACAGCGAGAACCACGATATAGTCTGATGGCAGTACTGATGTGTGCATTTTGAGCTTGAGTTTGGCGAACCATCCGTGCATACCACCCCAGTGAGCCTAGGAAAAAGCAGAATTTTTACATAAATCAATTCAAATATTATTACTAACTCAAAGATTGCATACAGATCTTCGTTTCATCTTGCAGATCATAATCTGGGGCGATTTGCGTTGAGGCTTCATAAGTTTTCACATGCTTGAATATCTGCTTCATATGTTTCACAAATCTTTTGCTCCCTCGGACCATTGCTTTAGCATTAGTTAGTGATATTCCGTTGGGTTGGCTCATCGCATCTGCTGCTGCTTGTAAGTCGACCATAATATCCAAGACAGCCGAATCATGACCGTTGATAACTTGTAAATGTTCGCCTGCTAAATCTATGGTTTAAATCAGAATAGTGTTAAAATCTCTAATGGCAATCAAATTCATAATAGTAAAATGATCGGACAATAGTGGTTTACATACTTAATATTTCCCCAACCTCAGTAGTATGCGTTTCCCCCTTGATTATAATTTCATCTTTGATATTCAGTTCATCGAATGCTACAATGCAGACAAAGAGAGACGAGTACAAGTCGTAGATTAGAACAAAACGAAACAGCACAAAACAAAAAAGTACATTACAATATATAGACCTAAAAATTACATACCGTTTAAAATATTTTGATTATAAGCCATTGTAACAAAACGATTTATATTTAAAAAAAATCTTATGCTATAATGTACGTGTGTACGCTTTGAAGGTAAAAATAAATAGAACGAACATATGACAACTTGACATACGCTCACAGCGACATCATTGTCAGTGTTGCTATTTGTCTACCATGGATTGACGTCTGTGATGTCTGTTCGTCTGGATTGAAAAAAAAAAATGGTATAAAGAAAATTCGTACAGTTTTGAGACATTGCTTTGTGACCGTCATGAAATCACTGTGGAACAAAATTATTCATTCCAATATAAAAAATTTCAAATTGTAAAAAAAATCAATCAAAAATGAAATGATCAGGGACGATCATCTTTAAGAGAGGAGAGAGTTAACGTAACGTAATATTTGATTTTTATTTTACTTTTTAATTAATACACAATTCACCATAACATAGCTAATCGATTTGTAAATTTCATTTCCAAATATTGATTATTATTTATAACCACATTTTAACTAATACAGAAACATCATTACACAATAAATGAAAATCGAATCAATTTAGTCGTTACACCAGAAATGCAAATCAAATTACATTTGTTATTAATACGAAATTATACTTGACGTTTTCAGTTCTAGTTTTGATCGTGACTAATAAAGAAGCACATAGTGCAGGGTTACAGGAAAACTGACTCACTTGTTTTAATTTTAAAACATTTTAAGTTTGCAGACATTAGAGGTGTCTTAACTCACGCACAGGTTTCTTGAGCGTTATTGTTTGTTGTCGGTTTTCTTTGTATCTTACTCTCATTACGGCAAATAATCACACTTTATTCAAACTCAACCAACCGCTCTATCCATTGACTACGCAGGAAAAAGTAAACAAAAAAAAACATCGAGGGAAACGATGGTATAAGAATTTTTTCCGCATTTTTTTTTACATCTCATAGTTTTGGTTCCTGTTTTTCCACTTTTTATCCGTCTGTTGGTTAAGACAGAGTAAATCATGAATGGAAAGGAAAAAAATGATTACCTAATGCTTGGAAAAAATCTAGAGTGACAGTTGAAAGGGTTTAATGAAATTATGCGCCCATCAAGATCAGCGCACGGGGAAAAAAGCTAAGTGCTTTCCATTTCTTCGGCGACACGGTTCGCCCTTGCTTTTTGACATCATTGTTACAATAATTATATTGTTGTTATTTTATTTATCCAAATAAATCTTGATATTGTTCAGAATATGCTTAATTGATGAAATCGGCGTTCAAAGGAAATGCGCCTCAAGCGCAATGATAAAGACGACTTCAGTTGGGCACTTGAAATACAACTCAAGATGTAATTTCATCCTTTATAAACCTTTTCTTGAGTAATTTGGTTGGTTCAAGGGAAAAAAAGGACTTCTTCTCAAAATACTTGCATTTTTTTTTCTACTAAAAAACCGTCGCTTTAAATCATAAATTAATCATAATGAATATAATTAATTTTCTTCTGAAGCATAATTTTTTAATGATGCGAGTCCAAATACATTAACGGTATAACCAGAAATAAATTTATTACAAACGCTCAATTGTGAATGAAAATCCGTCGATGTTTTATTGATTTGATTTACGCTCGATTCCCTTTGGCCAATTCGCTTTTAAACATTTTTGATTGCAGCAGACTCGAACAAGTTAATTGACAGACCAAAAAATGCTACATAAAAAAGCGACGAAAAATTGAGCAGCCCAAATGCATCGAGAGAACGAGAGAAAAAATATTTATTTATTTTTTTATTCATTTATTTCCCACCGCCAAAAAAAACTGGCTGAATGCCTTATATATAACATTTACAACCTCTTACGTGTTGAACAGGGTATCATCCAGCTTGAACAACCTTTCCTTAAAAATATTGCGATTTGAAGAATTATTAAATACATCCTTGACTAGGTTTGCATATTTACACATCATAGTAATTGGTACATTTGGCATTCTACTTAAATTGCTGTCTGAAATCTTAAACCGTTCAGCATTTCTAAAATTGCGGGTGTTCTGGTTTATTGTGATCAAATTTCTGACATATGGACAATGTATCTTATCATTTAACAAATCGTACAAAAATAATATTGCATAATTTATTCTCCTACGAGCAAGTTTAATCATATTTAATTTTTTCAATCGCTCATCATAAGACGTTATTATTCTCATTCGGGAATTCTCTGAGCGCATACATTGTGAATTGTCGTAGAACTCTTTCAATCGTATCTGATCGTGTGGGTGGTATCGTTAGCCATAATGAGCTGCAGTAGTCGAGTTTTGATTGAACAAACGCGGAGTAGATTGCTTTGAGCGTTGTTTGGTCATTTATTTCGTGACAAAAACGTTTGACGAAGCCTAAGGCAGCATTTGATTTTGAAATGATCAAGTCAGTGTGAGCTCTAAAGTTGAGCTTGCTGTCAATTATGACACCCAGGTCACGTTGTTCACTTGGATTTGAGAATTGATGGTCGCCTTAAAAGTAGGTTGGTTGGGGTACTACTCTACCTCGATGGAGTGACAGTACCGAGCATTTGTTAACGTTTAGGTGCAAGTCGTTTGAGTCGCACCAATTTCGAAGACAATTTATTGACGATTGCAGTTCCATTGAAACATTTTGGCTATTTATTGATTTGGCTATTCTAATATCATCGGCAAACATTGAAATGAATACCTCATTTGTGATCGAGGATGGTAAATCATTGATGAAAAGCAGGAACAAAGTGGGGCCAATGTGACTTCCTTGAGGTACTCCGGAATTGATTGTAAAATACGAGGACTCATGATCTCCAAGTTTGACATATTGTTGACGATTCGACAGATATGATTCCAGCCATTTGACAATATTGGCTGGGATTGGAAATGCTGCTAATTTTCGAAGTAGAATGTCATGATTAACTTTGTCAAAAGCCTTTCTGAAGTCAAGATAGATGACATCAACTTGCCCAGCTGCACTTAGACCATTAAACGAGTAATGAAGGAACTCCATTAAATTCGTTGTTGTTGAGCGGTTTTTCATAAAGCCATGTTGGTGTGGTGAAATACTTGGTGAGACGTAGTTGATCAGATGAAAATTGACGCAGTGCTCAAAAAACTTTGCAATCGTTGGCGATTTGGCTATGCCTCTGTAGTTTGAGACATTTGATTTGGCACCACTTTTGAAGATCGGGGTGACGGAGTATCTTTTCCAAACATCAGGAAAATTTGCTGTCTCGAGCGATTCGTTGAAAATGAGCGAAAGTGGCTCAAACAATATGGATGCACAATTTTTCAACACCAGTGGGTGGATACCATCTGGCCCCGCACTTGTGTTCGTCTTAATTTTCATCAACTGGTCGAAGACGAAAAACTCGTTGAGGGAAAATATCTCATTATTGACAAAATTAGTTTGCTGAGCTGATAATGTTGTTGTAGTTGAGCGTGCTGAAAAATTGTCGTTGAAAAATTCAGCAAACATTGAAGCCTGTTCGATAGCAAGTGTTGAAGAACGCGATGCATAGTGCAGTAATTTTGGCAATGAATCATTGTTACGTTTAGAGTTGACGAACTTCCAAAACGATGATGGGTTAGATTTGAGCGATGACTCCAAATTCCTTCGATAATGTTGATACGATGACGAGTTTAATGCATCAAATTGAGCAAAGATAAAGTTGTATTGCGTTTTGTCACCTGTGGCAATAGATCGTTTCCATTCTTTGTTCCTTTTGTTTTTCAACGATTGAAGCTCTTTGTTCCACCATGGATTCTTGTAGCGCTTAGAAGTATACAATGGTGTATATAATGAGATCCCCTCATTGATTACTTCATGCAAAGTTTGCACTTTTTGGTCCAACGATTTCCCAATAAATTTATCGACAATTCTTGAATGAATAAAGAAATTGCACATTCCGATGTAATCGGCACGGTTGAAATTTGGGCGATGAGCGGTTGACATTGATTTACGAAGATCAAGTTGACATTGGTAATTGAACAGGAGCGGTGGGTGGCTGGAATCAATCTTTGACAGCGGTCTGGGCTTTGCCACTTCAACATTTAAAAACTCGCTGGTAAATGCCAAATCAAGCAATCTATCCAAGTCATTGGCGATATCATTGACCTGATTGTATCCTAAGCTGAGAATTTCGTTCAAAAATTCAGCATGTATAAAATACATTTTATGTGAACGTAATAATGTGTATTTTATTAACTATTGATTATATGCATGATTTTGTTTCATATTTGTGTCGTCCGATTGTGCTCTATTGGATAAAGAAACTGAAAAGGATACATTAATAAAAATAGAATTTGGCGAAACTGATGAATTTCGTATAAAAACTGAGCTAGAGAATTTACATTTGGTTGAGGAAACCGGTTAAATAACTATTTTGTGATGTGACTTTATCATTTTCTTAAGATTTGAAATAAATCCATTTTTTGAATTCAAGATGCCCAGAACTTTGTCATCGATGGTATCACCACTACAACCAAATTTATGTACAAGTTACTTGGTGAAATAAAAGGAAGCGCAAATCATAAGGAGCGTTTGGGTAAAGCTCAGCGTGTCATTAGCTTATCGACATTGTTGCTTCAACGAGTTACACAGTACGAAAGAAATTTCAACATAAATCCAGACAGTACAACTCAAGATGGCAACGAAATTGGTAATAATAAAATATAATAATAAAATAAATCATTAAAATAAGTTTACAATTGATTATCGAAAACTTTTCATTCATTCAAAGGTTCACTAATATGGTATCGTGGTGTTTTGGGTGTCATTGGCGAGCTCTGGACTATTTTGATAGCAGAAGCACAAAACACAGCTGTTGATAACGAAACCGCTTCTCTTTGGTTCGAAAATCTTTGGACGATCAAGGAGAAGTGGCAACAAAAAGCGCAACGCCGTTATCCAGGAGCACATCAAAACAAATAGAATTCGATGTTTTGTATGCAAAAAATCAACTGGTACAATAAAAAAGCTTGTTTGGAACTGGGTATTGTTACTTTAGTCGTAGGAAACACATCACTGGAATAAAAAATAAAACTTCCGCACAAGCAGTAAAATTCTTTGTAATCATATATGCGTCATATTGCGTTATAAATAATTCAACTGTTATATATTTGGTCGTGGTTTTACCAAACGCCTTGTTTCACTAACACTTAATTCGTTTATGCACGAATTCCAATTACTTTGCGAAATATTGGATTTGTGAGATGGCCACTGTTTTCCCCTTCTGTGCTTTGTTTTCAATTGTGAATTAAAGAACGACTAAATTAAACACACACCAAATATGAAAATTTAAACCAATCAAAATCTTTATCAATACTATTTTGCACCCATGGAATATACTATACTAATTCATGTAATCGTTGAGAACTCGAGTGACTACAGGGCCGCCACAATAAATTCATTTGCCACAATAATTTGGTCGGAACTATATGTCTTTACAATGAAAATGTTCACAACACAATGTGTGCGTTGACGCTTTACAACAGCAAACACATTGAAAACACCGTAGTTATTCAGATATCACTGGCTCTCAGCGATTGCGATCGGCTGTCAAATGAATGCCACCATTGCTATTTTGTTTTTACTTAGCATTTGTTATGCTTTTGATTTCAATTATAAATTCCATTAAATTTTGATGCAATAGTTGTACACGAATTAAAACTTAATTTACTAGGTTAATTGAATTTTTTATTAAAATCAAAACTGAACGATTTTCAATCAAAATTAAAATTACTTCAATATTACCATAAACAATGTGTTCTCGTCAAGCTTAATTACCCATTTGTTCAATTCATGTTCTTCAGGTACTTTTTCAGGTTTATTTTATTATCCTTTTGTATTTTCTCATGATTGCTTGTTATTTTTATTTGAAAATTATTTATATAAATTCCGTAAAAGCCATTTAAATTATGACAAAGAATATTCCGATTAATATCACTATCATTAAAATATAATGTAAAACGGAAATTTTGTAATGATTTATCCTAAGTTAATGTATATTATAAACTGTAATGTACAAAACTTCTATTTCTACAGTTCATTGTGCAATTTGTGATAATCTTGGAACTTATTTATCCATTTAATGACAGGATCGTTATTTAATTATCAATGGTCAAGAAAAAAAAGGTGTAGGAAAAACAAGTATATCCCTTTCATCTTGCATTTGATTTTTTTTGACTCTGCCAACTTATAATACCATGGGATTCTCTGAACTCAATACTGCCTTGTGCCTCGTAATTGATCGAATCGTACACAAAGTATTTTATCAGCACAGATTATTTAAGGCAAAAGGTTTGCAATCTCTTTTAACGCAAGGAACAGACTGGAATACACATTTCATATTATTTATTTACTAAATATTTCCTTGGTTTTCGATAATTTCTGCCAAAACTATAGTTTTTGTGTCACTTCAATGGTTATTCAAATTATTATCAATTGATATTTTCCAATAACACAAAGTGCAATCAATAGTTCAAAAGATAAAATAAAACTATTGCATTTTCTATTTCGGTTTTACAAATAATCGGTTGAAAGTAGATCAAAATGTGATTGAAAACATAGATTATTTTTGAGGGCAGGTTAATAATATCTGGTGTTATATGCCCTCTCTCTTCGAAGTTCGTTGCAAAGTATAGTCAATTGTTGACGAAAGCCATCATTTGGAGACACATAGCGCTGCGAACGGACCAGGCGAATGGCATCAGTGGCGGTCATCTTGTGGTTGATCATCAAATAAGAAATGGCACATGTTGCCGACCTAGAAATTCCCATCTAATTTCAGAAGATTTCAAAAAAGAATGGAACAGTTTGTTTAAAAGCAATTTTCAAAAATGTTTCCATTGTTCGATAACTTACTTGACAATGTACTAACACTTTTCCTGGAAAAGAAAAATATCCCAAAGTTTATTGTTTTTTTCGATGTAACTGAATGATTGATTTCTATGAAAACCGACCTCCACCACTGATTGCGCTGTGAATGAATTTGGCGGCAATGTAGAAATATTTGGATATGTCGGTGCTTGGATGATCAATCAAGGGAAACCCCAAGTAATGAATCCATGGCAAATCACGGTAGTACACATTTCCAGTATCGACTTGGCCATATCGTGTGCCATGAGCTGTATTCAAAACATGCGTTATACCCATTTGCTTCAAAAAATCCTTATTTTTCGCTGTTGCGCTGAAAATTCGAACAATTATTTAGATTCATATTTTTATTTACTGCAAGGATCTTTCTGATTTTATTTAGACTTCAATAAGAGACAATTCACAGAACGGGATCACTTACGCATCACCAACATACAAATTCGGATAAACTTCATCACAGTCGGTATCATATTGCTTGCGATTGAATGTTGACGGGAATCTTCTTCGACTTTGAAAAGGATGACGTTCGCTACGCTTTTCTTCGGGATTTCCAATTTTATCGTTATTCTGGGAACAAAAGATTCGATTGAAAGCCACATTTACACTGCTCCGTTTCATTTCACTAAATAAGTGAGAAAACAATGGAGAAAATGGTTTTACATTGCCAAACTTGTTGGTTTCATAAAAGAACTCCATTTTATTGCTTGAAACAACAATTTTGCTCAAAATGCTTTGTTCGATGTGCACACGCTGGCTTCAAATGTTTAATATGTCAATATTTTTTCATGCTCTTCCCGTCGAATTTTAATTAGCCAAAAATTTGCTGTGGAGAAAATAAGTTGTGACATTAAAATATTTTGAAACCAAAGTGTCTTGCCTGCTATTAGAAACAACGTCTCAAACGCCGACTTTGGAGAAATTCCGTACCTGCTGGCTTGACTTCCAACTCAAAACAACATTTATAATTATAAAGTGTACGAGCCGCCAGCAAAAATTTATTAAACCAATACAATGTTGTTTCATCGCAATTTCGTACGTTTACGATTGATATTAGTTTTAATTTTCACTTGAGCACAAAAATATCGCAAAGTCTGTTGAGTTGAGCGATAAATGGGAGAGTATAGGTCACAATGAATCAACTAGACGTACTGTTCGAAAAATGAATGTGAAAAAGATCTTCATGAAAGCTGATAAAGTACAGTAACAACTAAAGCATCTCTCTATCTCTCTCTCTCTCTCTCTCTCTCTCTCTCTCTCTCTCTCTCTCTTTCGAATCTTCAATTCTATGTTTTATTGAAGGTAAGGTTATTTCAATAGCCTGAAAGACACAATTACATACAAATCGACTGAGTTATAAGTTTCCTGACTAAATATGTTATGCGAAAGGAAATCCATTCATGAAATATATGCAAACAACGGTTGAATTCAGCAACATCGAGTATAAGATTCGAAATAAAACGAAACTTTTGCATTATTGCAGTTTTATTAGCATATTTTTCAAGGCCGCAACAATTTTTTCAACAATTTACCATGCTTATCAACTACGTTAATGTTATAAATGAAAATGTTTTGAATAGGCTGCTGATGTTTTGTTGAAATTTTTTTGATAACCTTTTTTATTTTCATTGGCTGGCGCTATCTTGTGTAACGGCTTTCTACAAATTGTGATCGCTTCGAGACAGCTTTTGTCGATGCATAAAATGTATCCAAAATGTCCATGATCAAATTGATCAATGGTCTCGCCTCTCGTTTCACACTCCGAATTTTGGTTTTGGGCAGTTCCATCGATGAAAAATGATCCACATCTTCGTTGTAAACAGGCAAAATGTCGTCTTCAAATGATTTTGGATATGCATGAATCAATGGCTAATCATCAAAAAAATACAACAACAAAATTCAAGCAAAAATAAAATTGTATTAAATTATGGTGAAAACGAAATTGTCGCCAATATGCCAAAAATTAGATTTGCTAATAATAATTGCTAACACTTCTGATAAAATGCTAAAAATTGGGTCGCACTTACAAGCAGAATAAATAAACTACACAATACAACTATTTGAAAGTTGGCGCGCATACTGATGAGTTGATTAAATACGACTAACAAGCGTCAATCAACGTCGAACGAAGAATTGATAACGATTTTGTGCATAAGGTTTTATATAGCATTCTGCATTGCATTATGCAGCAGAAAGTAATGGCAATGACCCACATTTCGATTTAGTTTATTTTAGCAAAAATTCTTTTTTAATGTTGATGATGATGAATACACTACAATAGAAAATGCAATATCATGCATTCCGACCGTATTATGACTCTTGATAGTAGACAACAAAGAAATTATGGATTGTAGTAAAAATACCTTTCGATTATGAAAGTAATTTTTTTTTTTTTAGTCGCATTAATTTAGTCGACAGTGTGTTCTCAGTGGGAGAACATAGATTGGAATTTTGATATCCAGCTTGCAATACATTTTCTTCACCAAATGAAATCAAAACATTCAATGTATTTCATAATGCAATCAAACAATTCGAAAAAATTATTAAACTTTTTCGTTATTGTCTGTTTAGTAAAAGCATTGGACCAAATACTATTTGTTGTTTGGTTTTTATCACGTTGATAAGAGATTAATGAGGCGATTGATGCGAGCTTCGCATTGCTCACAACGAATTGGTTTTTTTGCCAACGCTTGTAGAATCGTAATCGTAGTGGTCAAAATGTTGTTGTATTTCCCAGAAAAAAACAGAACGAAGTTGATTAGACATTTTGGGAAAAATGAAGTGGAAGAGGCGAATTGAAGAGTTCAAAGTGAACAAAATTTTTACATGAGCGAGCGAAACTTCAAACATTTTATCGTAAAATCGACTTATATGTTTACTGTCCTCATAAAGATCAGTTGTCTATATTATTTGTGGAAACGTCCCCAAATGTATGGAAAATAATATAACTTAAAGAAAAGAGCTCATCAACAAAATCCATTTGCAGCTCAAATTATTTTTGAATCATCATCCCAATTGCTGCCAAATAATTTCTTTCAGAATCCACCATTATTAAAGCTTCAATCTATTCCATTTCCAATGATTATCATAGGGTCCCACTGACCCAATATCGACAAAACAGCAATGTTGGTAATCTTCTAAATAAGTAGCTCTTTAATATAACTGCATTAGATTAATAGTGGGAATACAAATTCGTTCCAGTCAAAGTGCATCATGAAAAGTGTTTTCGTAAAACGCATCATGAGTTTATGAATTTATATTCCCTCTCATGGCAGTTATTGCTATAGCTTGTTTGTGTGCACAAAAACTCACAGTGTCTAGGAATTTGTGTGAACTTTTGCTTATTTTTTGTTTTATATAGAGCTATAGCGACACTTCGAACGCGAATGTGTCATTTAAAAAACAATTTTGTGCAAATGGAATCAAACGTCCGAATATAATTCAACATTCGTAAATAATAGGTAAAATCCCCTTAGATCGCAATCGTTGTTTTTCATTCATGGATTTTCTTTCATACTCAAACACTAGCTTGCTGTGAATTGGTTGACTATTATCAATCGAAAAAATTTAGGTCAAAACTTCAACGTTATCTCCATTCTTGTAAAGTTCTGACAAAGAACAGGTTTTGAAATGCATTACATTTTTTATATTTCGTTTAAAATTAAGTATTTTTGGAACAGCATTTATTTGATTCAATATATCAGCTTAAAATCAATTTGGGTAAACAACAGTAATTAAAACCCATAAGATCGAATGTTCAAATTCATTTGAAAGACGCTCATAAATTGATATGTTCGTTCATTAAACCGTCAAAACCTGTATTTGATTAAAAACGAAAGAATTTGCGGAAATTAGAATATTTTAGGTCATACTAAAATTATTGGCAAATGATTAAAACCTTCAAAATATACTGGTAATATGTATGATTCAAGAAGAAAATCGATTGCAGCGCCAGTGTTTCTTACTCCAAAACTTTATGACAAGTCAATTATTATAAATGTCAAAATAAAATCAACTGAAGTGTTGTAAATTCTAGTGAAACATTGAGCTGCACTGAATTCATTTAACTTTTGGTAAAATTTAGTTTATATCCATCAAATTAGACAAATAACTAAAAATGGATGAGGCACAAACGGCGTCACAGCGGCTTACTAACGATGATTTTCGTAAGTTGCTCATGACGCCTCGAAGTACATCATCATCATCATCATCATCGGGCCATGCACCTGGATCGATTCGTGAGGCGATGGCAAAATCATCGTAAGTAATTCCATTGTTTGTTTATAGTTTTCTGTATCTGAAAGTGAATTTTTTAAACAGGGGCAATGTGACAAAGCTCGATATGCCACCGCCATCCGAACGTCATGAAGCTCGTCGAAAGAAAAAGAACTTTTATGCTCAATTGAAGAAGCAAGAGGATACCAAGTTGCAAGAGTTGGCCGAAAAGTATCGTGATCGAGCGCGAGAGCGTCGTGATGGCTCAAATCAGGATTATCAACCAATTGATCCAACGAGCAGCGCAAATGCATACCGCGCCGTAGCGCCCGACTCAAAATCGGGCTTGGATGCAGCCGAACGGCGTCGCCAATTGATTCAAGAGTCTAAATTCTTGGGTGGTGATATGGAGCATACTCACTTGGTCAAAGGTTTGGATTATGCGTTGCTGCAGAAAGTGCGAAGCGAAATCATCGTGAAAGAGCAAGAGCAGGAAATCGAAATGGAGAAAATGGCCGAAATGGCTGAAATGGAGAATGAGACGAAAGATGAACGCATTCAGAAGAACGAGGAGCCCGAATATCGCTCGATTATGGGCCGAAATATCTACAATACCATTCAATATTATCGATCACGAAATGTTGAGCGGAATGAACTGTATGCACCCGGTCGAATGGCTTATTCGTATGATGTAAATGAAATCCAGGATGAAACTGAGACAGACATACCGACCACATTGATCCGATCGAAAGCCGATGTGCCGCAGAACGACGAGGAACTGCACACCTTGACCACCAATGATATTGTGATCAATAAATTGGCACAAATTCTATTGTATTTGCGTCAAGGTGGAAAGAGTAAGAAAAATAAACGCCGAGACAAAGATAAGCCATTGCTTCAGGATGATGAACATTTAGAGACGAACGATAACGATAGGAATCGGTCGAGCCGTGAAGCTAAAACTACTAAAAGCAAGACCGGTGATTCATCAATTTACGATGATCTGGATGAATATAGACCATCACGTCGCGGCGATGACGGTGCTTCATCGTCTAGCAAACATCGCAATCGGAATTACTTTGACAAACCAAGTGAGCAAGAAGAACGCGAAGCTGGAGCTATTACAGGTAAATTGCGTTCATATTTGTTTTTCAATTTTTCTTGGATCGAATATATCTTTCAATAATTGAATCATTAATCTCAATTCTCCACTACATTTCAGTACCACCACCACCGAAAATCAACTCAAACTTGATTTCGAAACTGTCAGGTCAAGTGGAAGGATACGCTGAATGTTATCCTGGTTTACAGGAAATGAACGATGCTATCGATGACTCAGATGATGAGGTTGATTACACGAAAATGGATCTGGGCAATAAGAAAGGGCCGATCGGACGCTGGGATTTCGATACTCAAGAGGAATACTCGGATTACATGAGTTCAAAGGAAGCATTACCAAAAGCAGCCTTCCAATATGGCGTTAAGATGCAAGATGGTCGAAAAACACGCAAAAACAAAACCGAGAAGAATGAAAAGGCTGAATTGGATCGCGAATGGCAGAAAATTCAGAGTATAATTCACAAACGAAAGACTAAAGAAGGCGGCGGTTCCAGAGATGGCGAACCAAACTATAAAGTCCCAAAATATTAATTGCTCTTTGCCTATAATTTTATTTAAAATTATTTTACATTCAAAAGAATTTTAATTTGAACAATGTTCAATTAACAAATTGACATTTTAGATTTATATTTAACATTTCCCTTACTTAAAATGCTGACCACTTAGAAAATAAATTGTACATCCTTATGATGAAAACTTTAATTCCAATTATTCCTATTATAATGACGTGCTTTTTCCACACCACCAAAGAATCAATGAGTTCTCTCGTGGCTTTTTTGTAATTACTTCGGGGGACTCGGGTTCACTTTGCGAAAGATCAGATGGTGGAAAATGGAATTGGCCGCTGCTTGAAGCTAGAATCGGTTTCGATGGATGCATTGAAATACCGTTGCAACAATCAAGATGAACCGAAAACTGAAAATATAAATGAATCGTTAGTAATATTTTCAATTAATGTAAAAATCTACAAAAAACTGGTGCATTTCAATTCAGTTGATGAAAAAAAAATGATTTTTGCTCTTAAATCAAAATCGATTTACAAAAAATCAAGAAAAAAGCAAAATAAACCGTCCTTACCGTTTGTTCCTGAACATCAGACGGATCGTTGAGGTTCCATGCATGGATGATGCCAGACGTATCACCAGAGACGAGCCATTTTTGATCTGCACTGACATCAAAATAAATTCTCTGATTCGTAGTAACCATTCTAGTGAATTGTCCGGCTAAAACTGGTTCAGCCATGCGCCGCAGATCCCAGAGCAACAATTGATTGTCCTTACGAGCGCCACTTAATAGCAAATTTCGTCCAGCTAAAAACCGTAGGTGCGTGACACCGCCTCGATGTTGATTTATTTGGCAAATACTACCATATTCTGACTGTCTTATATCTAGTAGCGTTATATTTGCTGACCATGAACCAATGGCTATAACATTATCCACCGAATTGCAAGCCAATGCTGATGCTGGCGACGAAATTGGGATCGAATAGTAATCACGGCCAGGAACATCGGTTCGGAATACTTTCAATGTTTTCTTGTAGCCACCAATAACATCACATCCGTCATGTGAAAAAGCTACGCTGAACGCCGATTCTACCTCATCAACTGCATCGTAGCCTCGATACGAACAACGTAAATCACCATAATATGCGTCCCACAACTGAATTGGCTCATTTTGACGAGTAGCCAGCCAACTGAAACAATTAAAATGATTGATTATTACAAATTGATCTATTAAATACAGATTTTTGATTTACCAGCACGTAGCCGGATCATTTGAATTCATAAATGGGAACCATTCAAAATCATAGACGATGCCACCTTCTTTAATGTGCACCGCACTTTGTAAACAATCCAATGGGCGTTCGGGTGAAATAGATTCACTGCCATACAAATCGTGTGGCAATTCGAAAACGTGCATTCCATCGCCATTTACGGTTGTAAGTAGACAGGTGCCATCCGGTGACCAAAGGCACCCTTTCAAATATCGTTGATGCTTTGAACTTCCTCTCCACGAGCAGCGAGACAGCTCGATTACATTATTTTCAATGAAATAATCGATAGATTGTGTTGCAGCTGCCACATCACAATCCATCGCATCTGGACCATTTTGCTGTTGTTTCTCTTCAATCGATGGAAATTCAACATCAGCAATTGATTTTTCTTCACTCGGTGTGTATTCAGTGTCGGTACCTTGTTCCATATCCGACACTTCTACTGATATATTCATATCAACTGGCTGTTCCCCATTGCTGCTATGAACAGTCGTGGTCGGTATTTTAAAAGGTGAACCATTCGTTACATCGCCTTTTGTTTCTAAATTTCCGAAACACGAAGATAACTCTGTGATAGGAGTTGAAACCGATTCATTTATATCATTTTCCTTCTCTGGTATTTCCAAAATCTCACTGATTTCATTTAATGTATCCATTTTTTTTAAAACAACCTTTTATTTGATAGCTATCGATGTTTTACCTCTATTTTTGTGCCGGTTTCTTGCACCACATCGAAATGTCAAAACAAAATCGTCAGCAGTAGGACCAACTTAAACCAAGTATTGACACATTGCGAAGCGTATTCTATGAAATGTACAATTTGTTTGACACATAACCTAATAAAAACAAAGCTACATCAATTTTTGCTTGATCATCCAAGTGCATAGGCTTAAAAAACAATTTATTTCATTTTCCAATTGAATAAATCACGAATATTATTTGAAAAATGAGTTCAATCGGTACTGGGGTAAGTGAATTTGGTGTATTAATTTGTGAGAGTGTTGAAATTTAAGAAATTTTATAGATATTCCATGAATTTGGTGTTAAATGTTAAATAATGTGATATGAGTGTGGCATTAATGCTCTCGATTTATTTTAAGTACGATTTATCTGCATCTCAATTCTCGCCGGACGGTCGAGTGTTCCAAATTGATTATGCTGGCAAAGCCATCGAGCAAAGCGGCACTGTCATCGGATTGCGGGGCAAAAATGGTGTTGTTTTAGCCGTAGAGAAAATCGTTCGCAGCCCATTGTATGAAGAAGATGCTGGTGCTCGAATCTATTCCATCGATAAACATATTGGCATCGTAAGCTCTTCAGCATTAACTTTGGTTGAAATTTACTCATGCATTTCTATTAACTGTTCATAGGCATTAGCCGGCCTCCTTGCAGATGGTAGAACCATTGGTAAGTGTCGAAATGTAATTCATTGCTGTGTGACGGAATAATTGAAAGATACGTTTTTATATAGTTCAAACTGCTCGTGAAGAAGCCGCCAGCTATCGACAACAGTTCAAACGACCCATCCCATTGAAAGTTCTGAACGATCGTCTTTCAAACTTCATTCACGCATACACACTTTACAGTGCTGTTCGCCCGTTTGGTGTGTGCTGCATTTTGTCATCGAATGATCCGCACACGGGCCCAGAAATGTATATGATCGAACCATCCGGAACATCATATGTAAGTTGCAAATAGCATGAACGCATGAATGACTAGAATTAAAAATCGTCCAATTTGATTGACTGTTCATTTATTGAATAGGGATATTATGGATGTGCAACCGGCAAGGCAAAACAGGCCGCCAAAACGGAAATTGAAAAGTATAAATTCCAGGACATGGATATCGAACAATTGATTACGGAAGCTGGTAAAATGTAAGTAGTTGAACGTAATTCAAAAACCGCTTAATTGAACAGTGTTCAATTGTAATCTGTTAGGTGTATACAAATTCATTAATTTCAAATTCATTTCGTTCATTTCCAGCATTTATCAAGTCCACGATGACTTGAAAGACAAATTGTTCAAAATGGAATTGAGTTGGGTGTGTGATTTATCGGACAGCGTGCATCAGATGGTTCCAGCCGAATGGTATAACAAAGCATACTTGGCCGGCATCGAATCGAAACGCGATGATGACAGTGACAACGAAATTTAATTGCATCACAGTCCATCGATAAACTATTCAAAAACCGATTTATTCATATTCTTTGTACGATTAAAAAAAATATTTCGTGATGAAACACAATAAAGGATTTACAAAATATCTTTACTAAACATTGGCAATTTAATACTGAAAACAAATGATTTTTTTGTGAAGCATTTAGTCATCATTTCATTGTGTCCATAATTATTTCTTAAATTCAGCACAAATTAGAGTACGTTCACTGCATCATGCAATGTCACTTTCAACACCGCCTAACCTCAATGTATGTCGACATTTCTATAGGTTTGATACACCACGAGAAACAACAACAATTGCATTTTGAAAACAAATCGCTGCTCAGATTGCAATTTGGTTGTGAGAAAGACGGAAAAGTTTGCCTTAAATTCAACAAGAAATGGCATTGCAAATTGTCCAACGTGTGGCTGGCACTCAACTGAAGTCGGCTCCTTACCTTCAGCTCACCATTCGAAGTGCTGCTGGCAAATCGGTAATCGTATTAGAATTTTTTCAAGAGTTTTTATACCAAAAAATATCTATGGTGGATATTATGTAATGTTTTCTTTAGAATAACCGATCAAAAACCCTCCGACAAATCGAAATGGTTTATCATATCAACAAATCTAATTGCTCTAAAGTCAAAAGTGCTAATGGTCTCAAGCAATTGATGCAATTGTCTAGTAAATATGATTGCTTATTATCACTTGATATAAACATCCATATAATGAGCATCAGAGACCTTTATCTGTGGTCATTGGAATCAATATCATCATATAATAAGTATTAACTACCCGGATAATTGCTTCTCAAACGGATTTTGAGGTCAGATAGATGAACCACAGTAAAAATCAAAGATTCATGGTCATTACTTCGGTTTCCCATAATAAGATGGTGGTTCGAACGCCAAATTTACTTAAATATATATAAAAAAAAAACTCTTGCCACAAAAGTCACGTTCTATTGAATAACAAGTGAACCGGTCTCGCCTTTCGGTCTCCCCACACTTTGATTTATACAGATTACTCGCTAAATTGACATACACCGCGGTTTTTTTTGGTGTTGCTTTCAAAAACAAGTCGTGAAAACGAAACCGAACATCTAGTGTGAATATATAAGTATACTTTAATTCAGTTCTACTTTAGCTTCCAAAGCAGGCGCACTGAATTGTCGCTGGTTCATTTCTGTTCAATATTTTATTTTTTGTTTATTTTTCATTATCTTGATTTAATCACGGAATTTGTTATTCCCTTTTCAACGTCAACAAATAGAGTGTTATCGAGTTCAAGCTTATAATTTTGATTACTCCCCGACCATTTTCGTTGAAATTTAATCACATTCACTTTAGTGTATGTGTAACTTTCTATTCGTACTCGACGAAATCTTGAAGTCGCTGCAATTCCTCGCATGAAAATATTATAATCAAAAATTCATATTCAAGTGTAAATTCAATTTGTGCATGCATTCGCGTTAATTGAAATTCATTCAGAAATTTAACCTTTGAAAAGAAAAACGCGTTTACGAATACGAGCGCTTTATCGTTAGCGAAAATCAGTTTAACACAAAACGTATTATCCGCACTTAATTGGATGTGGTACTTGTTTGAATGGTTGTCACATGTGCGCTGTTGATGAAAATCAATCAACAATTACATACCATTCAGGCTGGATAATTCCGCTTAAATAGTTTCATGTTAATTTTAGAATTTTTTCCATAGAAAAAAAGCGTGAACGTTTTATTATTCGTTGAACTTGAGAACGAGCACGCACTGACACCCATTTTAATAGTTTTAGACTGTGTCCGATAAACGAAGGTTTTTATCCAGTGACTTTCATTAGACATACAGCTGATACACTTGTATCAAACTAATCGCATATTTATAAGTTCCATTAGCTCAATAGCAAAAAATGGTTAGTGAATTGGCACTTTTTTATCTTATTTTTTTATATTACGTTTGAGAGTTTTTGTTAAGAGAAAATCCAGCTGGAGCTAGAATTCAAACTTTGAATAGAACTCCAAAGTGAACTCAATGTTATTTTTTCTCTTCAGGAATAATTCATTTTTATGTTCATCATTGATCTTTTGTATTTGCAGTCTGGTGAATTTCGAACTGAAAGTGATACATTTGGAGAGTTGAGAGTTCCGGCTGATAAATACTATGGCGCTCAAACGATGCGATCGAAGATCAACTTTCCAGTTGGTGGCGATACAGAGCGAATGCCAAAGCCCGTTATCGTTGCCATGGGCATTTTGAAGAAAGCCGCAGCTGAAGTCAATAAGGAGTTTGGTTTAGATCCGAAGGTGGCCGACGCAATCAGCAAGGCGTGCGACGATGTCATTTCGGGCTCATTGTATGACGATCACTTCCCATTGGTCATTTGGCAGACTGGTTCTGGTACTCAGACCAACATGAATTGCAATGAGGTAAATGCGTTCGATTTGGCCAATTTCGTTAAAATCGACAGACACTAACCGATTATGCTTGAATTTTAGGTAATTAGCAATCGTGCAATTGAGTTGTTGGGTGGTCAATTGGGTTCGAAAGAACCGGTTCATCCCAATGATCATGTAAACAAATCGCAAAGTTCAAACGATACCTTTCCAACTGCTTCGCACATTTCGGTAGCCGTTGAGTTGAATCACACCCTCAAGCCAGCTTTGAAAATCTTGCATGATGCGCTCGATGCTAAGGCCAAAGAATTCAAGGACATCATTAAAATCGGCCGTACTCATACAATGGATGCAGTTCCATTGACATTGGGTCAAGAGTTCAGTGGCTATGCACAACAAATTAAATATGCTATCGATCGTGTCGATAGTGTACTGCCTCGTGTCTATGAATTGGCTATCGGTGGTACAGCTGTGGGAACTGGTTTGAACACACGCATTGGTTTCGCCGAAAAGATGTCCGCTAAAATTGCTGACCTAACCCGATTACCATTCGTCAGTGCACCAAACAAATTTGAGGCGCTTGCGGCTCGTGACGCTCTGGTTGAAGTATCTGGCTGTTTGAATACAATCGCTGTGAGTCTCATGAAAATCGGCAATGACATTCGTTTCTTGGGCTCTGGACCACGTTGTGGATTGGGCGAATTGAGTTTGCCGGAAAATGAACCGGGTAGCTCGATTATGCCGGGCAAAGTCAATCCAACGCAATGCGAATCGCTCACAATGTTGTCGGCTCAAGTTATGGGCAATAATGTAGCTGTCACCATTGGAGGATCCAACGGCCATTTTGAACTTAACGTATTCAAACCATTGATTGTGTCGAATGTGTTGCGATCAATTCGATTGATAGGTAGATTTCTATTATTTCGAATTTTGGCTGAATTTCTTTAAGCTTTTTAAATTTTAAGGAAAATTAATTGAGCTCTTTGTCCACAGCTGATGGATCGAAAAACTTTACCAGCAACTGCGTATCAGGTATTAAAGCCAATCGTGAAAATATCGACAAGATTATGAATGAATCGTTGATGTTGGTCACCGCTCTAAACCCACACATTGGCTACGATAAGGCGGCTAAAATTGCAAAAACGGCACACAAAGAAGGCGCCACCCTCAAGCAAACTGCCATCAAATTGGGATATCTCACCGAAGAGCAATTCAATGAATGGGTTCGACCAGAAAATATGTTGGGACCGAAATAAATTTCATCGCCCATTGAGTAATGCAATCACTTTTCTGAACATGAACTGTAAAATCTCTTTTCTTTCACGCTAATAAATAATTCGATGTTTCTGTTGAAAAAATAGTCTATTTGAATTTTGCGCGCAGAGACATTTTTGCAGGCGATAATAAATGATTGGAAGAATTAGAATATCTCGTCTGTTCACTCTGTGAAATACGTCATGAACAAATAAATAAATAAGTTTCATCCTAGAAGCCATTCCTATGACAACCAATTTGCTGGGTATCACGAAATTGGCATTGATGAAGCGAATTTTTGCAACAATCATAGTGAGCAGCGATAGGTTGGAAGGTTATCAATTCTAATATTGCTTCGTAATTGTACTTCCAAATTGTTTGCTGTCGTCCGCACACAGTTCAGTATGTTCTAGATATTCGGAGTGCGTGTGTCATATTTTCGCGCGGCTTTTATTTTATGTGAAAATCATGTTGAAATTGGTGAAATGTGCTATCCAGAAGCGCTCGTTCACAACGCAACCGGTGAGAACGAAGGTCGGATTGTTGGGTGTGCCTTACAATAAAGGAACGTCGAAGCAAAAAAACGGTACCGAACTGGCACCATTGCGAATTCGGCAGGCCGGATTATTTCGAGAAATTGGCGATTTCAATGAAAATGTAGATTTCAAAGATTTTGGCGATTTGTCGATGGATGTTAAAGAATCGACGGAAGTAAGCCCGCAGAATATGTGCAATTACAGCGAATTTATGCCCTTGATGAAACGATTGAGTGAAAAAGTGCAGGCGATTCGAAGTGAAAATCGAATTTGCGTTACGTTGGGCGGCGACCATGCTATTGCAGTTGGTGTGTCTCAGTTTAATTTGTTTTGCATGTTTTTTATTCTTTTCGGAAGATGGCAAGTTTAATAGAGAGTTTTAACAGCGTAGGGTTAATGGAAATAAAGTTGTAGCGCAACTAAGATCACACGTTTTCAATAAACATGAATTGAGTACAGAAAGAAAGATGTTGATTCACAGGTCAATCTTCAGACCAACTATTATATGTAAAAGCGAGAGCTGGGTTAACTCTGAGAATTTGATTCATGATTTGGAAGTGTCTGATATGAAAGTGTTGAGAATGGTTTCGGGAGTCTTGCGCCATCAGTGGGAAAACAGAATCCGAAATGAGACGATTCGGGGCGATTCAAACGTCGATTCGGTAGGGGAGGGAGCTAGGTTTGGTCATGTTAAACGCATGGGAGAAGAGCGACTACTGAAATGGATTCTGTTCATCGAAGCTGATTGGCCGAGAGGTAGACCACGTAGATTTGAATGCGAGGGGATGTGAATGGTGTGATGAAATGCAAAACTTGGCTCTCGATCGGAGTTTGTGGAGAGGTATTGTTAGAGGAAATTGTATTAGGCAATTCGTTTCGTAAAACAGACCAGACGCTGAAAGGCAATAATGGTCTATAAATGCTTGTTGTTGATGTTTTTTTATTGTTTTGAATTTTTTGGATTTTTGTGAAATTCCCATTGTTCTCGTCCGTTCCATAGAACGTTTTCAATGGCGAATTTCATTATTTTAATTGGACTGCCTAATTTTGGTTGTATTATTGTTCAAAGGTACCATTTCTGGCCAACTAAAATCAAGCAAAAAAATATCTGTGTTATATGTCGATGCTCATGTTGATATAAATACTAATATGACGTCGCGTACTGGACACCTGCATGGAATGCCCGTAGCTATAATTGCCAAAGAATTGTCCGACTACTGGAGCCGATTGCCAGGCCTTGAATGGTACACCGATAAGTGAGTAAAATTTCTTTCTCGCTCAATTCAAAAATTTTTTTCGCAGATGTAAATGAAACTTGGAATGAAAATTTCCTCGCTATGTATTGTATTTCCTAACATAAGCCTTAACTTTTAACAAGAAACTCAGTAAATGAAATGCTTGCGGTTCGTAGTTCAAAGATTGACTTTATTCTTATCGGAGAAAAGTTCTGAGAAAGTGTACCTACCCTCTTGCATTACTTCGTCGATGCGTGTTCTTGATGAGCGCCTCCAGCAAATGTCTCACTCTATTCACTTATCTGATAAAAATGGGTGAACTATCTAACAAAAATTAAGAATAAGCATAAGCGGCATTCGATAACAAGATTAACAAAAGTCGATTCAAAATTAATTATTTTCAATCAATAGTATAGAACAACATAATAGAAAACAAAGTCTACTGATAAAAATGGGTAAATGGAGAACTAATAGATAACGAATAATATGAGCATGCAACGCATACATAATTCAAAGTTGAAACATTAAAAACAAAGATTACTGATTACAACGAAAGCTAGGAATCAAAGAATTATTTATATATTTCGTTGTTGTTGTTTATCTTTTTCTTACGGTGGTGAAAGGCGTGCAAATAACTGGTCAAAATAGACTGTATCAAGCCTACCAAAACTATCCACATTTCATAGCGGACTGATGAAGATTCTCTTGCCATGCTCTTACTTAAGTGAATAAATTTAACATATCACATTTAACATTTTATTTTGAAATTTATTCTTATAAATGTTTTTTTCTTGGGTTGTTGTTGTTTTTGGTTTGTTTGTTAAGTTTCGTTTCGAGTATTTCTTTTTTTTTTTTTTGGTTCATAGAAAAAAAAAACACAAATTGTATACATTTTATCAAATTTCAGTCTCTTAATTTTTAAACGATTTGACACAAACGTGAGCTCAACAAAAATAACGAATTGTTGGTTTCTCCTTTTTGGTGTGTGCGATATTTTTTTGTTTCAATTGTGTTCATCTCTTCAGTTTCGTATCTCTCATTGTAAATCGAATTGTTCGCTTAAAAAAATTGTTTGCTTTTTTCGTTTCGTTTTTAAAGAACATAGAGAAAACAATGTGTCCTTGTTTTTTTTAAACCTCTACGATTTATTTCTTATAGAATATCACAGTTTGAAATCGATATTTGACTAAATTTTCCATCTTCGATTTTATTCGACGATTTTTTGGATTGTTTAATTCCAAAATTGAATGTTTTCCCTAGAATAATTCGTTTTTTTAAGTTGAAATAGTTATAGAATTTGTGCGCTATTTTCGCTAATCGTTTACATTTGATGTAAATGATAATGCGTCGAATGTGTGTGCATGTGTTGACTTTCGTAACATTGCTTTTGTTGGTGGAAAATAAAGAAGAGGATCGATTTTAACGAAAAAAATTAAGAAGCATATAACCGAAAGTCTGCGGATCGGATGATTGGCTCACACAAACAAAATGTATATATATGGAGTTTGGCAATTTATTAAAACGCAAGTATGAAACAGTAACATTCAATTTGACGGATAAACCATGTCATTGAAACGGAACACTGAAAAATGGCTTTTCAAATAAAGCAAAAACTGATAAACGGTATTTTTTGGCTGTTATTTGGTTAAAAATTCATGGCATTATTTCGAAATATGCAACCGAACAGGCGAAAATTATATGAAAATATATTTAGAGAAGAGAAATTAAAACGTTTCGTTTAAAACACATAGAATATTCTAGCGATAAATGAACACAATATACCAGAAAAATTGCTTGATTGAACTTGATTTTGGTCGTCGTAGTCGTCGTCGTTGCTGTTTCTGTTATTTGTTATTTGAACCAAATAAATGGGAAAATTAAGGGGAACAAAACACATATAATATGTTTTGAAATTTGATAAAAATCTATGACATAAAATGAATAGTTTACAATGAGTGCATAACATGAACAGAGCAGTTAACAAATATTTCAATTTTGGTTATTTGAATAGGCTGCATGAATTCGGGTGTTCGATTGATTTGCGGATGTACACTGCAAATCGTATATCGCTCACCGTCGTTCAATTGATGGGGAAATAAAATGTTAGAATTGGAGGGAAAGAACGCAAAAACCCAAAAAACACTAATTGAATTGGAGAATCCATGGGAAAATAAGCTTCACTGTTTGGTAACGTTCAATCTTCGTTGTAAATTTTTCATTGAATTTTTCCCATTGAATTGACTAAAATCACATGGCCCGTGGAGCTTATTTCGCTGGAATCTCTCCGGGGCAGCAAAGTAATGTTTACGTAAAATGGGTCGCCTTTTTTTACTGATTAATAGGCCGGTGGAAATATACACGTGCTATACAGTACAAGTACATGAAACCACATTCGTTGCTCCACATTAAATGGCATTTGAATAATTTTTATATTAAAATAATGACAACATGGAAAAATTACAATGAACAAACCAAACCAAATATCGTAAAAAGTGATTATTTCATTGCATAGAACCAAATTAAATGGATATGAAAACTTTTAAATTAGAATGAGTCTGGCAGTGGTCAGGGTTTTTTAAATATATAATGAAGTAAAAATGAATGTAATATAAAGCATCTGTTAAGCCAACGCATTAAGAAGAGATCGCATCATTATTTTTTGGCGTTTGTGAGTGAGGGTCATGCGATCGCTTAGAAATACGTGGTTCGCCGAAAGTAAAGAAAGTGAAAATGAATAGTGATTTGTCAGGATAACAGACAAATGAAAAAAAAAGAGCAGAAAATAAAATGTTGGCTATACTATTTGTAATTGCTTAGATTAAAACTGACCTCAATGTAAAAAAGAAGAATTGAGCTGTAATATCTAAATTGAAACCGAAAATATACTTCAAACAATGCGAATGAACGAGAGCAAAAGAGAGCAATGGCGTCTGCGCTTTTTGTGTTTTTGTGTTAGTACTTACCAAAAATTATGAAACGCAAAAATTAATAAATTTCAATGGAAAAATCATGAGACACCCAAAAATGAAAATACCATATAAACCAAAGAAAGTAAAGAGGTAGCGTTTTACATTTAAAGACAGTGAATTGTTTTTGTTCGTTCGTTTGTTTAGCAACACGGCAACACGATTGCGTCTTCCCTTTGTTTGTTGTTAGATCTGATGCGGATTTTGGTTTCATAGCGGAATTTTGTGCAGTTTTTGAGTAAATGGTAAATGAGCAAATGCACGCCGAAAAACCGAAATGAAAAACCACAAAATTTTGGCGATGAAACAAACGTAAAATCAACGATTGATGTAAACGGTATTTGATTGTGTGCACACAAAATCAACATATAAATGGAAATATATACGAATTCACCAACGGAAAAACAAAATGTTGGACGGTTTTTTGTTTAGTTTATGTCCTGGAAAACCAAAATGAAAAACAATAACACCAACAAAATAGCCACTGGCATATGGAAATGTGTGGACGTGTGTGATAGACCAAAAAATACAGTAAAACCAACATGATTTAATGGATATTTAATTGTCAGTGGGCATTTTGTTAACAATGAATGGTTAAAAAAACGATTAACTCGATTTGATAAAAAAATGAAGAGACAAATTTAAACAAACAAAAGAAAAAACACTTGAGAAGTGGTCTGAATATGTGGTGCGAAACGGTTAGTTCGATACGACACAAATACAAAACTCGAATAAAAAACAATGAATGAAGGAAAACGAAAGACAATGTACATAATCACAAACATCCCGGGGCATCCGCAACACCCTGACGGCCGGATGTTAATGATATGGACAAAAAAACAAAACGGAAAAAAGAAAATGGAAAATCAAAAAACCGAAATTATTGGAAAATTGAAACGAAAACGATAAACTCAATGTCCAATCATACGGTCCATAATAAAACGAAACGAAACAGAAATTCAACGAAATCAAATGTAATATACATCGAATAAAATGAAATAGATCGAAACTAAAAATAAATACAAAAAGAGAAACAGAAAGAATAAGATAGAAAACCCAAGAAAAATTTCTAGCGAAAAAATTTATTAAATTTTTTGTGGTTTTTATATTACGCTGACAAAAAAGAAAATCATACATGATAAAGCAAACATAAAATTACTGTATAATATTATTTTTTTATAATAATCAATTAATCAATTAATATTTTTTGTTGTTTTGAAAATTGTAGTGGTTGATTTTTTTATCTCTCTAGCAACACTTCACTCGTATCATTTTCGGTTTACTACAGCAAATGTGTGTGTTTATAATTTGATTTGATTTTTTTTTTAGTGAAATTTCATTTAAGTGAAAAATAAAATATTTGTTGCTCTTATTTGGCATAATCAATAATTTTTTTGCTTATTTCTCGATGTCAATTCATTTTTTGTTCAAAATGAAAAGAAAAAACTTCATTTCACTGAGAGCGGGAAATAGTGAAATAAAAAACACAAAGCATTTGTTTTGTAGTTTACGGCATTGATCTACAACAAGTTAAATTGGTTAAAAATGTTTTCACCTAAATGTCGAGAGATTGTTCAAAGGGTTGTTGATTTTGTTTGTTTTGCTTGTTTTTTTGAGTGGTGTTAGAAAAGAAAAATTCTCTTTCTTAAAATTACACGAAAAGCACAGAAAATGCACGGTTAAAAATGTTACATAAAAAATAGAACGATACACAACATAAAAATTACATGAATTAATTGTTGTTTAGCATATTTGTTGTTGTTGCTGTTATCTGGATGAATAAATTGCCAGTATTTGATACAATATTTCATTTCATCTGTTCCGCAATTGGGACATACAATTGGATTTATCAACAAAATTATTACACTGGGTCATACTCAAACGTCATTAGCTGCATAAATCGGTTTTTTGTTAGGATAAATAAATAAATTGAACTGGGACATTGTTATAACTACATACAAGGTATAAACTTAAAATATAAATCTGTGTTATTGTGAAACGAAAAATGAAAAATACTTTTGTTTTTGTTGTTTCAAAAAAAAATCTTGGCGCACGAAAATTACACACTTTTTCCATCTAACCTAAAAAAACGTGTCGCAAAACCAAAAGATAAAATAAAATCAAACTTAAGATACAATAGCCGTTTTCGGATATTTTAGTATGCATTTCGCTACTTAGTGTGCCACTCTTTGGGATATTCAACCTTTGCACAAGAAAAAATATACATGTATAATGAAAACGAAGATGAAATACGAAATTTTGGTCAAATTGTTGCTATATCTTCCTCTCGTCCATCCATATCACGTATGCTAATGGTATAAAGAAACAAATGTACGCAAATGAAATTGTCTAATTGCCTCTGGATGAACTCTTGCGTAAAGTAAACGGAAAATTCTTTCAGCTAGATTTCTTTTCTTCTTTTTTGTCCTCTACGTGTTTTTTTTCCAGTTAATAATTGTAATATTTACTACACGAATCACATTGATGTGCCAATGCGTTCATTACATTTGTTTGTGGGAATATTTTTGAATTTAAGTTAATATTTAAGATTCCATCGTTACGATTGAATCGTGGATTGCCATTCGAAAATGAGAGCGACTTCTTTAAGAAATCATTTGAAAAGAAAAATTGGTTCAATAGTGAATTTTAAAATGTAGAATTTCCATTAAAAACCTTATCATCAGAGAGTAGGCGGGCGGGATAAATGTATGTATGTTTGATTTTGTCGTTATATTTTGGTATGAATTTGTGTGATTTTTATCAAATGATTTTGGTTTTGCAAGTTATATTTTGTGTTCCTTTTGTTGGGCGGCGACGTACTGAAAAATTGTATAATAGATGATTCGCCTTCATTTGTTACTTCTATTGCACACAACATCAAGATCTTAAACATCTAATGAGATAAGCTTGTTTCTTTAAACATCGATTCGTTTCATTCTTCCTCATCAAAGTTTTCTCTGGTTTTAATAAATTTTAATTTGTATATAATAAATTAGCAACTATTATTCATTGTATTCGGTATTCTTAAAATGTTTGTTTTGGATCTGTGTGTCGTGAATCTATGTGATTTTGTGGAAGAAAATGCTTTGGCCAAATTATTTGTTGTTTCCATATTTTCTGCTTCATTTTTTCTCTCATCTTCTAATACATTTCCAGACTTGTCTCAATCAAGAATTTGCACAACCATTTTCGTGTAGAATTGCCAAATGCATCCATTTTCTTAAGTATTGCCTATGCTGTCGGGCTGTGTGTGTATCTTTATGGTTATGTATGCTTGAGTTAAAATCATAGTGTACTCTTCCATTATCATTCGTCATTTTCCATTTTATATATATAATACAGTATAATATATTAAAACATACTTTTATTCTATATATGAATATTTATAGGTATATTTTATATTGGTTTTATTTATCTTTCAATTCATTTATTGATAAATTACGTTTAGTGATGGCCGTTGAAGGGCACACATCAGCATTAGCTGTGGCGACGACGGCTACTGCGGCGGCAGAGATATAGAGAGCTCTTGTGTGGCCGGCAGCCAATGCTGATGGGTGCTCATCCACAGATTTGCAGAGATTTGGTTAATAAATAAATAAATTATGCTAAAAGAATTTCATACTTATTTTTCTCTCTTCTTTTTTTCCTCATCATCATCATCACTTTTCTTCTGATGATTTTTATTCAATTTCGTCTGTGACTGGGCCACGCGGATCCCGGGCTAGTCGAACCATAACGTGTTCAATTAAGTAATACGTTTAAATCTTTAATAATTTTCTCTATTTTATAAAAGTAGTTTTGCTGCGTGTGAGTGTGTGTTTGGGTGTATTTCATACATTGTTAAACAATTTGTCTCCTTCAATTTTCACAATTATCAGTGTCCCTTTTGCAAAGCAGCATTTCGTCACACTAATTCATTCATTAGACCGTGGATGACAGTTCAATGCCATTTCATTTATATACCAATAGGTTTAAAAGAATTTAAGACGAAATTGAAAATCATGACAATGCTCATTCACAAATATTTCAAGGAATTTCTTCTTCCAAAAAACTAAAAAAAAAGAAAAAAGAGAAATAATAATTCTACGCTTATGTTCCATAAATGTTAATAAATTAGATGCATTAATCAGCTAAGTTGTTTTTTCTCTACAATTACAAATGAAGCATAAATAGATTCTCAAGTGAAATCCTTCGATTTTGATGTAGCTCAAAATTGAACGCTTCAAAAAAGAAATGTTGTTGCTTAATTAGATGTATATTATGTGATTTTGTTTTGACTAGAACTTCAAAGTTTTTTTTTTTTCTTTCACTGTTTCCATTCATCTTTTCATCTGCCTCTCTAGCATTTTTCAGCGTGTTTTATGCTTTGTGTAACATAATTTCTGATGTGCAATTTTCGCATTTAGCTATGTAATTAACCAATTAGCACACACCCATTTGTTGAATCGCCAAACCAAATAAATGAAAGTGATTGGGAAACAAAATTCGCGATGGGGAGACCTAAATTGAAATGAAATGAATCCAAAAAATTCAACACAAATATTGATGAACGTGCGCGTAGCTGATTCAAAACTGAAAAAAGAGCATCGATACGTGAACAAAAATGGGAAATTAAAATTCGCAGAGGGGGTTGCAATTACGCAAAATCGATTGCTTCTGCATAATATTCAATGAATATTTTTGTTTTCTTGGGTTGTGCGTATCTGCCCTGCTCGTTGCTTTCCATTTAATTATAGTTTTCATTTTCATTTTCTTCTCTTTTTTTCTCCCTTTTTTTATCCGGTTGCCTCCATTAACTCACATATTGCGCAACACATAACGGCTATTTAATATGAGTATTTCGTAAGGATACCGTCGCATAAAATCAATAAGGAACAAACGCTTCACAATATCAATCACCGGACACATAGTTTTTTTTGCAGAATCACAAGCTATCAAAACCAATTCAAATGAATGAATGAAAATCGTTTGGTTTTGAACAGCGCGATATTCAATGGCTTCTCAATTACATTTGCATACGACACAACAATACAACGGATGCATACACTGTCAAAAATAAACGTTAATTT
Organism: Obolodiplosis robiniae; assembly: GCA_028476595.1. Lineage (NCBI taxonomy): Eukaryota > Metazoa > Arthropoda > Insecta > Diptera > Cecidomyiidae > Obolodiplosis > Obolodiplosis robiniae. The sequence goes on along the minus strand of CM052015.1, from coordinate 11,362,913 downwards.
GGTTACGGATGAACCCTAAAAACTCGAGGATAGTAAAAGTATTGAAATTTAAGTGAAACTCCCTATAACCTCGATATAAACATGAAATTACATTTGATTCATGATAAGATTACACGGTTTTCTGTTAAATTTGAATGCATTTATGGAAATTCAGTTCATTTCAAATTGGTCCGGTTTATCCAAAGCCAACTTCATTATTTTTTTCGACAGTGTATGGACACATATAAACTTCACTTTTCTTTTATCTAATAAATGTTATGAATTATTGCACTTTTCTCTTCAAATTGTGTTTTTTTTTCTGTTATTGCTCAATGTGTCTGTCGATGGGATGATGTATGAACTGCTGAAGTTACAAGTGGAAAATCATTTCAATCAAACAAATAAAGATTGAATTAAAGCAAGACAGATTGCGCAAGATAACAATGTGCAGTTCCGATGGTCGTATGCAGTAATGAGACACACTTGACTAAGTGTGTGGATGTGACTGATTGAAAGAGAGAGAAAGTTTATGTCTGAACAATTTTGGGTATTGCAAAGAGAGAATGCATGAAATCAATTTCATTTAAAATGTGTTTGCTATTCTGGAAAATTATTCTATAAAATAGTTAGTTTTACATTTATTATGGTAAAAAATTGCGTTTTAGCTTTTTGGTTTAATCACGATTGGCTAAGGAGTATTTGTATGATGTCTGTTGTCTAACCCTTATATTAACGTTAGAACGGCTCTCTAGATTCATTGCGGCCGATTTCCATTTTGGTGTATGTGTGTGTTTATGCTTTTTTTCTTGTCTCTGTGCTTTCCATTTTTTTTTTCTCATTTTCTCTACTGATTATCAGGTTCAACATGTGTGTACACTTTCGTTACATATATATTTATGTATATATATATTTTCAATATTTAAATGATGGAATAAATTAATGGGAACTTTGTATCCGAAATTGTAAATGTCAAGGAATATCTTCCATTTAAATTCAAGTAAATGTCCTGTTTTATGCTGCTTCAATTCTACTCATTTCGTGTTGGATTCTCTCCTTCATTCGGATAGCATTTTCATTTTCTTGCATCTCATTTGGTTTAATACTTGTTTTTCCTTATCTTTTTACGGTACACAAACAACGATGGAAAATGTGAGAATCGATCCTGTTAGTATTTATTTTTGGTCATAAATACGAGATAGGATGTTTTACAAATTTCTTTAGTCGATAGTTTGCAAAAAACAATTATATGCGTCATTCGATTTATCAAAAAAAAAAAAGAAGAATAAAGTGAAAATGAAAAATGAAAATGTTCAACGGATTTACTTTTGTTTGTTTGTCTTGAAACTGACTTGAAGTACACGATTGCCCAAAGCATATCCATTGAGTGCACGTATCGCCATCATTGCGTCTTCATAGTTTGTCATGGTGACAAAACCGTATCCTTTGCACTGATTTGTGGCCGAATCTTTGATAATTTTCACACTTTGCACGGCACCAAATGGGCCAAACAGTTGCCATAGTGTGCTTTCTTCGGTTTCCGGAGCCAAATTGTAAATGAAAATACTCCATCCGCCGCCGGGTGCGATGCTGGTCAAACCATTAGCGCCTGGAATCATAACGTCAGTTAGCATTTCACCGGCCATCGGTGAAAAACGTGCCAAACCTTTGTTTACTGGATTATGCATGGCGCCGCCTATGCGTCGCGCTAGATGTGGAGCCAAAAATGTCGGTACGGGCGCTTGAAGTACTTTATTTGAATTCGAACCGGGCGTATTTGAGAATTTTACCGATATCGGTTCGGTACATCCGGGCGGCGTGGTGCCATTGATCGCTTGAATAGCACGTTTTGCTTCGTCTCTGGTATCATATCGAATAAAGCCAACACCTTTTGTTTGTGTATCGTTGCCAGCATTTTGCAAGATGCGCGACGTAATTATTGTGCCGAATGGTGAGAAAATTGTTTCCAGGTCTTGTTGTGTCATTGTTTTTGGCAATCCCGAAATGTACAAGTTGGCACCTTTAATGGCATCCGAACTCGGCCGAGCAAATGATACTTTGATCGTTTTATTTTGTAGCCGCAGCCCGTTCAATACATTCACTGCCTGTTCGGCATCTTGAGATTTCACATAGTTAACGAAACCATAGCCCAAACTTTGACCTTTTGGTGCGCCCGGATTCAATGGATCGGGAAATACAATGCTTTTATCGCGCACTAATTTCACACTTTCCACTTCACCAACACTGCTGAACAACGACCGAATCTCTTCTTCGGTCATAGTCTGTGGCAGATAGTTGACAATCAAATTGGTTTTATTTTCACCCTGGCCGTCGGCGCTTGATGCACTTGAGTCGCCACCATTTTTCTGGATTTGCTGTTGTTGCTGTTGTTGCTGCTGTTGTTGTTGTTGTTGTTGTGCTGCGCCCAGCATAGCTTGGGTCTCTAGACCTCCCGAAGCAATTGTATTAGTCATCATTTAGATTTCGTCTTGGTCTTGGTCTTCTCGTTTGAATTTTGCGTTTTTTTTTATGTAAAAAAACCCGAACTCACAGTTCACTGTTGCTCTGTTCCGGTATGAAACACGTAACTTTTCTGTTTACAACAAATTTCGGTCAATAAAAACAAAATTTGATTCAGTTCAATTGCTAACATATGTACACGCACCTATTATTCCGCGCTCAGCTTCGATGTTGCACAATATCCAAACAAGTTGATTGGTGTATTTGTGTTACTTTTATGCAATGAACCGTTATGATTTACTCGAGATCCGTCTTCTGTTTGTGTGCCAACGGATTGTACAAAACTTTTCTGTGACAATAATCGATTTACAATTTTCTTCGAATTTTTTTTTTCATATAGTTCAACAATAGCACATGCGACAGAAATATTTCGGCACGCAAGTGTAAAAAGTCAAAATGACGAGCACCACTAATAGAGCGCGCGCGACAACACGACTCACTGAATTTTACTTCATATATATATATTTGACTGAAATGTATCAATAGTGAACTCTTTCACTACATATATCACTTTATATGCGTATCGGAGAAGACTCACGGTACAAAACCACGATGCAGAGAATAAAAAAAAAATACGATTCGTTCAATCGATTCAAAAACGACGAATATAACTAGCTAGCATTCGCTTTGAATGTATTATATCGCTCTCTTCATTCAGAAATACAATTTCCTTAGGCAAAAGCCAATTTTAATTTTGGCTGATTCTTTTTTCGTATTTTATTCACACCACAGAATCAAAAGAAAACTTCACTTTAAATTTCAAAGAAAACTTTTCACGGCGTTTTATTCTAGCACGAAAAATGGTTGAAATTTTCCTAAAAAAAATTTTTTTTGTAGATGATTGTTGTTGTTTCTAGTGCTTTGTTTCTTTTTCTTGGTTTTTTTTCTATGTAAAAAAATGTACTCTTCGCTCGACGAAACGCGATGCGTTCGCTCGAAAACACTTTTTACGTATGTGCGGCTGTGGCTCTGAAATCATACGAAAATGTCTTTCTTTCCATTTAGCGCACGCCAAATACAATATGCCGAGAGAGCGGAGAGCGGAGAAGCCAACGCATACATACACGGATCGGTGAAAAGTATTGAATCGGGCAACAGAGAGAGAGAGAGAGAGAGAGAGAGAGAGAGAGAGAGAGAATGAAGAACTAAAAGGCAATTCGTAAAAACGACGAATTTTATTAGATTCTGAACGCATGCGTGTATTCTAGCGAACCAAATCAAACTGTACCAATGTATTCAGAAGGCAAGCAAAAGCCACAATCGATGTGGTCGAGCGTGCCAGACAGAGGCAGCGCAATAGATAAAGGGCGGAGGAACGAACGGGACAGACACAGACACTGAGACAGAGTACGCACGGTACGCGCACAGCCGGCTTCACACTGAATATGAAGCAGAGCATACATGGACGAATACGCTACGGATTTTGAGCTCTCTGTCTCTAATAACGTGAATGCGCATGTGAATTTACGTCGAGTTTACGTACGGAGCTTCAGTAAACAGCACATTTGCTGCATTGAATGAGGAGAGCGAAAAAACAACAATGTTTTATTGGTGCCGCTGCTGCCGCTGTTGTTGCTCCAATACAATTGCGAGTAGCACATACACCCGATTGAGAGAGAGCATTAGAAGCATCGCATACAAGTTACATATCTCATTTCTAGACATAAAAAGAACACGAAAAATCAATAGCAGTGCATTTCTAGGGTTGGAATTAGGTAAAAAAAACACGTACGATTTTGATATCGGCGCCCATGTGCACGAATGAAAATGGTCTCTTCGTTGGCCGAATTGCAAGCTTCGGATGGAAAAAAAACTGAACAAATAAAAATCGCATTCATTGTTTTTTATCATTCCACTTGACGCTTTCTGATGTGAGCATTTTGTTTTGTGCACGAAAAGAACCTATTTGGCAATAGCCCAGGCAATAGCATTTCACCAAATATCCTTTATGTCTTTTCTTTCGAAATGTTTTTGTTTGCTTAAACTTTGTTATTTATTTACAATAACTTCCCATTGTATTAACTGAAATGCATTGAGTGAGGTTTTTCGTCGGGCGCATTTCGTATATTATGTGTCCATTGACATCTAACACAGATATTATTTGTAAAGAGAGGACCCTTAACAAGGATATTAAATATGCTTCCATCGCAAACATCCCATGGGTTTCATTAAAAAAAAAAAAATTATATCACGAAGTACGTGCATTGAGCATGAAAACACCCTAGTTGAACCGGCCAACATCTCGTTAGCAACGTGCATTACAAACAACATTTGCATTATGAAATAAACTTGTTTTTAACCATGCATTTTGAATTCATTTCGTGCGCTAACTCAAATTGAGCCATTTTCTCAAAGAAAATATATTCACGTTTTCAAAGATTAGATCATTACACAATGACAGCGGCTGCCTTGCAAACTGCCATCGTTGATGCTATACGGCAAAAATAATAAAATTACACCGACTCCCACCCAAATCCAATCGTGCGTCTATTCATTCGGTAATTTTTTCCGTTCATTCAGTAGTAGTTTGAATCTACTCGTTGTGCTCCAACTCAATTCACAACATTTTCAATTCCAGATTTAATATCTCCATTGAATGGCGGAATCCACAACTTAAAATCTTCCAAAACTATGTACAATATTGTCCTCTTCCGATGAGGAAAGTAGCTAGCTTCATTTGTGCATGTTACATAATATTTTCCCTTATATTTCGGCCTCACGTTGTACGTGGCTAAAGGAAGAAATCACGCACACATACAGCTCGATTTTGATTAAAACATGTGCAGACAGATGGGCCATAATAATGCATTTACTCATAAAAAGACATTAAAATAACAATATTCGTTTGCAATAAATGGCTTATTTCGAAAATCACATTTATCTCGTTTGAACGCTCTCGCTCTCTCATATTTTCTCGATGCTCTTCGTGTTTGTTATTTACATACGCTCGAAAATGCTACAGAATTAAAAGAAAATATTAAAAAAAAAGTATGATAGAGCGCATAAATGCATGGCTTTCCCACGTTTGCAAGTCGGAGCAATGCAATCGCAGCATCGCCCGAATCGCCTATGTATTTTGTACAACGTATTTTTCGGAGGGTGAAAATTATTGATTTTTCTTTTTTCGCGCATCATCAGCATATTCTCGTGACTGACTCGCTCTCGCTCGCCTCCATTCATAACTCACACGAACAACAGTTCGATTTTTAGCTGATCCTTTTTTGTGTTGGAAATCGTATGATTGTAGGCAATCATGCCGATGCCATTCTAGGTCTGTGCTTGTGATTGTGACTGTGTGACAGCAACGCGCCGATAAATTTTTATTTCGCCTGCTTTTTTCACCATCAAAGCGCACACACATGGACAACGACAATTTAGCGAAACACACCCTATTTTTCGAAATTGACATCGGGATTATATAAACGATGCGGACACAGCAATACTCGCGTTGCCGTTGCATTCTTCGTTTTGATTTTCGCCATTTGCAACAGCGCGTTGTCTTGCCACTGAATTTCCGTGTATTTTTGAATGTATACAAAATGTAAAACATGAAATAATTTTGGTACAATTTATGGACTCGCACATAAAAATCTATGAAATAGCTGCAACCGAATAGAGAAATGCATGGACGGTCGGTGACCGCGTCTAGTTAGAAATAATAGTGCATGCAGCACTAGTCTGAATGCATACACATTCTCTTTCTCTATGGCATACACACGCATACACACGCATACAGCAGCAACAGAGGTCAATGAATCCTGCTTTTTGTTGCAGGCAATAGCACTTCTATTGCATTCACTAGGGTAGTTTTTGGTTGTCGGCTTCGCCGAATTTCGTATTGATTCTATTGTTAACAACCACCAATGCAGCGCACACATCATAGATCCGAACATGTTGAATGATATAGAATGAGAAAAACAGAAACAGTGCACGAAGCAACGCACTGTCATTCTTCTGGGCTAGACGACCGTTTCCATAGACAAAATGTCTCTCGCTCTCTGTGTATTGTCGAATATGTCCATTCGATTAACCCTATGCATTATGTTTGTCGATAGAAATACATCGGTGCATTCTCTCCCCCTCACCGACAATCGGATTCATTCGATCTTCCTGTACTGCGATTCCAACAACAAAAACAACAACAACAGCAGCAGCAACGACAACAGACGTACGAAAAATCCATGTTATGGTAGCAACCCGGCACTAATTCCATGTCATATTTAAAGCGTGTGTATCGATAAATCCGAATGCGAATAAAACAATAAAACAAACAAAAGTTAAAAACTGAAACCATAGCAAAATAGATGAAATAAGAATTATTGCTCGTGAAAGCCATTAACAAGCATTTTGATTCGTACTTTGTGAAAAATACAATGATCGATTCGATAAGAATATGCGCTATTTTTGTTATAAGCCAAATTATCCCGAGCAAAAATTTGTGATTGTCTTTTTTCAGACCGAGCCCTTAACAAAGCTTCGTTTCTTTGGCTCACGCACACACACACAATAACACAAGTAACAATGAAAATTGTTACTTTAATTTAGTTTTCGCGTGTTCTTGTAAATTTCCGATTCAACCAAATATTGCCAAGTAACGAGAGACAGAGCAAGAGAGAAGAACGATGAGCGAGACGAATAAGAAGCCGAAACTATTTCGATGTTGAATATGGAGGGTTGTATATTTCACATACACACCATTCGTATACTACAAAGTCTTACGGAACAGCGAATGCTTTTCGAATTTCAACATATATGCGAAGCGAATCAGCAGAAAGGAGGAACGGGAATATGTGTGTATAACTCGATTTTAGCTGAATATTTCTGATTTCAAGCATGAACCTGTAATGCATAGCAACTACACATATCGACTAAATGAACGTGTTCCCGTTGCATAGCTGCGAATTTATAGATTTGTACACAGCTCATCGTTATACAATACACATATTTTATATATAGAGTCAAAGTTTGCCTTTTTCCGATTCACCGTCGAGATTTTCTTCGGTGTGTGCGTTTGTTAACCCATTCAACACGAGCCAAACGACACAATTATGTATATACGCCATGTGAAAACTCACCCTATTTTTGTTTTGTTTTGCTTTTCCTTCGGACCTTTAAAAACGGGACAAAATTTCATTTACATAATGTGTTTTAGCTTTTAAACTGCTTTTCCATTGTTCTCGTCGGCTGTCGAACGCATACATTTGTGTGCCTAATCTTAATCGAACCAAAATTTTGTGCACGGCACATTTTGCGTTAATTAATCACAAAAAAATGGATTTCAGCATTTTTTTCGCTTGTCTTTCGGTCATATGTCTTATGCTCATTTTCGATGCTTGATCGATTGGTATCGAGATTTTTTCTCTCGATAATCCATTTATATTTTGGTCTTGCACTTGAAATTTTGCACATTTCAGATATGAAATTTCATTATTTGTATTTTCCTTTATCCGCCAAATGTCTTTGTTTTGAATGAATTAGCAGGTAGTCTACGGTATAATTTATGGCATGATATATTCTAGCCAATGTGCCCGTGAATAATTATTATAATTTTCAAGCGAATGCGACAGGGTTGTTGTTTGATGTGGACGCCGGCGAATGTGTTGTTTATATTTTATCGTGACTTGATGGTCAACACAATTGCTACTTCGACTTGCGTCCTTACCATTTCACCGCGTCGTCATTCAGCTGTTTTTTTTTCTCGAAATGGCATAAACAAATCGATAATACGTTTCTCATATCGCGGCTAATTTATTCGGTGCGAGGGTGAGAGACTCTTTGAATACTTCCATTTCATAAAAATACGCACACAAAGCGCGCTGCTGCTGTTTTGTTTGTATTACATAACAGTTTCAGTCGGATGAAACAATAGCGATTGCGATCAAAGCCTGATGCCAGTTGTCGAGAACAGCAACCACCAATTCCATATTTATGAATGCGAAGTATTTTGTCTATTTTTCAGCACGTGCGATATTCGCTGTAGTATTCCCAACTGGAACCGAACCAGTCCAAACAGCTCGTCCTTTCCTCTTACATAATTTATGCACGCACTGAAAAATAACACATAAAGTGCAACGAGTTTTTTCTCGTAATTACACAGAGAGTTGAATACAACTGCAGCGGCGGCAGCAGCAGCATTGAAGCTAATATCAAGGGTGCAAAGACCGGAAATTTCAAGATTTTATTTATTCATGCAATGTTCGTTCTTTTGCGAGACATATCCAGTTTCAGCACATCGTGGAGATAGACTTAGTTTGTTAGGGTCGAGGTGCCCCGTAAAAAGGATGCTGTAATTAAGCATGTTCGATAGAAACGAGAATAAAAAAAACAATCGACAGGCTTTCAAACTTTTCACCCAAATTAGAAGCTCTGAAGTGTGAAACATGTGTGTTTAGAATTTGACTCATTCGAAATGTGGAACACACACGTGAAACCAAACGCGAGTCATAACATCTGCGCCACTCGCAATTTGCATTCCATTTGCCGTTCTATGCATGGCCACTCAAAATTCACATTCCAATTTCGTTTACAAAAACCTTTCATTTTAATAGTAATAACAAATTGTATGATAATTATCCGTTCGTATTTGCATATTTGCAGATTGTCATTACAAAATATCGCATACATTGGTTTACGCGCTGTTGATCCAATGGAACGATTGATTGCCGATAAATTCAACATTAAAATGCTTGGAATGGATGTAAGTGTCGAGGCAAACAATGCCTAAATATTATAAACTATCCGCACCCTTAATGATTTCAAGTGAAATTTATCATTTTTCAATTGAAATTTCTCTTTTTTTCGGGTCAGCATGTCGACAAATATGGCATTAATAAATGTATTGAAATGGCTATGGACCATATCGATCCGAAAAATGATCGTGACTATCACATCAGTTTTGATATTGATGGATTGGATCCGCTTGAAGCGCCCAGTACCGGCGTTCCGGGTATGTGTTTTTGTTGTTGTTGCTTTAAATTAATTTGAATGGGAATAATTCAATGTATTTCTTTTTCAATGGGACAGCTCCTGGTGGTTTGACGCTGCGTGAAGGCATCACAATAATTGAACGAACTTTCGAAACTGGTCGGCTGTGCGGTTTGGATTTGGTTGAAGTTTGTCCGAATATTGGCGATGCTAAGGAAGTGAAGAGAACAATCGATGCAGCCATTCAATTGGTCAAAGCCGCCTCGGGCAATAGGCGTAGCGGCAATTTGCCACTTGTCCAAACCAAAATACCCATATAAATTAGGCATTTCTATTAAAGTTCGTTGAATGAACTTGTTTCCCATTGTAAATGCACAATTTTATATATGTCCTTAAATGTGTAAAACTCTACATAAAATAAATCTATCGATTTCCATTTGCTTATTAAATAAAATTTCGCTCGTGTTATAAGAATACTTATCTTGGTCCGGAGAGTCTTTTGAAGAGGCCACATTTTCATTGAAAATGGCTCCTTTTTTATCAACAAAAGCGCTTTTTAATTGAATTTTCACTTCTAGCACTTTCATTCATCGATAAAACAAAAATAGCATAAAAATCACGTTCTCGTTCGTGCTATTTACTTTTTTTGCCAGTCTCTGCCGAAGATTAAAACGTTTTCTATTCGTGTTGGCGTTTTATCGCATGGAGGAGTTTATTGTTCGTGTTTGATCTATGCCTAGAATGAAACGTGTGTAATTCCAAAGTATTTTATTGCATCGAAACCTGGCACCGATATATAGCAGCACGATATTTTATCAATGTATTTAAAGGAATCGGAAAAAGTGCAATAGCCTCTGAATGATGAGGGGAGAGAATGATGCACACAACATTGAATCATCTCTCATTCGCTTTTATTATTTTCATCCAAAATGCTTTTCACTTCTTATTCGCTTCGCTTGGCTCACCCCATAACATGATTCGAAGTAAACCATTTCTTTCTTTTTCGACCCGTTGCTTGAACGTCTTCGTTTTGCCGTCTTCTGCAAACAAAAATTATTGGCATAAATTGCATTCAACGAAATGATAAACAAGCTGAAAAAGTATTGAATTTTCAGAGGATGAGCAAATTTTGAATTGAAGAGAGTGATTTCGGATGCGTTAGAGTTGTTCGGAGAATGCAATTTCAAAGCCATGGGTTTGTTCTTCATTGTTCTTATCCTCTTCCTTTTGATAACCACTTCAACTAATCAAATAGATGTTCGTATTGTCTTTTAAAACATCCTGTCCCAAATATTTGTTCTTTGGAACCAATTATCTGCATCCTTCATATACTGTCGATAATATCGAATTAATGTTATTGACATCACAAACATATTTTTCACAATACTCACAAAATTACATTTACATAAACTTTATAAAATAAATATAAATTGGTAATTTTCTGGAAAACACTATCGTCGCACCATCTATTTGTGAAATTTGAACCATTCCAGCAGTTGAAATAGACGCCATTGGAATCGCATGGAGTCGGTCAACAAATTATTCTACACAAACGGCCGTAGCTCAAAAAAGCAATAGACAAAAAAAAAACACTGAATATTACATTAATAAATACATTTATTTCACTTTGGTATTGCCGCTTCAATTTCATTAACTTTCACCAATGCCTCTGCCAATTGCTTTAATTCGCCATTTATCTGTCGACATTTTTCGGTGGTGTAATGACATTTTGCTGCGTTGTATTGTATCTTTTCCATAATCTCTTGATTCTTTTGAAGATGTTCCCTTAGAGCACCAGTCTCGAGTTTCACTTCAGGCAATTTAATATCTTCAAATACTCCGTTTCGCATATGATTGAGGTGCTTCGCATAGAATGTCTTCAATTTTGTTTCGTATTCGATTGGTGCTGCTCGTCGTACAGCAATCACTTCTGTTAGCAAGTTGTTCAAGGATTCCGAAATCATTGTTGTTTTTGGTTGCTGCGTCTAAAATGTTCAAGAAATAATTAACATTAGTTTCGTTTAAATGCACGATTCCTTCGAACGCATTTGTGTGTTAACAACATCACAAACATTCATGAAACTATTTTTCTTGAGGGTTTACCATTGTTCACATGCAAAGTCCGAGTTTAATTTTAAAACTTCTCGACAAACGCACGACTTCTGTTCAAATGTAAATAAGCTATTCCAAAAAATTAAATCCAATGTGTGGCTTCGATTTTGTTAACAATTTCAGTTGTTTGACACTTATTTGAATAGTTGTTGATGCAGTGATTGTTACAGCTCACTTGCATATGTCAAACAGAGTCGTGGCGCAGGGTTGGAATGTACAAACTCATTTGTGATGCCGTACGCATTGAGACAAATAGATCGTTAAAAAAATCTGTCAGTGAATTGGTTTTTATTTAATTGATTTGAAAATGTTTCCACTCTTTTCCGTTAACAAATTCTTATATTAATATTAAATTTATTTTTTGATAATTTTGTTTTTTTTGCTGTTATGTTAAAATTTAGATTTGGAATGAAAAGCTGACGGTTCATTCATTCCGGTTGTTATCATTGATATGGAAAAATCATTATTTTGAGCAAAGAATATAAGAAGAAGCACAACAAATCCTAACAAATTGGTTTCGGCTTCTGTATAATATAAACTAGCACATGGAAGCTGTATCAAAGTTATACAGAAATCCTGAGATATACATATGCCGTAAATTGTTTTTGAATAAATACCAAACCGGTGACGTTAGATTTGTTTTTTCGCGATGATGAAGTTGTGGCTCACAAATGTGTGCTTGCAGCATTGAGTCCCAAGTACGAGACGCAGTTTTACGGCAATTCAAGCAAAAAATAGCTCAACAGTCGAGGTAAAAGATGTGTCTGCCAGTGCCTTTGAGGAATTTTTGCGATTTTTCTACTTGAATCCAGTCAAATTAACCGACGAAAATATTGAGCATGTTTCAATCCTGGCGAAAGCATCTCTCGTTAAAGAGTTCATCGACGAATGTATCAAATTCCTGTCCGCAAGGCAATCAACTAAAAATGTGTGTCAGGGGGAGGAAGGAGGAGAATAAGAACAGGAAGTGTTAGAACATTGTTTGATCAATCCTTGTAATTATAATGTTGATTTTTTTGCTTATGAAATTACAAATAATCGGTTCTAATCAATCAAATTAAACAATATTCATTGAACTTATGTTTCATTGTGTATTTATTTGGGTGTTACGCAACCGAAAAGTATAATTCAATCTAGTTGTTAAAACATATAATTTGAATCATCAAAGATTTTACTTTAGTTGAAATTATTTATGCACAACTTGATTAAAAAAGTTGATTAAAGATGTCAATATTATACATTTAGTATCCCCATTATTAAACTATTTAAAGCTACACGCATGCAAGTATACGTGAATACGGCCAACATTTCCCCTACAAAAAACGCTTTGTTCATCTAATCTGTATAATAGAGACTGCATTTTGGGTAGATAAGTTTTTTAATTTATTCCAGCACCTGTAGTGAGATTCACTTTACGTTAATTATAATTAACTATATTTTATCAAAAATATGCAACATCTCCAGAGTTTTATAATTATTATAAAGTCTTCATATTAGAATCTTGAGCAGTCTCTCAATTGCGAGTTAGCCCATTCTTAACAAATTATCCCATTTTTTTCCAAATTTTCGCTATATTTATTGTAAAATCTCTGGATTACTTAGTTTTTTCATTGACACGAAAATAAAATAGACACTTTAAATCCATCAACAACAAAATTAAAACTATTGTAAATGTTCTGATTTAATGACAAACGATTTGAAACCCGAATTCATTAATAATTAGTGCGTGCATAATAAATGTAGCATTGTTTCACTCTGTTTTATAGAGTTTCCCCAATTAATTCGTCCAAATTTTCATATGATTCATCCGTGAACAATAGGAAGAATCGCCGTTCAAAAGTCTTTTCAGACCTATTTTTCCAGTTTCACGCGATTAAATGGTTTTAAAACCATTGATATGATGGGTAAGTTGAAAATGCCACGATTTCGAACAATATTGAAAAAAGAATAGATGAATACAAAAGAAAACAATGTTTCTTTAAATATTTATAGCAAAAATGATTTGAAATGAATTCAAAATTTGAGCTCATAGCTTCGAATTTAATATTTGTTCGCTTTAAAATGATTGTGATTACGTGTACTGATGAGATGAAACTATATGCACAACACTAATTAAGGACATGATGACCATATTCGAATGGGGAAAAGCCAGAAAATACCGTGCAATGAACTCAATATTGTGAACGAATTTAGTAAATCAACGAAATAAATTGCAAATACTTGGCTACATACTGTATACAGTGAACGAGATTGATTTCATAATGAAATCCAAAGGAACATGTTTAATTCTCTTTTAATGCATTCAAATACGCAACACGTTATGCCGCATGAATTTGTCTCGAGTAAATTCACCGAGTATAAACGACCACTTTATTGAATGAATTTACCGCGCAACATTCATTGAGGAAACATTGCTTATGAATTAGGCATGTATCGAAGATACAAAAGTGGATTTCTAAACAAAAAGGCCTAACGAAAATGTTTTTGTTCATTTTTATTCGGTTGGGTCAAATGTCATCGGTTAATATTCCATTTAGCTTACTAGAAGCATATATATTCTATAGGAAGCATTTCAAATGTGTCCAAACACTTTAGTATGTTATCAAAATTTGAACATTTTTTCCGAATGCCCACGAATAACAGGCTTAAAATAGAGGATTTGTTCAAAATGCACTAGTCAGTTTTTAAGAGTGTTTCTTAAAACAAGTGTATTTGGCGGAGCAAGTTTATATTTTTGTGAAAACTCTAGTTTAAGATTTTCCATCGTTTCGGAAAAGATGTATTTGCGTTCAGTTTTGATAATAATGATCAGTATTGATAGTTTGCCAATGAAGATGAAGAAAGCATTGTTTGTCTTAGTGCTCATCACTTTAAGCAGGAGATTTTGCTTTAATTTCCTTAAAACCCTTGCGATTCTTTTCAGTGAAATCATTTGTGGTTCAATAGAAGCAAGAGATGCGACTTGTACACTGACTACGATACTTAATTTTTTTCATCACTCGAAAAAATTCCAATATATCTTTTCAATATTTCACACAATTTACCAAGAATGTGAGAAAACTCGATTGAAGCTCATTTTCAAGATTGATTCCATATGTTAAAAGCTTAATTTTAATCTTTTTTTATAGATCAGAAAACACAAGCTCTTCATCTAACTTTAGTCTTACACGGAATGCTGGAGAATTCACCGATGTACTTTTCCTGGCGAATCGATGTTAAATACAGAATTACATTAAAAAATATATTGCCGCTTTGGTTGGCAAAACGCAGTGATCAATCTATTTTGCTGGATGTTCGAATAACAGCACGCTACAAAATTAAATAAATCTTGTAGGAATTATGAATGTAATCAATGTATTTTTTATTAAAATTTAAAAATAAAACTTATGGATAGACCATTCTAGGAAAAAATTTGTTTAAATGTCGTTTTAGATCGATTTCAGTTTATTCTTCAGCTACGATAAGAGTGTATGACATTCGATATGAGACAGACATTATCGATCAAAATTATAACTATTTGACAATATTATTTTCGTTGATTATTTTCTGCGCTTTTTGAAAAGGTTGAAAAATCAGGCGAGACATTTTTTCCTTTTACGTGAAATGCGTTCATTAGAAATCAAAGAATTATCAGGAAAATCAGAAACAAATCAATAAATATTCACAAAAAAAAAGTTGGCTTGAAATACACGCAAATCTCACTTTCAAATGGCATGAGACGCATATTTTTGAATTTTTCATTTGACCTCAGCGGCCAAAGCCTGTCGTTTTAAAAAATACTGGACGCTTTTAAAGTCCAATCGGTGACCAATTTCAATTATCACAATATTTGATAAAATTGGTTTCAAGCTTAAGCGATAAATACACGGTAAATCCAAAGAAGCCTATCAGTTTTGCCTCGTGTGTTCTGATTGCAAGTGCATCAGGGAATTTCAAAAATAAAACGAATTTTCTTTATATATTTTTGTGAGAATTCATTTCAATTCATATTTTATTTTTTCTCCCAGTTTTCGGAACAATGTTCGAAAAGATATCTTTTCACATGAATCCTTTGAAATTGAATCGGTCTGTGTTAACGTTGATGGGTATCTGTGCTGATTACGAGAACATCTCGATTTCAAAGAAGATCCGAAATCAATTGATTTATGTATTGATTATCAGCATGCAAGCAATAAATATTGTTGTCTGTTCACTTTATTTCATCAAATATTTTTCGACCGACTACGATGGAGCGATTTATGCGCTTTTAGCAGCCACTGTTGTGAGTTGTTTGGAATATATTTTGATCACCTTGCGTTATCACAGCGTGAAATTGAGAACGATCTTTTCGATGTTGGATGATATTTACCGAAAAAGTACTATTTCACCTGTTTTTATCTAAAAGTGCCTCTCATATTTCACAATTTTAACATGTAATTTCAGATAAAAATACAGAAGCTTTCATGGCTTCTTCATATGCCAATTGGATTGCAGGGATCGTTTCATTTTCATTCATACAAGTATATACCCCTGGCTTTTTTATCATGTCAGTTTTTGCCACTTCATTGGATATTACGCGATGCTATTTCAGCGATGGATTAACTGACGTTAAGTGTCTTTTAATCCCATATAAATATGTGTGAGTAGAATTTTTCAAATAGAATCAATTTCTTTGCTAATCATTTTGCACCAGTAATGAATTTCGAATTCTGTTTACAAGTTTACCTTGGGATGAAGACACGTTCTCTGGCTGGTTTTGTACTTTTCTGTACTCAGTATGTTTTGCGGCCGCTTACTTCGTAATAAATGCCTATGTGCTTGCTGCTTTCGTAACAATTTGCGTACAATTTCATTCACTGCGGCTGCATTTCGAGAGTATTTTGTCAAAAATAAACAGAATTTCGGAAAATGATGCTTCTTATGATGGAAAAATTAAAAATATTCTTTGCGAAGCAATCGCTTCTCACATTTTGACGAAAAAGTATGCGAAAATTTTACACATACATTTGCAATGTATCAATTGATAGCTTTTGTTTGAATTTTATTAATCGTATCTACTATTTTGATCATTTTCAGATTGTTAGAAAATATAGCCGAAGCATTTAGTGGCACTTTATTCGTACAATTGCTTGGTGGGGTGATTTTCATGAGCACCAGCCTTTTTCAATTGGAAATGGTATTTTTTATGGAAATCGCTCAAGGAAATAGACATGAATATGTTGTAATAAAAATATCTTTCGCTAGGTGCTAAAAAACATCAACGTTTACGTCATGACTGTGTTAAATTGTTTGATTACAAGCATAGCCAATTTGTATTTGTATTGTTTTGCGGGCGCTTTTCTCACCGAGAATGGTCTACTGTGTGCTGATGCATTGTTTGAGGTCAGTTGGCATAAAATGCCAATTAAATTTCAAAAATATTTCATTTTAATGATAGCTGAAACGCAACGACCCATCTATCTTGAAGGATATGGAATCATTAGACTGAGCTTGGAAGCATTTACAACAGTAAATTGAAATATTTGTTCCAGCGATCATGTTGTAAGATCTGTTTGTTTGCAGATGTTACGCGCAGTACTCAGCTATTATCTGATGTTCCGGACTTTGTCGATCGAATAGATTGAAGAGCAAATATTGCAAATTAATGCCATCAAAATATTATTAAATGTTTAGAATATATTAATCTAATTATTGATATTCGGCCGAACATGCAATTATGCTGTACGAGAGAGCTTATATCAAGTAGCAAGCAGCACACATATAAACGTATTCAGATGAGTTGCCAACAACTTGGCTCACTACAACAATACGATAGAAATTTAGCTATGAGCAACAGTCTTGTGCCGTTGCTCAGAAGAAGAGGTTCAATTATTACAAAAAAGCAGAAATAAATTATTTTTCACTGATTTTCTATTATTTGGTAAATAGAACAGTTTGAAAATGTAGTGTTCTTTGGAAAGTCTTTGGGAGAAGTTCAATCAAATTTTATTTCTCCATTTTAGTCTGAATTATACTCTGAAGAAAATCTCGAAGAGCTATGAATTCCATAAAGTTGAACCAATACGTCCTAACTTTAATCGGAGTTTGTGCAGTTAATGTGAATACTTCATCGACAATGAAGATGTGAAACATTTTGTGGCATGCATTAATGGATATAATGTGTATCATAAACATTTTGGCATGTTACATTTACATCGTAAAATATTTTACAACTGATTATACTGGAGCCATGTATGCACTAATGGCTGCAAGTTGTACAGCTTGCATATTATACACTTTATCAGTTTGCGCTTTCATTCGGAAGAGCTCGGGACAATTTTCTCAACATTGCAAATCTTGTATCGAGAAAGTAACACAAACAAATGATCAATTCACATATTCCTCAAGCTTGACCAATTTAAATTATTTTAGACGATAATTCAGAAGCATTTAAAGCCTTTTCCTATTCCAATCGGATTGCAAGAAAAATTTCGGTTTTCTTCATAAAATTGTACACCCCTGGATTTTGCATGATGTCAATTCTTGCTACTTCATTAGATGTTGGACGCTGCTATTTTCGCGATAGCTTAACTGATGTTCAATGTCTTTTGATACCATACAAATATTCGTGAGTCAAATTTGAAGAGTCAAACAATTGTTGTGAGATCAAGGTTTGGTTTCAATATTTTTTTTTTTTTTTTTTTTTTCAAAATTCGTCAAAGTTTTCCATGGAGTGAGGACACATTTTTGGGTTGGTTTTTCTCGTATCTGTATTCATTATTTTTTGCAAGTCAATATTTCATTGTGAATGGCTATTTGCTTAGTGCCTTTGTCACAATTTGCATACAATTCCATTCATTTCGCATCCATTGCGAGTGTGTTCTATCGAAAATACATAGAGTGTCCAGAAATGATTCTGCAAGCGATACTCAAATCATGAACATTCTTTGTCAAATAATCCGATTCCAGGTTTCGATGAAAGAGTAAGTAAGACTCAAAAATCCTTTATGTTTTGCTTTTTCAATTAATGTGTTCACTAATTTCTTATAGACTATGTGAAAGAATAGCAGAAACCTTCAATGGGACTATATTCGTCCAAATGCTTAGTGGCGTTCTGTTTCTGTCAACTGGCATTTTTCAAACAGAAATTGTAAAAAGAATTCACAGAAGTAAAAATCACAGAAAAATTACAATACTTTTATTACAGGCATTAAAAAATCTCAATTTTTACGTGATAAATGTTTTGAATTGCTTTTTTGTGAGTACAGCGAATTTGTACTTATACTGCTTCGCTGGCACTGTTCTCACTGAAAATTGCATTTTGTTTGCCCGCAATTTGTTTGAATCGGATTGGTATGCAATGCCCAATCATCTTCAAAAGTATTTTATTGTAATGATAGCTGAAACACAGCGACCGATCTATCTTGAAGGCTACGGTATTATTCGACCGAGCCTGGAAGTGTGTTTAAAGGTAAAAATTATTAAGTTCTCAATCGCTGATGATATTGGTCAAATATTCTTCTTTTGCAGATGGTGCGAACGGCATTCAGCTACTTTTTGATGTTTAGAACTTTAACATACAAATATATTTTTACTACGATATTGCATATGAATGTTGATTCTTTCGATTAGGCAACGGAACAAAATTAAATGAAACTCCGAAATAGAATAAAAATGGCCTCAAATTACAACAACAAATCTTTTTGAAAAATACTTCGCGTTGCTCTTTGATTTTCACATTTTTTTTTTTTCAAATAAATCTGAACATTATGTCCGTGTGTGTATGAAGCAAAATATGTGCATTAGTTTCTTAAACCCATCCTTCCAACCTTCTGAATTTTCCAACCTTTTTTAAATTTCATGAGAATATAGTGGTGCAATTATTATAGTATTCAGAGAGTGAAGTAAATAAACAAATTGTATTAATATATAACAATAAGTTTCCAAGCTTCATGACAAATCAAGTTAGTGAATGAATCAATATATATTTGAATATTTGAATTCAATAAAAAGAATGAGCTGACTGAGGTTCAAACTTTATTGAGTCTTCGAACATTCAAATAAAAGATATATTTTATGAGAGTCAATTTGAGCCAACATAAAAATAGTTTCAGAACTTCATTCATCAGAGCTTAAACCTGCTGAATTATTTAGCTTTTTCAGACTTTGTGAAAACAGCAGTTTATGAGCAAACTTAATATAAGTTTCCATAAGTCTAATCCGAAATAATTTCAATGAATTCGAAACCTACACATCATCAGCAATGTAATTTTTACTCGCTGAGTAAAGTACATATTGTTGATCTTGGACTCTCGAGAAGCCGCTTTTTGGCAAAACATAGTTTCAATGGATTTGATTGCACTGAAAAATCAGCGAAATCTCGCAGTTTGGCCTGGACCAACTTCACAATTAATTTCGCTAGTCTAGATATCATGATATAATCAATTTAACACATAGCATCTACACATACTTTCATTTTTAGTGCTACCCGGCCACCAAAATTTACAACTAAATTGGATTTAAAGCGTGATATCCAAATTGAATAATTCAGGTCTATGATGTAATTTGACCTTTAAAACTCACGTATTTTGAACATACATTTTGTAAACACTTTAAATAAATAAAATATATTTAAATACTATTGTAGAATATGGAATGTCGTTGAATGTTTATGTTTATGTTTATCACTTCTAGAAACTCACATTTCTATGCCATTTCATGATCAAGATCCGAATCACGTTCACTTTGAAAGCAAAGACCGCTTTGGTTTTTCCTCTAAGGGCGAATATGTTTTTTTAAAGTTTTTTTGGATGAAATCTTTTCGAACTTTCTTTGGAGTTGCTGTTTTCACAAAAAAAATATCTTAGTCACTTTGTGCTTTTAAAATTAGAAAAATATATCAATTTGATTCCAAACGATAATTTGTAAAATTTCATTTGAGTTTCAAGGTAATTTGCATAACTTCTTGCTGTGAAGAGTGAACTGTCAGCATGTCAATATCTGCTGAACAAAACATGTGCATCGTTTTGTAAATCTCAAGTTCCAAAAGTTTGAAAAATGCATGATGTTTGAAAGATATTTCTAAGTTGAATACAAAAAACGCGACAATGGAACATTGATAGAAAATCGATTTCATCAATTTATACACTAAAATGCACATGGAATGTAGTCCGAACATACGACATTTACATTTTTTTAATCTTTTTATAGATTTCTGGTGCTTATGGCGAATTATTCATGCGTACATCAAAGTTTTATAAAAGATGAATTGAATGCAGGAAGAAATTGCACATTCCGACCAAATGCATGAATCCTTATCACATTCTATCGAATATGACTTGAATCAATAGAATCCATGAAGTGACAGCCCACTGAAATTCATACATAAATTAAACTTGCAATGCAATGCTGAGAGAGGTGTGGCAGCTTTAGCAACGAATTCGAATTTCAAACCAATGAATTTCAAATAAGCCTTGAATAAAACTCTAAATTTATTATTCGTTAATTTTAAAGTTGCAAGAAAAGGAGAGTGAATCAATGCAGCTAAGAAACATCAAAAATTCTGTTCAGTCTCTTTCAAAGTGAATTCATGAACATATATCTCTTTAGAGGGCTCTGAAATTAAGAGAATATTTTCATTTCGAATTTTTTCAAACCTTGAATACAAAACAAACTGAAATAAAAATTGTGAAAACAAATATTTGATAATAATCACCTGGAATTTTGTGCAAAACAGTTTTGGGTTTAATATCTCAAAATTGCATCAGAATGAAAAAAATGAAGCCTTTGGTGACAACACGAAAACTCCTAACATGGCATTGCCTGCATCCGGCTAGCGATGTCACTAGCAAGCGAAAAAAATTACTTTACACCATTTTCAGTGTAGTCGTTCTTGCATTTCTATCGCTTAAGATCGTGGCTAGTGCAGCTTTTGCCTGGGAGTATGTATCAACCGATTTCGAAGCGAGTTTGTATGCAGTTTTTCAATGTTGCGCTTGGTCACCATTGGTGTACACATTCATCACTGCTTTTCTCTTGCGCCACAAAACAAGTGCACTTCTGCGAAATTTGGCTGAAATCTACAATGAATGTAAGTTATATATTTTAAAATCTGTTTAAAACGAATCCTCCGAGAAGTGTTAACCATTTTCTCAATTGAGAATATATAATTTGTATTATCTGAAATTGCTGCATTTAGACGCTGGCGACGAATCATTTCAATTTTTGGCACATGCAAATAACAAAAGTGAATGGATTTGGAAGATTTTCTTCAAGTACATGATGCTTGGAATTATCGTCAGTATAATTTTATTCAGCTTGACTTCTGTATTTTTCTGCTTATACATCTATGGCAATTTCGACCGTGAACACTTATACTTGCCATTTAAGTTGTTGTTAGTAGAATTTGTTCCATTGTTGGTAAAACTTTTGATTTGAAATTTAAAGAATTCCGTCATTTCACTAGATTGCCATGGGATCAATCTACGAAAATGGGATATTTCGGCGAAATTGTCTTCAGCCTCTGCACGCCTGAAGCTTATCTAATTTTCAACGGTACATTGGTTATACTATTCATTTCAATTTGTTTGCATCACGAGGCATTTTATGAAATGTTACGATATATTTTGACGAAACTGGACTTTCCGCAAAAAGAGAGTGATTCCAAGGGAATAATATGTAAAGCGATCCATATCCACATCTCGGCGAAAGGGTGAGTCAAAAGTGACAGTTCTCCCTTTGAAAAACCTTTGCATTGATTTTTCTACTTTTTTTTCGGTTGCAAGATTGTTTAAAGATTCGGCGGATCTCTACTCTTTTTTCGTGTTCATAAAATTGATCATTGCTATGTTGGCTCAAGCATTCGTTGTTTTGCAAGTTGAACTGGCAAGTATAATAATTACCGACAAATGATCTGTCTCTATTTTATTGAATGCTTTTTCAAGAATTTCATTTTCAATTAAAGGCACTTAAAAGCCCAAGCATGGAAATAACAATGCTTTTAACGGCAATTTTTGTTGGCAATGGGTTTATCTTTTGTTATTGTTACTTTGGCAAAATGGGCTCTGAAAGTTACAAAAAAATGTTGAACTGCTTGTACGAATGCAATTGGTACGGACTTCCCGTAGATTTACAGAAGTTTTTCATCATTATGATCGGAAATGCTCAAAAACCTGCCGTCTATCACGGCTTTGGAATCATTGTGTTGAATTTGGAAACTTTCGCCAAGGTACAATTCATTTTTGCCGCTTTATTTGTTCAGTTACATATTTTGCAGTCTTTAATTTTACTGAGATCAATTTAACATTTGTTTCAGTTGATGAAAGCTATGTTTACTTATTACATGCTATTTAGAACCATTTCATCGAACTAAATACCCTGAAAGTATTGACCAATTAGAGAATACCGAGCTCAACTGCACCGAAATATTTATATCACAGTTAATAGTTAATACAATTCACGTTGATTTGCTATCACATAATAAAAAGATTATGTAAATTCTAATAGTTGAAAAGGTATTTTTATGTTCAACGGACAAAACGAAAGAAATAAGATATTATACAATATTTTGAAAATATTATTTCACAGTGATTGTTGCGAGTCGTTCAGAATGTTCTTATTTTGCGATAATCGATGAAAACGTTGAGTAATGAATTAAAATAATAGGTATACCGGTTGAAAATGTCGTTACTGCAGACAACTCATATGTATGACTCTGAGGTGAATTTTGGCTATGACAGCTGTCACATCAGAAACTTCATGTCATTGTCTAATTATTTCAGTCTAGGTTATTGGTCATTAGTGAAAATATTTTTTTTTTTTTTGTGAAGCCGTAAAATGTCTACATACGTGCCACCAAAACAACATTTGCGGGAAGTTTTAATATGCTCAAATGGGATGTCCTACCCCACCCGCCGTATAACCCAGACGTTGCTTCTTCCAATTATCATCTCTTTCAATTGATGCATGGCCTGCATTTCTTCAATTATGATGAAGTCAAAAATTGGATCGAATTGTGGATAGCCGCTAAACCGATCGATTTTTTTAGACGTGGCACCCACCCCTTGCCACAAAGATGAGAAAAAGTTGTGGCCAACGATGAATAAAAAACGACATTTTCAACCGGTAGACCCAAGCGGACCGTGCTTATATGGAAATTTACAGCTATTTGAGAGTATGCCAACTGACCGCGCCATCTTATTTTACATCGGTGAACTCAATTTAGATCCATTGTAATACGAACAAAATTTTTATTGATACAAATAATAAAACAAATGAATCATTGAAACGATTGAAATATCACATCAATACTATTGCCCAATAGATGGCGCTGAAGAATAGATATCATTAAAATGTCTCAAATAGTACGGTCCCGTTGGGTAGACCTATTAAAATTTCTGAGAATTTCTTGGTTGAGATTTGATTTCTGTTTGATCTACACAGATATTTAATTGTATTTAAATTTTTTGACCCGCTGTCTAATCACGGCCACATTTGCACATATTCCAACATCAAAATTGATTATCTATAATATAATGTGCTAAGGTCCAACCAGAGTTGAACATTTCGTGAATTGTCTGTAATATTGCCATTTCACCGTAGGGTTGACATATTTAATGTCATTTTATTCTTTGTGTATACATTTTAATGTGAAATTGGAATCTTTGGAGTAAGTTATGTAAAGTACCTGACCCTTTTCATATACATAGAGTTAAAGAGTAAATTTTAATTCTGTTTGAAATTATGGGTTCAATTGAGGGGCGTGACATCGTCTGACTGTTCAATTCCAAAAGGTGTGGCATGCATTGGCTGTCAAGGTCTTCAAACTTTCTTGATAAGCTTGTTATTCTATGAATTTGTTTACCCATTTTCAAAGAAATTAAGGATCTTCAACAAATCCGTTCAATTGGCAATTATTTTTCAATGAAACCTTGTTCCACAGACGGTACCGTAAAACATGCATAATTTGAATGAATATTTCAAATAAGAAAACTACTAAAAACACCATTTTAAATTATGAATGTTGATGAAGTTTTTGTTTGAATCGAAAGATTTTATGTTTTTAATCAATTTTAATTGGAAATTTAGATCTTTATTATTCAAAATTTAAATAAATTTTTTTAGCGAGTCTTCTAATTTGAATACCACATTCCAATTAGGCACATCTACGATATATTTGAGGCTGGAACCTGAAACACTAATAAATATTCGTAAGCAACATAAAAATATACGACAGCCCCATTTACCCGAAATTTTTGATGTCGTATTTTTGCGTAACGATTTGTCTTACTGTTTTAGGCTTCGAATTCCCATACGTTTTGATTGGTCTGTCTTAGGCAAAAAGGTATAAATATTGGATAGTAGCAGATAAATTCATCAGTTCTCATTCGAAACTCCTTCTAAAAAGCAAATGAACATCGGTTCTTAATAACAAAAACTTTAATAAAAAACTAAGCATTCGAAAATGAGTCCTTTGGAATTGAATCGGGCTGTATTAACATTTGTCGGTATTTGTGCTAGCGAAGAAGATGCATCATTGCCAAAAAAGATTCAACGATTTTTGTTTTATACATTAATGGTGACAATGGACTGTATCAACATTACGGCGTGCACACTGTATTTCACGAAATACGTTTCGATCGATTACGCTGGAGCAATTTATGGCGTTCTGGGAACAGCGTTTTTATTCAGTTTGTTATATTCATTGCTAGATCTGCGCTACCATGCAAAAGTATTGAGAGAAATCTTTTCAATTCTCGAAGAAATTCATCGAAAATGTAATATGCTTCATATTTAAAAAACTTACGTTTTATTTTTGACAAAGTGGACAATTTCAGATAGGTGTACAAAACCATTCAGCAGCTCTTCATATGCTCAACGAATCGGTGCAACAGTGTCATTTTGGTTCATAAAAATGTACACTCCCGGATTTTTCATAATGTCAGTTTTTGTCACATCATTGGATGTAGTGCGTTGTTTCTTGCATGATGGCTTAACCGATCCTTCGTGTCTGCAATTACCATATCGATACGTGTAAGTAACAGATTTCATACGATATTCCAACGATTTTAAAATATGCAAACACATAAAAGTAACATTGCCGCACCCCAATTTATTGCTCGTTAAAATCAGCTTGCCCTGGGATCAGCACACATTCGCCGGCTGGACCTACACATTCTTGTACTCAACCTTTTTCGCTGCAGCAGCTCTGCTCGTGAACGCCTACGTTCTTGCTGCTTTCGTTACGATTTGTGTGCAATTTCATTCGTTTCGCCTGCATTTTGAAGAAATCCTGTTAAAATTGGACGAACTCTCAAAGACAGAGTTCAAATATGATGCCAAAATCAAGAGCATCCTTTGTGAAGCCATAGAATTTCACATTTTAGTGAGAGAGTGAGTGATTTTACCATTTAAAATGTAAATGTCAGTTTTTTATGCAAATATTCTGTTTTTATTATTATTGTTCATTTAAAAATCATGATGATTGAAAAACAATACAAAATTTTCGGTATCACCGCAGTGTTTATAAAAAAATTGCGAAAACATTCAGTGGCACATTGCTGTTTCAATTGATTGGAGGCGTAATGTAATAAAAAATATGCTATTTATTAATACCGTCACTTTATTCATCACAATGCTTCTTTTCAGGTTTATGGCGACCAGCATTTTTCAAACCGAAACGGTAGAGAATAAACACATTATGAATAACATCTTCACGCCAGTGTCAATATCAACAAAATTGGTTCTTACTCGATTTCTTTTCAGGCCATCAAACATCCAAATTTATACATAGTGACCGTTTTCAACGTAATTGCCACCAGCTCCTTGAATTTGTATTTGTACTGTTTTGCTGGTGTTGCTATTACGGAAAATTGCTTGATGTATTCCGATGCAATATTTCAATTGAATTTACGCGAAATACCAACTCATCTTCAAAAGTATTTCATCATCATGATTGCTCAAGCACAACGTCCACTTTACCTTGAAGGATACGGACTTATGAGAATAAGCCTAGAAACGTTTACACAAGTAAGTACGCACATCAAACTTTGACATTTGAATACTAAAGTGTCTTTCGATGCAGATGCTGCGCGCTGTATTCAGCTATTATGTGATGTTCCGTACTCTTTCAGTCTAAAAAGTACAGCCATTAAATGACAGATTTATTTTAAAAAAATGTTGTTTTTTTGTGATAGGAAGAAAAATGGCGAAATCATTGATCGGAATTCGATTGCTTAAACAAAACACGTATTTTTCGGCACGAGAATTGTTTGACTAACAATTATAAGTATTGCAACTTACCTTCCTTGCAGCACTCGCACACCTTTTCCGAATAAAGAGATTTGAAATATCGTTTTTGACCAAACAAAAAATAGCTTTATTTCTAGGATTGTAGGATATAAAAAGGATATAGATGAAAAAAAAAACGATGAAATCAGAAGAAATATAAGATACTTCCGGGGGTGTTGAATTTATCACAAATATTATGAAATTGGGTTGATTCGAAAAAAACCAATAACAAATAAACTGGATATAAAATTGTCAATGTAATAAGTGTTTGATTAGAATGTTATGTAACGCTAAAAGGTAAAATATTCTGACAATTGAGAGTTTCCATCTAGAAGCTAAATCGAAGCTTAAAATTATTTACTAAATTGATGCGAAAAATGGTGAATTTGATTTGATGGGAAGTCGCACTTCAAATGGACAAAGTATTGGCGCATTTTAGTAAGTGCACATTGCTTCGTCGGCTCCGTCAGGACAGTCAGTGATCTAAACCAAACATGAATTTAATAATGACTGTTAACATCTTTCAAACGTATCATATTTCTTCACCTTATCGCATAGCTGACTAACGGTAATACAATGTCCATTAACACATCTCAGTTCGCCTTCGGGACACTGCGACACATATGAGGCTTTTACTTGAACGACATTCGAACTGGAATACTTGTATTCGGCTTCTGAGTCGCTCGTCATCATAATTTCTTTGCTGTCTTTAAAATTAGCTGAAAAAAATATGTCACACCAAAATAATCCGAATTGATAATGACACGCAAGCCAAAAACAATGATTACCTAGACTTTTTGAAATTGGTATCGTTATACCAGAAGCATCACCTTGGATATCATCGTCATCATCATTACCGAAGATGTCATCTAGTGTGAGATTTTTTGCGCGATTTCGCTTACCTTTGTCCAGAATATTGACGGGAGGGTCATTCAATGAAATCGGCATCAATTTTGTTTTAATAACAGATTTATCTTTTGATGGTTTTAATCGATCGCCGGTCAAAATCAACACGCCTGGCAATCGGCTACATTTTTAACGGAAAATAGAGATATTTTTGTGTGTGCAAAAAATGTCGTAATTTTAATGTCTTACCTTGTCGATGTAATTGTATTTTGAGTGTTGGCATATGGATAGGTTCGGGCATTTCCAAAGGTTGGCTGTCCGGTGGTTTGACTCTCGTCAGCCAGCTCACAATCTTGCTCGTCGGAAGCATCGGGACAATCTTCAACACACATTAAACCATTAATTTTCATATATCCTCACAAAATGTATGTTATCAAAATGAATAAGACGCTTTGTTTGATACAGTTACCTTCATATTGATCGCAATGCCATTTTTCAGGAATACATTTATCGCTGTCAACACATCTAATTGAAAGAAAATCTTAATGATTCAAATCGCATTATAAATTCTCTGGACTTACTTGAATTCATTTTCCTCGCAAAATGAGCAGTTGTCTTCATCCTCGGCATTCGAACAATCTTTAATGTTGTCGCACCTTGAACGGAAAAATATACACAAATTATGGCTGAAAAATGACGAAAATTCAGAAATATCTTAAACATACTGCCATGATGACGGTATACAAGTTTGATCATTGCACTGGAATTCGTTTTTGAAGCAATTTGTTCCACGTGTGATGTCTTTGCATTCAGTCTCGTCGTGGGAATTCGGATAGATATCGCAATCGAATGAAGCGGTCAACATTTCCGACGAAGCCACAACATCGGCACATGATTCTTGAATTGCTACACACGCATGAACACACAGCAGCGAGAAGTTGTAAGTGCAGACATACAATAAATAAAAGTAAATAAGTGTGAAATTGAAATAGAAATAAAAGCGGAACAGAATGAAAGTGAAATTGTACAGATGAAAAAGTAAAAGGAAATGAAATGTAGAAAAAAAAACAAATTGGAGAAAAAAGTAAGAAAAAATGTAGAACAAATAAAAAGTGCAAAAAACGAAAAAATCGAGCGAAAAAAAGGAACGAGAGAGAAAAGAAAAAAACGTAAAAAGAGGGTAAACAAAGAAAATGACAAATAATGTCGGAATTGTCACACAATTCAAAATATTATGCAATGAAACAAATCCAAAAACATACCTTTGCAAATACGTTTGCACGGTAGCAATGGGCCCATGCGCTCTGGTCTGCATTCGGGCTCCAAAATGGAGCATATAAATTCATGTGTGCGTTTTGAGCATTTGGACTCAATCAAGTATTGAAAATGTTCCAAATCTTGAGGTGTTATGGATTTCGCCATTTTCACATTGGTCAAATCGTACGGCAAAATGCCTCGGCACAACGGTAATGTGGTTGATTGGCAAATACCTATAAAAAAACGTTAAATCAATAACAAATTCTGTTTCTATTCACTTTACAAAAGCACCATGTTGTGAATTACCGTCATCAGTGGTGCCATTGGTGGCCCGTAAGCGTTCGGTAGTCGCGAAATATTTTTTAAGATTGGGTAATGTTGGCGAAACCTTAGTTTGATGGATATTTGCGTCAGTTGTGCTACTAAGTAGCAAAAAATCATCAGTTTGATTTAATTTGCGTTGACTATTCATCAATTCCTGATTGAGCATGCGCAAAATGCGCTCATCTTCTTCAATCGGAACACCAAAATTATTTTGATGGCCTGATGTATGTAAGCCAAAATTCTCTAATGTTTCTTTGCTCGGGAACAGTAGCTTCGATCGTTCGACGGCATTTTCATCTAAATTGTCGGCAGTCGGCAATAGGAGTGTTGTGTGCTTTGGAGCCGGTTGTGGTAGCTTTCGTCGAGGACTCGAATTTGTATATACTTTTACATTTTTCACTGTCGACGTAAATCCATCGTCATTTCCAAATATTGGTCTAAGGGTTGATGCGGTCGGTATGATAATTTTGGTTTGCGGCGATTTAGCCGAAATGGTTCTCATGGTTGTGGTGCTAGCTAGGATATTTGATGGAGAAGTGATTCGCGTTGCTGGGCTCGAACTATAGATCGGTGCATTTTGATTGGCATTTTTACTTAGCAACACATTGAGTAGCGGCGTTTGTGTCTCATTTCTGCGATACGTATTGTTTGGTCGACTATTGCGATTTATACTATTGTAGTTATTTGAAAAGTTTATGGCATTTGATGTGTGTGAGTTTGCATGCTTTTTGGAATGTTGTTGCGACGATTGCGATGAGAAATGTTGGTCGGCCAACAGGAAATAAATTACGCCTGCCACCATCATGCAAACCAACAGCAAAGCCAATGGCCATACCGCATATCTCCATATTTGTTTAACCGACTTCATGCGATTTTATGTAATTTTTCAAAATAAAAGTGACATGAATTAAGATGACGATAAAAAACGCCCCTTTGAAACGAAAGAAGAAAAACAATTCACCTGCCATGCTGAGCAGCGATGTCGATGTGGATCGATCGCTGGTAGCACATTTGTTGATATCGGTGTTTGTGAATCAGCTTTCCAGTAGCCTATTCGATGGGCGCTGGTGAGTGAATCTGAATTTGATGACGGCGATGAATTGGGCAATAACGGTGGCAACCGAAATACTCCATCGTTTGATTGTGGCATTGCCTGAATGAAAAATTGAAACAATTATCGACAAAAAATAGATGTAATTTACAGTCTTATCGCATCTGTGATCATCACAGCTTCTCATTGTCCATTCACTCATTAGTGAATTGATGAAAAAAAGTCATTAAGCCCGAACGAATATCACGACGGGGAGCAGAAAGATTTTATCATGCATTATCAATTACATCGTTGACAACGCGGCTAACGTTGGTGTCGTGCGTTGACGGCCTGTGTGTGAATCAATAATTTGATTCGAATAGTAAAACCTTTGACAAGATTATGTGGATTTTGTCGCTCGCATTGTGCTTGTTCATCGCGGCAATTTAGTGAATAAAGCAAAGCGAAACGAAAATGATATTTTATTCAAATGAAACGGCGGCATCACTCAATGGGGTATCTCAAAACCCATCTGAAACTAATCAGATTGAACCTATTCCATCAATTGACTATTTTGAATTAATTTGTTGACGCACAAAATTGGTGCGTTTCATTAGTCCAATTTAATTATGATGCTACAAAAGAAGCATATGACAATCCACGTCGAAGATGAAGTGGAAAAGATAGTCCAAAAAATTACACAACAAAAAATTTCGGGTTAAATCTTTTCACATGCAAATTGATCGCTATCGAAGATTGTTATCGTTCGTCGAATCGATTAAATTCCGTTAAAATAATTTTTTTGTTGCTACAAAGTGATTAGAGTCAAAAATGTATTTGTATGTGATGAAATGACGGCGACGACAGGTGATTACGCGTTTCGTATCTTCTGAATGAAAAACAGCAGCTCACTATCATGAACTCTTGATGGGGCTGGTAAGCGGAAAACGCTACACATTTTCATGTCAATCCAATTGTTATCATTTCAATGCGATAAAAATGAAAACCGTTTTTTGCGCCTGCTGAAATTTATATGCGAATTCGAATTTTTTGATGAATGGAATTTATGGCACGCGATCCGTTTGTACGTCTTTTATTCTACATTTCTTTTTACGATTGTGTTTCATTTAGGCGCGCACGCGGAAAATTGAATGATCATTGTTTGTCGTCCCGCCAAAACAAGCAAGGCGTAACGTTCGATGTAATAAGCAATCATATTTATAACAATTCAACAATAAATTCGGCTCGAATCACAGCAATGTGCGTAACGTTTTTGTAACACGTTAAACAATTACAACGGAAACAAGTATCGATGAGAAGGAAACGACGATGCAGACGCAGAGCAAGGTAATAAAAGATATACAGCGAATACGGAACGGAACCAACACAAAACAAAAACAACAATGATAATCAATTAAAGTATTTTTTTCGTTGCTGCATAAATTTCGTTGCCGAAAAAGATATATGCGCGGAGAAAACTCTCTGCCTTATTGACTGAGTTTCGATTTGCAGTCAGTGTGTTGATTCGATGGAATGTGTACATAATTAACATACGAATGAAAATAAAAAAAGGCGAGCAACAACAAGCGCCAAGCGTTCGACTCGTAATCACATTTCGTCCGCACTGTTCCATTAATAATCAATTATTTAGCAATTGGATGGCCGAAGCAATCAATTTACAGAGCAATTCAAAATAATCTCTTTTCTTCTCAACGTTGATCTGACACGCTCTCAGACAAATTTATTATGCAAATTTCGGGTTTCATGCGGAAAATTACAATGTTGCTTCTGATTCAAGTAAAATGACCGTTTACTTTTTACTTGTTACACCACAGATTGGGTTTTAAACTGATCAAATGTAGTTCAAGCAGAAACAGTTTTCACAGAAATTTCGCCTAACCGAAAGGAAGTTTGACGAGCGGAAAACTACTTTCTTTGTGTAGAAACAGAACATTATTTTTCTTTGAATGGTGCCGAACGAATTTTTGAAAGTCTTTCGTTTCGAGCACTTTCTTCCGAGTAGTGTCATGTTTTACTGGATCTTTATAAACATTTTTTCACGGTGTAACAAAGAAACACCTTTCCACAAGATGTCAACAAACCGCAAAATCGTAAACACATGTCATTGATCGCACTTGCATTTTCCCCGTTTGTCGAAATGACGATTCTCATATTTTGTTTTGTTTCGATTCTCATGTTCTGCCTCATTTCGATTCTCACGTGTGTAATTGCCGAGCGTAGCAATGAAAAATTAATTAACAACTTGTCGTTGATATTTTATTGGGCACTCATAGTGAAACTTTCAAATAAACAGCTTCAATGTCGACCGTATTCAAACTTAAGCATGAATTCAAAAATCCAATTTTGGGGAAATTGGGTTGCGCCTCAATGTACTTTGGAAAATTGTCCCAATTTGTTTACTTTTGAAATGGGAATGTTTTACAGGGGACGTAGAAATGAGTCGCAGTAAAGGGGCAGATTACTTCTGAAAGAATAACAAAGACTGAAAACTTTCACTCTCAGTCAAAAACGCAACAAAAAAAACCAATATCACATTCCAAAAATATCTTGACAAAATTGACGAAAGTCACTTTAGTGTAGTTAAATAATCTATTCTTCGGTATCTTCCGTGCTAATATATCTAATTGTTCAGATATTAAGCGCACTGAAAAGAACAGAAAATTTATTTTGAGCAGTAAATTGCCCCTGGATATTAGTCATCGAGTTGCTTTGCTATATAAACACCGGTTTTACTGAGTCTCCGCTGTCACGACACATTGTATGTCATTGATCTAAATTTTTGAAATCTCATTTATTATTTAAATAATAATTTGATGAAAGCTATTAAGATAGACGTATCCCATGTGTTCCCATAATGTAGCGGCAATGGGAGATAGATGAATGTGTCGATCGGCATTTGAAAAACTGTAATGTTCAAAAAATTCCACTGCGATAATGTGTGTTGACCATTTGAAGCGGTAGCCGTGAATAATTGAGCCTACAAGAAAACACCAAACACGGATGACAAACAACCAAAAATTATGCTATTAGATAAATAGTTTTGCTCCGAATGCCATAACTCGCCAGGTGAAAATCATCACCACATTAGCATATCCGCCGCGAATTAGTGTGTGGAGAAAAAGACATTTTTATTTGATGCGGTAATAGAAATTATGATTGCAGCTAATTTTCAATCTGAAAAACCTATTCAACATAATTATATACATTGTAAAAGATCGATGGGTTGGTACATTCAGCCATCAAAAATCATTACGGAGAATTCGAACATGCCAACGCAAAATGCGTTGTTTATTTATTTCAAAAGAATTTCATTTGAATTGACATGCTTGAAGAAAATACGAAAAACAATCAATAGCGAAAACCGTATCGAAGCAAAGCGAGCGAAAGTCGCGTAGATGAGACCACGAGAAGCGATCCACCGCGATTCGCGCTGTATGCAATTGCTTTTACAAAGTTACTTAATCAGTCTGTGTGGCTGGAAGGCAAATAACAGCGACAGCAAAACAATGATTGATTATTATCATATGCACGAAAATGAGACACTTAAAGTGGGCAAGAGGGAAACATTCAGCGACAATCCAGCCAAAATAAAAAAAGTTAATTGAAATAAGCTGAACTATGAGCCATCTCTCGATACAAGTCATTATATCAATTGCTGGATTATTACTCATTTTTTTTCGACCGCTTGAAGAAACAAACATATGTCAAGTGGCTTGATAAATGTTGGCTCATTGGCCGCGTTGCGACCCGTTGGGTTTCATAAAGAGAAAAAGTTGTTGATTTTCCATAATTCAAAAGTAATAGAAAATTGAGTTGTTGCATTGCATATTCACAAGTTGATAACAAATATTTCCATGAAAAATGCTGTTATTGATTCAGAGCTGGTGTAGTACAAGGAAATTATGTTTAATTACTTGGCAGAATTGCGTGTAAATTCTCGCAAAATTATTCAATCATTTTGAGATTAATCGGTGTGAGGAATTCAGGGAGAATCAATCAGAGCTGTGTCATTCAAGCGTGATTGTTCAAGTACTGGCCACGGACCGCTGATCGACAGTCCACTTAGACAAAGAGACGTTCCGATAGATTGATCCGATGCATAAAAAAAATCCTTGGCTTGAAAAAACCCGATAAATTTCAAGAAGATTGATTGCGACCTGATTTCTGTACGAAACACACTTAGAGCGCAGAAAAAACCACACACACACACACCTTTAAAACTGGCGCATGTAACGTAATTCCAACAATATAAATTGAATTATTATCTTCTATTAAATATTATTGCATAAATAATTATGTAATCGAGTCAAATTATATATCGATTAAATGCCATTTCTTCGTTGGGCAAAAGATGAGGCAGAAAAATGCCAATAATTGAGTATGGATCTGGCGAGTAGTTGAAATGCAATCGAAGGGGATCAAAAAAAAGCAGCTCGCGCGCGTGTGCACCATTTGACGAAACGCCACATACTATGTGAGCAGATTCACCATGCTGATTTCTGCGAATAGCTCGCATTTTTTTTCTTTTAATTAACTCGGTGCGCGATCGACTAATAATTAGTCCTCATTTTGCCTTTGCACATTGTGTGACGCACTGTATTGGAACGCTTCGACCGAAGGTTACAACTAATATTTGCAACAATACGCATGCAAAATTGAAAACCAAGTCTTTTTCCATTTTTCATCACCGACATTGCTGTTGTAGAATACAACAATTCGATCGTGCCATGTCGAAATCAAAGCATTCTAAACTGTAGCAAAACGGCACAGCAGCGGCGGCATTCCATACCGAATCAAATTCACACGCTTCACAATTTCAACAGTCGTGAATACATTTCAATTGATCGAAAGAGCGCGCGCTCGGTATTTCTTGTACTATACCGTTTGATATTTGTGGGTATTCTCTTTCAAAATCGGAAAGCGTTCACTGAAGGATAGAAGCAATCGCTGGTTTTGTTTTACACTAGAAACAAATAAATGGTGAACGTTGTCAATACTCACAGCGCTCGAAACAATGCCAAAGAAACAAAAATATTTTGTTTAAAATTCTCATTTATTTGGTGTGTGTGTGTGTTTGTTTCTTTCGGATTCAATGTTGAGTTACACGAAAAAGCCGTAATAAAAGTCATATTGATAAATGTACACACACAATTTGCAAAGATTACACATTTTTAACTAATGCCATGAAAATACGTTCAGTTTTAGCATTAGGAATACTTTTCATTGATATTTTTCGTTGAGTCATTTTTATGACAAGGCACTGACTTTTCTCATCGGCTCGATGCTGTGTTGTTGTCGTTGTGACGAAATCCCAATCATCTTCTAATGAAATTTCAATACCGTTTAACCGGCTATTTTGGCTTGATATTCAAAGTTTAGGGAATGTTCAATAAAAACAAATCAATTATAATTAAAATAGTGTAGCAAGCCAAATCTGATGGAAATTTCTCATCATGCCTATTTGCAATAATCGCAACGTGTTTTTTCGCTCAATTTGCAGATGCTCCGCTTCAATGGAGAAGATAGCAATCGGCACAGCAAGTGATTTTATTTTAACGCGCATGCAAATCGTTTGTCGAAGGACAAACCTTCGTACTTTGCAACAAATCAGGTACAATGCATCGGATATGAACATTCGTAAAGAGCAAATTGTTTGCGGAACCTTTATTTCTCTCTCCATTTTCCATTTAATTCAAATCAATTGAGAGTGTGTGTGTGTGTCGGTTGTTTCTCGCGCAGCCCGCGATTATGCAATGCGTTTGCGATGTTTTTATGCACACCTTTTTTATGTCATCATTGTCTTCTTGTGTGTATTTTTCATGAATATTTTCACATGATTAAAGTTTTGGTTGCTGTCAAGTGCGATAATGGAGCGAAATGATAATAGAGCATGAGCCATGGCCGGAATCAAGAAGAATATGTTTTTCGTTGACTCTTTGTCTTAGAATCACAGCACCGAGCGTCAGAAGACTCAGAAGCCACACGTTGGTACAATATTTTTCTCTTGCTTGATTGTTTTTCGTTGATAATAGATTGCAACACATTGCATAACACGTTCATTTATCTTGTGTATGCTTGCGTGCTAGTCCGAACTTCCATAGGATCAGAGACTTGGTGTATTTATGCCCCCTTGAAGTGCTTCTGCTGCAAAAAAAAACCGGCTCCTATTGTTGTGCATTCGCATTCAAGAGATAAAATAGCCCATGCACCAGCTACATTGTTTCATATGCACGATAATCAACATCGTTTTTTCTCTCTCTCCAAATTAAGAAAAGTTTTGTTGCACCGTCAGTACAGCCAAACAGGAGTTTAAGCGATTCAAACAATCGCTGTTCTTAATACCATTTTTGGATATTTTATTATATCATGATCGTAAAATTATAATTGTTCCCCATTTATGTAAGCAAATCGTTTCATTAGTCTCGTTTGGAAATAGGCCGAAAAAAACAGAAAATTATGAATTTTTCACATTTTACGCGCAAAACTACATGATGAGAACTCATTTTCTTCGCATTAGGGAACATTTCAAGCCGCAAATCGAAAAAAAAAAATCACCGAGCGAAAAAAATTATGTGAAATCCGTGATGAGTTTTGCAAATAAATAACAGCGATGATTAAAGCCCCGAACATCAGCAGTGTAAAAGAGCAGCGAAATAACAAGAGGTTGACTTAAAGTGCACGAAACAACCTTGTACGTGATCTATTTCTTGTTTGGCGAGGTGTCAATGCAAACGATTCAAAATTGAAATCCATCACACAATTTCAAAACAATGATATAGCAAATCAAAACATCATCTGCGGCGGCATCATCATTGTCGTTTGCCCTTTCACATACACAACAATTCCAAATTATATGCTATTCATTTAGAATCGTGAGTAAAAAATCGTAGCAACTTGATGGAGAGTGTAGAAAAACAACCACAACATTGTTCCGTAGAGTTCATATATCTTATCTGCACGAGCTGAACAAATGCCTATCAAAAATCTAGTAAGCGCGCGAGCGCTCGAATCACGTAAATGTTTCACTTGTGAAACTCCATCGCGAATCGATTTGAATCATCGATTCCGTACAATATTCATCGGAGAGAGATACAAATCGAAAGTATTTTCGAGCTTGGGAAAAGTTAATGTTTTGTATTTTTTTCGCCCAGATTTCATAAGGCGCATTTTAAGCGTTTGCTAATATCAACTTACTATCAGTTTAATCGATGGTGGAATTGAATGGCTGGACTTTTGTTGCATCTCGCAAGCAATATTTTGATGTAATCATTCAAATAGACTCGATTTTTGTTTATTCGTACGGTGTTGGAAAACTAATAACTTGAAATTCTTAATTTCGTATATTAAGTGAGGCAAATGTGTACTTTATGGGCTTTCAGACACAAACACCAGCGTGCAGAGTGATTCTCAATTACCGTTAGTGGCTTAATCAAAGCGGAAAATTGCGATCTGAAATTGTAATTAAAAAGACAAAACAGCCACAGCATCGGCTAATTGATAGCGCAACGAATGCATCGCGAGCGATTTGAACACAATTGATCACCTTATTTGCCGAAGCATTTGAGTGCCGTACGCTGCACACACAAAAGAGATCTGTCGATATTCCATTAAATGCCATGAATGGAAAAAGCCGCTTCGATTGTAAATACGAGAGAGAGACGAGAGAACGATCATCAATAATGTAGCAATTGTGGCAATCCAATTTGAAATGCCAAGCAACAACAAGCGCAAAATGTCATCAAGTTTTTTGTTGTTATTGTTGTGAGAGACTGGAGAGCGTATTCAAACGGCTATAGGCATTGTTTTCGATGAGCTTCTATTGTTTATTGGATCATCATGACGAACAAAAATGAAAGATGAAACGGCTCGGCATATTTCGAATCGGTAAATTATTTCATCATCTCGCCGTCGTCGTTGAAACCATTTGCATTGCGGCGCGAATCATGCAGACGCAATGCTGCAACATGCAATTCTCTCTCTCTCTCTTTCTGTTATGTGTTCTTATTTGACGATTTTCAGCTCAATTTGCCACATTCACATAATATTCTCCAGCTGCGAATATCTTTCAGTTCCACCGGTTTTATTTATTGCGTGAGAAATTTATGTCATCTGAATTGAACATTTATGAGCGAGCTAAGAGGACGTAAACGACTTATGCCAAGCCAATTTTAACCGGAAATCTGAAAGGTAATGTACATGCGCGCGAGCCGATATGCACCAAAAACTCAAATTATTCATCGTCGTAAATGCGGAGACACCGAATAATGTGAAAAATCCACCGCCGAAACATACACCAAATAAATCTCAATGATGGAATATAAAAATAACATTTTACGTACATTTTTCCACCAACTTGAATGGACAGCGCTGTTTACAGCAATTTCTCTCTTGTTTATCACCCAAATTCCAAATTAAATTCTTATTAAATGTACATTTTCATTTTCAGTCGTCCAATTTTATGGACACAAGCGTGTATTTTTTACCTCATTCATTTTATCTTTTTCTCTTTATTTTTTTGTTTTTTGTTGTACATTTTTCCATGTCTTCTTTTCACATGCTATTTCTTTCGCATTTTAAAAACTTCATCAGGCGCTCGCGCGCGCGTCAATTATTTCTTTATCTGAAATCATTTGTGTGCGCGCGTAAACATATGAAACGGAACATTCGTCGAAACACTGCCATTTTGATCATTATCTTATCATCGCACGATCAAAATCATTCATTGCTCGTAAATTAATACTAATGATTGACATTTTTAAGCAGCCATCGCAATCATCAAAATGTTTTTTTAAATACACCATAAAATCGAAATTTTGTTTAGCGCGCGTGCTTTTGCGATCGATGGAATTTTATCACTTTTCATGGAATCGATGCATTTGATAACATGGTTTTTTTTTAAATCCTTAAGATAAAAGGGATTTTTCTTTATTTATTATCTTTCGATTCATTTTGCTGTTATGTGAACATTCGCTTTAATTAATAATATTAATATTTAACCAATCAAATCAAATCAAAACAAAGCCGAACGCGGAATGTGCCCAATCACGTTCAATCAATGGGATGAAAAAATGCGATGTGAAAATGCAAATTGTCGGTGTTTGACAGTAAATTAAAAGATCTGATGAAAATGTAAGAAGAAAAAACGACGTCATGTGTGTGTGTTTGTGTGGCAACAATAACCAATATTGCTCATTCAAATATTTCTGATGTTATGCAATCATTGTAGATGATCATCAGTTATGATTGGTGGACTGTTTTTTTTCTTGTGCGTCTGTTGTTTTTTTGGGCTCGGTCGCATTGGGGAGAGATCGCGCTGCCGTGCATCAATTAGTGCCATAATATGTGTATTTATCTCCACCTTCACGATTTAATCCGAAAATGCAATGTTTGGAATTTGATGGAAAAATTCGTCGAAGTCATAGACAGGTCGCCATAGATTACATTTTGGCAAACCAATTGAATGACGCGTATGCGCGCGTGTTTATGAATGTGTCGCAATTCAATTGAAATGAAAAGTGGAAAGATAAAAATAGTCGCAATCGACACACACAATGATTTCATTTTAATTATAAGCGTCGTCGTCGTCATGGCTCGTTATGCGGAATGTCCACGTTTGGCGACGACGACGATGATGATTGGCGCCGTTAATTATCCGATTGATGAAACTAGATGTTTTTATGGAAAGGTGCTTTCATCATAAAAGTAAAATTGATTTAATTAATATAAATATTTTTTGTTTTAGTTGAAAATACAAATTAAACAATAATTAATCGAATTAGAGAGAGTGAGAGTGAGATCTGAATCCATTGTGTTGCGTTTGAAAATTCTGCGCTGGACATGCTTCGACGTTTTTGGTCGCTAATGATTTCATCAGAAATGTATTCGAATTTGTTTTTACTTAATTCATATGCCTTAAAATGAAAGTCGAAAAAGAGTATAATGAGTGCATAAACGACGTAATGTGTACGCGTGCGTTTTCGCAGCTCAGCTTTCTTCCTACGCAAATACCAAACTCTTGTTGTCGTAGGGAGTGAGCGCTTGGCTTCGGTACAGTGCAAAAAGTACAAGCAAAAAACCATGTCGACATTTATTTTTCAGTTTGTTCAAATGAAGATGGAACATTTCTTTCTGCATGAATTCCATTGAATGTCCAAGCGGCTGCACATCTCTCTCTCCCTTTGCGCGAAAGCATAATGATGCGCTGGGTAATTTGTATGGGTTCACTTTTTTAATTTCACTTTTGATGCCGAATACCTTTTCAACCGTAAACACGATCGCACACAGAATCAAAATGCATTGAACCCCATCGATGAATGCCATTGATTGAAGCAGCACCAGTAATTTGTAGTTGCCGGCAAAAGGTTAACATAGTTAGGTGAATGTGCATGCTCGCGCCTGTCAATGATAATATTTTCAACAATTTGACAAGTTTGATTTTTAATTTGCATCGTTAGTATGTGCTAAGCAGGAAGTGAATCGATCGGAGGATGAGCCACGAACGCGCACGAATGAATGAGAAGTAAAAAATCGGAAAACAAATCTGTTTGTCAATTTTGTTGTGGTTTTGCTATATTGTATCGATCAATTTGCCGCCTGTCATGTCATTTTTTCCGTTGAATCGTTCCGTGATTTTATAATGCCGCTGTCGTTGTTTTGTTGGGCACATTAATCGCGCTATGGTTTCAATTGTTCTCGATGTCGCTTGCCAAGTTATAATGGAATGAAGGGAGATTGATTAAATAAAATTGTGAAAGCTGTTTGTTTTCCGTATATTTTATTTCCCATCTCGCACATCCCATGGCGCGCAACAATGGCAAATAAATTTTAAATGAAAATTCAGTGTTTTTTTTCTTTTTTCATTTCCAATCGTGGCCATTGAAGTCACATTCTGAGATTCCTGCTGTTTCCATTCAATCGGCAAATATAATAGAAAATTCAATGCACGATTTGATCTATTTCATTGACAACAATTCTTGCAGCGGTCGATAGCGATTGAAAGAGAGAGCAAAAAATGGCCAAGATCATGTTTCACGAGTATTAAAAGCATTCATTTGGTCACAAAAATAGGCCTTGATGTATCTCTATATATTTATGGCAATAAACTTGGAGTGAAACATATTGGAACTGTAAATCAAAATAAAAAATGTAGTAAAGAAAAATTGGTTCGATTGGCAATGGGAATGGTCGAAACATATTTTCCAAAACAATCTTGATTAATTAATTTCGACATATCGCACCGAAAATTCCACAATCCACATGGTAATCGCAGGAAGAATTCGAAAATTCCGATTCAATTAGCAATTTCGATTGCACGCCCTCCAATTCCCATATAAATTAATCATTGAAATCCAATTCAAACCGAATGTCCAATAAAACTAAGCAATACACCCTTTCAGCAATAAATAGAATTACTATACGCTTGATACACCTTAATACTTTGCATAATTATGGCATTTATGAATCAATCTGTATTCTCTGTGTGTTTTGTTTTGCTCTCGCGTTCGATCACGAAAGATCTAAATCAATATTTATTGCGATTTATCGCTTGACATATCTGGAGGAGCTATTTATTAGCTAAATGCTACACAATGCTTTGCACAAAATGTAGTAGCGTGAAATTTATCATTCTCAATGAGACAATGAGACACAAAGACTGAACGCCCAAAGATTCTATTTATTTCTTGCATAAAACCACAATCAAAAACAAAGTATTGGATCGTTAATGTTAACACTCAACAAAATTCTCTGTCAAAGGAATAGTTTTTGCAAGCCTTCACAATGAGTTCGTTCGAATTGTTGGGACAGCATTTTTTTCATTATGATTTCCATGAATTAATTTATTACACTTGATTTGCATCTGAAAGCGCGAATATTCATAAAATCGTTGATTTTATTCACCTTTTTTTTACTAACTCTCCTTTGTAGCGACCAAACGAAGTGTGGCCGCTTCTATTGATTAGCGCGGAAGAGACAAAAAAAAAACATCATAAAACTCACGATTTTGCATCAATCGGAAAGCAACATATATATGAACGATCAGATTGAAAGACGCCGAGAGCACGCGCGTGGGGCAGCGCACAACTTAAAAAAACAATTATCAATGTTAAAGTCGATTATTAGATCACTGTCACTCGCGTTTGATCGCTGGCTCCGTTTTTATGACCTGCTGTCAATTTGTTGCGCGCCACATGTCTATTCATGAAATGAATGTGACTAATGAGATTTAACATTCCAACGCAAAGTGAGAGAGAAAAAGTGAAAAAATAGCTCAATATTTTCCGCTTTTCGAAGAATTTCGTTCGCAACTCAATCAAGCGTCATGTGCACAATTTGTTGCACAATGCCTTTTAAGCGATGACCCGCGAGAATATTTCTTACGACATTCAACATAACCATTAATCATGCATCTTTGCACTCAGGACACTTGTTATCAAACCAATCAACAATACGATCTTTCATTTTTGTCATTTTGCTGTGATTAATGGATCAGCGACGGCATTCCGCTGTATATTTTTCAATTAAAGTTTCAATCGTCTTTTTTCGTTCATTCACGTTATCGTATAGATCATTTAACCTGCTTTAGCAATGTTGCTGTTTTTATTCGCATTCCGCATTGTTTTCGCCTTTCGATGGCTTTGACTTCAATATTCTACCTTGTTTTCGTGCGAATCAATTAATTATACAGATTTTTGGAATGGGCTTTTGTGCCGTATCAATTTGATTATGCAGAACGATATCATCTATTTTAATGTCACCCACTCTCCTGTTAACTGAGGTCAACGATGCGATTTTGATGTGAAAAGTTCAATGCAATGCCAATCCAATAATAAGAATCATGATAATGAAGTTCTGTCAAAAATGGCTCTTCATTATTCGCAATCGACATGAAAAATCACTTACGATCAATGCTTCACTAATTTCCAACTTCTATTTGGTAAATTGGCGTTTAGCCGTTCGTTATGATCTTGGGATTATGATATTTATATTAGTTTTGATCAATAAAATAGCATTAACAAAACGGCTGGAATAATTTGCGGAATTGCTTTGATTGTTGAGGCCGCGCACACATAATCCTATGTATAAAATCCATTGAATCATATCGTGTGATGTAATTCATTACGAGTGCTTATCGAAATTGAAAAACATATTTAGTCATTTCAAAATTGCTAATGAATTCATCGAATTACACAAATCATAAATTATTCTTTCGGACATCTTCCAGATC
The DNA here is from genome assembly GCA_028476595.1 of Obolodiplosis robiniae. NCBI lineage: Eukaryota > Metazoa > Arthropoda > Insecta > Diptera > Cecidomyiidae > Obolodiplosis > Obolodiplosis robiniae. The sequence goes on along the minus strand of CM052015.1, from coordinate 11,319,432 downwards.
TATTTGACTTCTGAGTTCATGGAATTTTATTGACTTTTTGTGCTGCGCATTTTCGAAATTATTGAAAATAAAATTATGTGGATTTGAAGAAATGAAATTTTTATACTTATTGATTTTTCAAATTAAATAAATTTCCGTAAAAATACACGTGCATGTTTTGGAAAAGGATTTAGAAAAACCACTTCATTAATGTGTTTTTCTTCCTGATACTTTTGCCTTTTGAAACTCGTTAGATCAACAGAAACCTCGAACTTGTACAAAGTATCTGCAGGAGTGTATATGCATTTCTAATTTCGTTCGCGCTTAAAATACATCGCATTTTTGAAACGATTTTCATAAAATATGAATTATTCAATCAAATATTATCACTAGAAAAAGTCGAGTTATCGCCCGCTTAAGTTAAAAATGCGATTGGTCGAGAAGGTAATGTGTCAAAACGAAAGAAAACAACAATCAAAAGAATGGGTATACGAATTGCAATGGAATGAGATGTAAAAAAATCCAGTAGCCCATAAGCATGATGTTTTATAGCCCAATAAAAATGAAATTGTGCGGTGAGCACCATTGAAAATAAAAAATCCACTAAAATTGTATTGAAGGAACATCGACTTTCATTATTATGACAATGCAAAGTCTGCGTGATAGTCGAGCGAAGTGAGCATCCGTTGTGCGGAGCCATCGCAGCAGTTTAAGGCCGTTGCATTGATGCCCATTAATACGATTGCGCATCGATCGATTTGCATTGTGATATGATCGAGGTGACAGTCAAGTCTCGTCTCGTCGATCAGCAGTCCGGCCATTCAATACATACTGGCCATCGCTCCACGCCAGCAATGCCAGCAACGCCAGCAACACCAGCAACGCCAGCAACACCATCAACGTCTCCGCCATCGAGAGAGAAGAAATTACGAAGAGAGAATCGACAACACACAAATTGTTCAAAATACGTGCTACATGTCGATCAGATAAGCTTATAAACGGTCATACCGGCGAAATTATTCATATTATTTATTAGTTGCCATAAAATGTTTATCCATAATGGAAAAGCAGCTTCTTTTTGAATGAGATATTGAATAAATAATTTTTGGACGCGAGAATTTCACGAAAATGAAGTCAAATAGAGGCGAAAAAAAGACTTACCATTTCTCGGTCCATTGCTAATATGTATTGAAATCGGCCAATATCATTAATTGATAAATTTTTGTGTGATTGTGAATCGTTGTCGTCTGTCGCACTTGCGATACTGTTGCTTTTGACAAAGTCTGCCATTGAATCATCACCAGACATGCGGTGATTTTTTTCTAAATTTCCGTCCAATGAATCGCTTATGTTATGGTAAAATTGTTGCGTTATATTCCGTTCGAAAGCATTCTGTGATTGATAGCTGTCATTTGCTCCACTTGAACTATTCACAATCGATACATTCGGTATAACGGTATTGCTCTGTTTCAATGTCTCTGCATCCGTGTGATTGTGATTTTTTGTTTTGTTTTTATTTATATGTTGTACATTGTATTGTTTGTTCACCATCGTTTTTAATGTCTGTTATTCTTCAAGATGACGTTGCCTCCTGGATTTCTCAACATAAACACACATACACAAGCACCAATTGACTTCTTTTCTTCGGTCTCTATTGTTCCGTTTATTTAATTAGGTAGATTTTACATTCGATCGGAGTCTTTCACCATCACCCACGTAAATTGCGTACAAATGAAATGTAATTCACTTTGGGGCCGTTTTCACTTGCACGTATCTTCAATTATCATGTGAGATGCGAAAAACAAAGCGCAAATGAACTTCTTGATTATGCTCACTGTTTGATTATTATTACAGAGCCATGTCAGATACAGTCGACTCAAGTGCAATCATCGCGCAGTCGAAAGGCTTGGCTTTGCTTGGTTCGGCTGACGGAGCGGAAAAAAATTGGCGTTCATTAAATATGCCGGAGCTGCAAAGATCAGCACCGTGGCGGTTTTGTGTACATATGCTACAGGTTGTAAATCAGTCAAAATCTAGGTAAATCCATGCTCAACAATGCACAATGAATCCGATATTCGGAATGCACTCACTCTCGCTTTTCTCTCCGCCGCTGTCGTCGTTGTTTTCACACGCGCCGCGCAGAACTATTGCCAAACAATGCAGAAAACAATAATTTCTTTTTTCGTACTTCAGCTGCGGTATCAGGCGCGAGCTCGATTTTTTTCTGTTTTCCAATAGCTTCAGCGCGTTGTTTTAGTTGTTCGCTTTCAACGTTTCTGATTATTGAACAATAACTATTTCTTTATACCAGCACACAAAGAGAGGGAAGCATGAACGAATCAATGTTTTGTGTATATTTGATCGCCGTCTGATAATTATTACAGCTCTATAATTTTTGTTATATTCAATGTTTATCTATCGATAGTAAAAATGTTTTTTTTTCGATCGATTCAATATTACTCAATAGAATCAAATCGAAGGATAAATTTCAGATGCAATGCAGTATGAATCAAAAAGAGAGCGAGACTTAAAGTCACACGTCGAGCTCGATGAACTTCGAAAATGGATTTTCCACCAATATTCAGTTCTATATGATAATTTTTAATGTATTATTTAACAAAAATGCCAATCGATTGGTTTCTATTACATTTTTTTTGTGCTCCAATTAAATGTATTTCGTTCACACTGGGTTTGGTAAATTTTTTGATTATATTTTTTCTTGAAATTAACGCCAGCATTTGACTCCAATCAAATCGATGTGTTGAAATGTTTGGTGTGCGGATCTGATTTACCCATGCTGTTATTGCCCATGCACAATAACACTAAATTCGCGCGAATAATTTATTTACGCTTGTTTTTATGATGCATACGAATGAAACAGACAACTACAAAAAAAAAAACGCACGGTTTAATAATCAAATCAACGGAAATGTAAACATATTTTCAATTATTTGTTTGGACGAATACAAATAGCGACAAAATTTGGAACACGCACCAAATGCGTCTGCAAACTTGAAAATAAAATCCACTGAATTTATAAACGAGCAAATATTTTGAAATAAAAAGAGCGAAGTAGTTGCGACCGATCACGTTGGAATAAGACAACGGAATGAACAGCACAAGTCGATGAAACGAACCCGTTAACACAAGAGAGCTACGCGCATAACAAAAACACAACAGCAACAACAACGCCACACAAACCAAAACAAAAAGTACAAACCGTATATTTGCTGTGTGGTGATTTGGTGTGCGCTTTGTGTCAGCCGCTCGCACGCTCGCGATAGTCATCCAAATGGCTGTAATATTGCATATGTTGCTACCATGCAACACGAAACCCACTTCGCTAATGCAAGTTCAAACCAAATGCAAACATTTCGTGTGCGCTCAACAATCTCGATATGTGTATGCACCATCCACATGTACTTTATAACGTTCAAGACATGGTTTGGCATTGTAATATGTGCATATATGCAAAACTGTAAGACGATTTTCAGTTGTTTACACGGTTTACATGGCCGATCATCATCCGCATGCATTCAACCAACCAACGAATCAACGAACAAAAAATTGACTTGAAGAAAACATATTTGTTCGATGATATAACATCTGATGCATTTGCGAATGAGCGCTCGCGCGCTTTTTCAACGCGCACGCAATTTTCGGTTATTTTATTTAAATGCATTCTTGTTGAATTTGGTCGCTCCGTCGTCGTCGACGCGGCAGAGGCTGTGTGGAATAGATTCAGGCAGCATGAGTTAGGTGTTGTTCCCCGATGAACATGAAAATTGTAATTTACTTTGAGCACATTCCAAATGCTAATGAAAAAAAAAAAAAAATGAAACTATTTACATAAACTTTATGAATCGTCTTCAAGTTGCTTTCGGCCTCATAAATACTGCAGCCACTCCGCATTCGTGTCAAGAAAATCAAATTCGATATGATCGCAAAAGTGTTGACTGCGCGATTTTATTTTTATTGTTCATCAGCAATTAAATGTTCAAATATATGACATGAAACGAACACGAAAGACTTTTCTAAGGTAGGAACCCGCAAACTTTGGAATCCGTGTGTCTTCGATTCACCAATCGAAATTCAGTGAACGGGTCGAAAATTACTTTTCGTCTGCTCTCATTCGATCTGTACATGCTTTCATAACATGTGAAATGAATACGAATTCTCAAAGTTTCTCGATGTTTTTCATCTGAAAAAAGAGGAATGATGTGTTTTGAAATCCAAATCCTTGAATTGCATCGCATGTGGATCGCATGTGGTCGTACTGCGTCAAACGAAATGTAATGAATTTAATCAGCAAATGACCGTTGCAAATAAACGGTTCGAAGTGATAAATGGATGTTGGCATTTTAATTGAAAAGGCGCGTCAAATGCCGTACACTGGCTGATTCTGGCCAAGAGATTGCACGGACACACGGTCCGCGCGTGCATCTGAATGTGTCTTTTCAGACGAGGAAACGAATATTTATTTGTACCACAAAGATAAAGTGCGACTCCTATAACGCATATTAATTTTAGCAGTAGATTGGTTGCTGCTTGATTGCTTCCCTGTTCCGTTGCTGTTTCGAGAGAAGGCATCACAATTTAAACGTGCGCATTTTGTTTGGTTGTCATCTCTTTCACATACTACAAGATTTACCGATTTGACCATATTTTTTCACGCTCTGACGATAATATTGGGTTTTTTTCGCACAATTTGAATCGTTTAATGATGTGATCTATTGTTTCACTACACGAAAACAACATTTGAATTGAAAAGTGCCTGTGAAAATGTGGACAGTAACATTTGCATGCGACAACAACCATACTAATGGCAATTTTCAGAGTGTTTCGCTGTATGTGCATGTGACGAACGAATACAAAGGAAAAAACAGCAATAATTTCAAAAAAAAAAAAATAGTAAAAAAATGGTCTTTGTCGAAAATACGTTTGATTAAGGTCAACGGTGGCCTCCGGACGATTTTTGTGAAATATACACATGAAAGACACATATCATCTCATTAGATCACAAATTGTACACTTAAACAACTTAATCACTATTATTTGGTTGATCGGACGATGAGGCGTCAAGAAAATGCTGAAATTATTTGCATGTTTTCGCCATTGCTGTCTAAAAATTGTTTTCAATTTGCCAATGTGTGCACGTTGCACGCGGTGAATTATAATGTTGTCTTCATTATGTTGATTTGTTCTTGTTTGCCATCCACACTCGGCTCACCGCCACAATTGTCGCCTTGCATGCGTTATCATGCTATTAATTTCAGTTATAATTCATAATTTTATGGGAAATTACATATTCCATTATGAATCAGCTAATGAACGAAATTCCATGCGAACGCAATCGACGTGATTTTCTACAGTTTACACACACTTTCAACGGAGGCTGGAAAAAATTCATTAAACTGAGCGATTGGGAAAGAAGGAAAATCTCATCGCATAATGCAGATGAGGTGATTTCTTGCGTTACGCACTTATTACGTATTGATGATGCTTGATGCATTTGAGTTGCTTTTTTTTTCGCTTGTTTGATCAATAATCATTTTGCTCGCTTAGAATCATTAATAAGTGCAGTGTATGTTATAATAGTAATTAAGCCGCAGAGATGATTAAGTGCCGACTTGTTTGGAGGACGTGAACCATAGAAAATATGTGTCTATTTTTTTTTTTTAAATAATTCGAAATGCTCATCAATGGAGGCCATTATTTCTTGACGACTTATTTTATTGACTTTTTAATTGTGTTACAAAATGTGCAAGCACATTGACAACCACGGCAAATGCACCATGTGTAGATTTCTGTATGCTGAACGAAATAGTGCAGATTGCTGTATGCAGTGAAGCAGTAGCTATTAAATTCTTTCACGTCTTTCTAGCACTTTGCTTTGCATATACCAAATCGGCAGATATGTCTTTGCACAGCACAAGGTAAGACTTCCTTTAATACACATTTTTTCAGAAATACACATTTAGTTCTCAAAGGAAATCATTGAATTTTTATATGCTGTCGCGCTACGAGCCTTGTATCAATTCGTTGCATCTTTTCCGTTCCGCGCTAATTCAAAGAAGACGAAAAAAAACGTGCAGATTTTTTTTTCAATCAAATCGAGAAATTACATAAAAATAAAGTACATGCCAGTTGTGGCTTAGATAAAATTAAGCTCACTGAGCCTGGATCGTCGAATGATATCATAAAAACGGATGAAATACGTAATATGTGCGATTTCTTATAAACAACTAGATCTTTTAATTATCGCATGTGCGGCAGCAATCACCGTGCGTGGCATAACCACTGTTCAGCAACCGAAGTCACTTTTTTCTATACTCTCCATCGCTTCTGCCTTTTCTCTACTTCACTTCACAATCCAAATGCTTACTTTTGTCGTTGCAGACCGACTTTAGACATCAGTTTAAAATTTGGTTAAGTTTTTCCCGTTAAATCCAAGATATAGATAAAACTTACAATTTTTGCACAATAATTTGCATTTAAATGCTCGATGTACTCAAAAATTGTCATATTGGCAACTACGTAAGCTGTACTTATGCGAATACTGCGGTTGAATCATAATTTCGGATGGAAATTAAATCTATTCGATGGGGTTTCTATTCACTTTTATAAAAACATATCAACTTAAATTGAAATGCAATTGCTCACTACCAAACGTTGCCATTTTTCGAGGCATTCATTTTCGTTCCTGCCGGGCAATTGAAATCATACACAAACTCCGGTGAGTTGTGAAGAACACCAGTCACTCGGAATACATTTGGCGAATGATTTTAGTTGGTGATTTGATTCTGGATCGTCTCATCGTGAGCAACGGTGCATTTAATTTGAGCACATGAAATCCAAAATAGTTGCCGCTGATTGTATTTCAATCGTGGTAATGTACCTTCGGGACCATTGCGTTGAACCCAATTATAGGCGATGCACGCTACTCTCACTCCACCATTATCAGCAATATTCTCTCCTTGTATGTTGATGCCATTCAACTGAATGAAATAATAAATGCCGATTTCAATTCAAGATCCAAAAGTTCATCAAAGACGATTTCATGCTATGATAATTTCAGTACCGAGAGATTTGTGGTGGGATGTGTGTAATTGCCATATTGATCGATGATGCATTGAACTTTTTCCATGAATAATTTCTGCGTTTCTGAGACACATCAATCGATTAAATTACCATCCACATCGAATTGTCGGCCTTGATCATCAAAACCGTGCGTGATTTCATGTCCAATGATGTTTCCGATTGCTGCGTAATTCATGAATCGCGGTCGATCGGCCGAGAAGAGTGTTTCTTGCAAAATCGCTGCAGGAAATCCTGTAATATTAATTTTTGATTTGAAATGCTAATTTTTTTTTACTCGGTCATCAATTATGTTACTATAATTTATGTAAACGTTAGAATACTGTTTTCTAAAATATTGTAGTTAACATTGATTTCTGATCGCTTTGAATGTAACTCCCAGTCAGTTTTGTTTACAGTCTCGCGCAATTTTTTAAAGCCTCGATCGGATACGAATAAATTGATGCGCAACGTATTCAAAAGTAGATTATCTGGATCAATCTTCGATGTTTTGACGCAACCAAATGTGTCGCAAGATAGTAAGTGGATAATGTGCTCGAGATAAGCATTAAGTGTTCGATTTTCGATCACATCCTCTTTGGAATTATTCATTTCAGGGAAAATCGATGCAGATGGACTAATTGTTGTCGGAATGGTTGTGGATTTCAATGCATTTGCGCGCGCGATTCTCGCTTTTCCTGTACACAAATAATATTGTCTCTTTCTTTAAAATCAAAAATAGGTCAATTTCAAAGGAACTCACTTCATCATTGATATGCATGATAAAAAGGGAAAGAGCCAAGATCAGGAGAGCCAATACAGTTAGAATACACAGTCCAATCAAGATTTTCTCTAACAGGCTACGCTGATGGCAGCATGATGATTTTCAGTTAAACAAAAGTCATTAAATAATATGCTAAATCTTACCTTGATTTGCCCAATCTGAACTTAATAAACGGAAAAGAGATCAAGCATATTCTCCGATAAATTCGATGAATTACTTAGCCTTATATCCGAGTTTGGATTTTTGACTTTTTTGATTTTGAATATAATCAATCGCGACAATTGAATTAACATATAGTAAATTCAGTGTCAAATTTCATATATCATCCATAAAAAAGCAGATTTGCTATCACAGTTCGGTCATTACGTATTTCGTTCGCCATAATTCTAACCTTGGCGATTACTACATTTGGTCACAAGTGTTAATCTGGAAAACAAAGACAAAGTTCACACTTCACATCAAATATTTTCGATGAATTCGAATTTGTAACTTCTTTTTCGATTACAATTTGAATTGTAACGTGAATAATAAGATCATCAATGTCCAAACACTTAAAATTAAATCGTTATCACTTTCTTGTTGCAGACTTTCTGATGTCACAATTATTTAAAAAATCACATCCAATTTGCGCACAGTATTTGTTCGCGGAACGTCTTCAAATGTGCCCATTTGATACTTGACTTAATCCAGATAATCGGCTTCACAATCAAATAATGCAAAGATACTCGTTAATTTTTATCGCCTTAAATTGCTGTGATCAATTTTGAATTCCACAATTTCGGTATGCGTAGAACCCCCACCAATATCACAGTGTCAATATCAAATTTCGACTATTTACAATATGCATGATCAGTTCGACGAATGCAAACGAAGTTTTACGATCATGTAAATTTAATAATGAAATGTATTGGTAAACTTTTAGAAATTCAAATGGAGTTTAACAGGAACAAGTTTGGATATAAAGCCAAACATGTTATGAGCTGCCATAATATTGAATATTAATTTAACATCTTCTATTCCATTTATACAATATTTAGAATATAATCCACTCTTATTTTTCTTAATATGTTTATTATTTTGACTTCTTTATTTATTATTTATTTTCAATTTGTTTTTATTACAAATATCAATGAATATCTATCTCAGAAAAGTCATAAAATTTCTGAAGATCAATGATTCGTTAAAAATGCTCCGTTGGAATGAAAGCAGAGTTTCAATGTACTACCAAACGGTGCATTTTTTTTCTGGATTCATTTTGGTGCCCACGGGACAATTGAAGTCGTGCGCAAACTGCGGTGAATTGTGAAGGACGCCGGTCACTCGGAATTCGTTTGGTGCATGCTCGTCAGTATTGATTAGTTGAACAACTGCTTCATCCCGGGCTACAGTACATCTCGTTTGAGCATATGAAATCCAAAATAGCTGCCGCTGATTGTATTTCAATCCTGGTAATATACCTTCGGGACCATTGCGTTGAACCCAATTATTATAGGCGAAGTAAGCCTCTTTTATTCCACCATTATCGGCTATATTCTCTCCTTGTGTGTAAATCCCATTCAACTGAACCGAAATATATAAGGAATTTCCGTATATAATCCACTTGTAAATCGAAAAAATGCGACCAATAAATTACCGAGAGATTTGTTGCGAGATGTGTGTAATTGCCATATTGATCGATGATACATTGCGCTTTTTCCAAGAATGACTTCTGAGTTTCTATTTCCCACCAGTCCTTTAAGTTACCATTCAAATCGAATTGACGACCTTGATCATCGAAACCGTGCGTGATTTCATGTCCAATGATACTTCCGATTGCTGCGTAATTCATATATCGCGGTCGATCAGCTGAAAAGAAGACATCTTGCAAGATAGCAGCGCCGAATACTAAAAGAAGACACAAATTCAATTTAAAAACCTTAGTCAATTAATACATTTTATAATTTTGCGTAGATTATTATACGTACGAATACTATTTTCCTTCGGTTTATAATAAGCACCAACTTCACTAGGTGTTGAATGCGTTTCCCAATCAGTTTTGTTTATCGGTTTGCGCAATTTACTATAGTTAACATCGAATGTGAATTTATTCAAGCGCAATATATTCAAAAGTAAGTTGTCTGGCTCCATTTCCAGCTCTCGATAATACTCCTCTAGTATATTGTTATCGCCCAATTCATTTGGATATCCGATGTGCGACACAAGAGCTTTGGCTTTCTTTATAGCTTCTTGGCGTGTATCTTCATCCATCCACGAAACTTCTTTCAAAATATCGATGAATTCTTGTCGAATATTTTCCACCATATCGATGGCGGCCTGTCTCGATTCTTCACTGAAATATTTGCGAACATATAGCGCCCCCACAGAAATTGGCAACCTAAAAAACGATGACATTAACACAAAATGCTTTCATTGTGAAACTGCAGGGGTTTTGAAAAAAACACGAAAAAAACCTACTTGGTCGATGTGAATTGAATGCATTCTTTCCAACGCGGTTCCTCTCCAAGTAACCCATAAACCGCCTTATAGAAATCTAATTTCTTTGATCGTAATTCGGTCGTCATAGTTCCAGACACTTCAAGCACTGCACGCCATATCAGATAATTGGAAAGCGTTCGTTTTGGCGTCGATTCTAAAATAGCTCCCAATTCACCGAAGTATTTTCGATCCCAATTGACTATTACTTCATTTTCATTGACTTCTAAGCCTTGTGGCAACATTGCATTGATGTAATCCAGCCAATTCAAGAATGGATACATTTCTTGTTGTTGTTTGATGGTGAACGCATTATAGACGGCGCTGATATTAAGACGATCTTCACGAGAAGATGTGCTCTGCATTAGAGATGAAAATTTATTAGCAAGTGTTATTTGGAATCGTGAAATGTGGATAAAGTGAAAATGGGGGAATAAGAGTGGATAATTACATTAGATAATTTAATTTCAAATTCAACCACATCTTTCAATTCTTTCTCAGCTTGCGTTCGATCGGCTCCAAGCAGAACGGCATTTTCGACTATGAACTTATAATAAGCTTGGACCGCATCACTATCGAATCCCTGTATTAAAAATTCACGACCCAATTCTGTGCCCGGTTGATCGATCTGCATAAAATTCGTTTTTTTATTTCTTACTATCAATCAAAATAATTGCGATTGTTTTGATATTGAGCCTACGGTTATAATACGTTCCGTTGAATTTTTGGTATTTGGATCAACGTCCATTGTGAAAATGAAATTTATTGCAATTCCCATGCGTCGGAATTTTTTCACAGTGTCAATCCAATCCCAGTTGCCTTCAGACCACAGATCACCTTTAACTACGGGCCAGCCTCCGAAGGCTTCTAAGAGATCAGCAAGCGGTTGAATGCCTCGTTCCTCGATTATAGTTTTGTTCAAACATGCCAAATTGAAATTTTTCGCCAAAAGAAACGGTTTCGATTCATTTGGTTGCGGTGGCTCGTTAATAATTGTTCGCAATTGCTCTTGCACCAAATCACTGAGCTTACCAAATGGATCAACTGATGTTTTGTCTTCGGGGAGAACTGTATTTTTTATGAAATTTCCACAAACGAATTGATCTAAAATTATGTGTGATAAATATAAAAGAAATGTAATGTAGGATGATTCGCAAGCAACGAGATGCAACTAACAGAAGTTATCACAAGGATCAATGCTTTCGTCAAGATAGTCTATCATTTTCGATGCGGACTTAATGCATCCTGGTGTTTCACAATACGGCATGGCAGCCTGATCAAGAGTTTGGGATGTTTGTGTTGGCTCCGCATTCAATTGATCTTTTGGTGTGACTCTTTCTGGATAAACTGGGAATACGCCAGACATTCCATCGACTTGTCGGGGAAGACGAACGGCTTCGTCTTCGGTACGAGCCAAATTCGCTTGTTCTATATTCAAATGAAAAATAATATTAATTTTCTGCGAATGTTTTCTATATTTTTCAAAAGTTTTGATTTTCAGATTGTCGCTTAACTTACTTTCGCTCTGTAAATTCATGATATAAAGTGACATAGATAACGCGAGAATTGCAATCCCAGCTAGAATGCATAGTGCTAGCAATATCTTCTCGAGCAGAGTCCGCCGTTGCCAGCATGATGGTGACTCCCTGTAAAACGAAATGTAATCCCATGAAATCGCGGTTATTTAATTTATTATTTCATAGGTCGCCAGAAAACTCAAACATTTTTTCACTCGATTCTTAATTGAATTATCGGATTTTGCTTTGTGAACAAATAAAAAATGGTCCGAACATTTGCAATCCGAATCAAAAAAGTAAATAAAATGGCGAAAACACACGTTTCGGCCACTTTTCGATGACATTCATTGTCTCAAGTTCAAGTAAATAGTCTCAATTTGGCCGTTTTTTCTTTGATGCTGTGTTTGTTTAAACTTTTTAGGTCGCAAAAATACACATCAAAAACAGTGTGCGTCCCAGTGAAATATTGGTCGTCTTCTTTGCATTGTCCAACGAACGAAAAAAATAAACCAAAATTGATGATGATCCGGTTGATAAAATTGTTTGATGAAATGACGTAATCGATGCTGTATCACAGCAACGTGCCTTTTTTTCATTTGAGACTCTTACAAACCTGTTTTTGACACCTCTTATGAATTCAATAGAATCACAAAATGATAGCCTCTCAAGTAGATTTTGAAGGACATTTCTTGCTGCCTTCCCAGATAAAAATGAATTTATGCTGTTACCAATTGGCAATATCACCTTGTTGAGGCGCTCAATTTAATAACGGTGTTATCACTTTAAAAAGGTTAAATCGTATCGCTAGCAAATTAATTGAGTTAATTGCATTAACTTGTTATTTTTGCTGCCAACACGCAATAAAATAGTGAATGTACAGTGTTTGAACCGTCGAAGTTGTGTACACATCAAGACAGTATTATATCAAAATAAAGATCACATACTTTACAATCTGGTTGTCGTATCTTTCGTTCGGCATATTTCTGACCTTGACTTCTATTTCATCCAACTGCAAGTGCTAATCTGCAACAACAACAAAATATAACGTGGAAAATTACTTCTTCGTGCAATTGAAATTTTTGTATTTATTTATTTTTCACTTCAAGTCGAATATTTATATTCGTCTCACTGGCTTTTAGTTGGATTGCACAGTAATAAATTGAAATACATTAGCATCAAGTGCTCGCAAGCCATTCAGTCTTCTTTGATAACACGAAATAGCATCCATATGAAGCTTTTTTCACACAAATGAAACCAATACCAGTTTGGTATCAACAATTGCATGCTACAAACGGATCTTTTGAACGAATTGCGAATCGAGTCGAGATCAAGAACACAAGTGATTCTCTCACAGTTGTTATTCAATTTGAAGTATCTTCAATGTCATTGGAATTAAACTTTAATTCTCTATTTTCCGATAAATCCGATGAACTCCGATTAACCATCAGATCATGATTGAAATTACATTTTTGGACCAATGCCGATATTCTATTCTGATTCTGAAAAATGTCCTGTAATAATACTCACAATGTTTACTGTTTGAGAGATCCAAGCTACACGACTTCAAATGAATCCATCGTTCGTTTAACTAAATTTAAATAAGTTTCGGCGCAGTTATATATAATACATGCGAAGACGATCATTATATTCGATCTATGTATGTATCGCCTTGTCATACCTGTCGATCCATATGGTCGATCCATATGGCAAGAGTCAAATTCATTTTGCTTCTTCTTCTTCTCAAACCCCTTCCATCGCTTATATATTTCGCAGTAAAGCATTAATGTTTATCACTCGCGTATGTTTTGACCGTTCGAATTTTGCCGAATTCAGATTTCAAGCTCGTGAGCATGCGAATACATTGGGATAAACTCTAGAACTACGTACATTTGAAATGTTAACGTGTTTAACTAAGCCCGAATGCCTCATTCAATACGCACTAAGCTTAATTTTCGAAGTTGTTAATGATTAGTCTAATTATGATTAGTTAGATAAAGTATGATCCTCCTTTTTTTTTCTCAAAATTTTAATCAAATTTCAATCATAACGAGCTTGGAAGATCTTAGATAAACATGCACCAACTAGATCCAAATTAAAACTTTTATAACGATTGTGAAAATATTATTGACCAAAGTTTATTTATAAATTATTTTTAAATGGAGTAGAAAATGTAATCAATATTAAAGTAAAAAATTGTTTGTTTTTTCCAAATGAACGATGCTATGTATCTTCTCCTATGTAAGGGGGTAGTGAATGTCGTTGGACCGCGCCATCTCAACCTTAACGATTGTACTAAACGCTTCAACATTTCACACCTTCCCCGCCTTCTCCTTTCTTCAAACAGCGAGTTTGACAGGCCCCGCATCTATGCTGTCATTGTTTGAAGAAGGGGAAAAAGTGTTTACCATCCATAGACGAATGGCACAGAGGGCGCTACTGTCAAGCTAAGTGTCAAAATTCAATTTTGCATCGTCCGCTTGGGTTTTTCTTAATTGAGTTCTAATAGGACAAAACTAATTGCATATTATGAGAAACTAATATGACCAACTATACCCAAAACATCGGTATCATTTCGAAATTTGAAGGCGGGTCCCGGGATTCCGAATTTTTTTAACGAATTATACCGAATTTTACCGAATTATACCGAATATCCAAATTATAGCGAACTTTGAAAATTTTGAAATTAGTAATTGTATAAATGAAAATACATATTTGAACAAGAAAAAAACATAACAGATTGTGATGCTGTCAAATTTCAATTGGTTGACACTTGTTTTGCTTACTTGTTTTGCGCAAATTGTCATTGAATGTTTTTGTTTAGCCTAAATAAATAAAAAAAAAAGAAAAAAAAAAAAAATACATTTGTGTTGTTTGCATTGTACGATCGAAATTCTCGAATGCAAAAATGCCTAATCGCCGTGGTACTCCTCTTTTAAATGTAGATATATAAGAAAAATATACATTTTACCAACGCATTTTGCATAATCGAAACTTTGAAACGTTGAAATCTGGCTGTTCCTTTTGATAGAAGATTAGGTAAATTACAAAAAAATATACCCAGCACGATGTGACCTCTCTTCATTTTTATGTTGAGCTCTTCGCTTCGTTCGATTTGCCCAAATTGAAGGGTAGCCGCTTCATTTCTCTGGCCGTATCCATTCAAAGTGTGCTACCGAAAAAAAATATAAGTAAAAAATGGGCAAAAACCAAATCCATTTCCATCGTGGCGCGACGACATCCTTTTTCACAATTTATGGAAAGGTTTTATCTTGATGGACCAGTTTTTTTGCTTCATATTCTCTCCACAGGAAAAGAAGAATAAAAAGAATTGAAAGAAACTAATTTCACGATGAAACATAAAATGGTCAGCCCACACTTTTGCTCGATACATCAAAATTTTTGGACATTTCAATTGGCAATCCGGCAATTCGGAGCACTTTTTTTCGAGAACATCAGATGCTACGAATAAACATCTGTTATTTTCATTTCGATTGATGTTGATAAATATTAATGCTGGTTTTCTAGCATCTCAAAATACTAGAGGAATTAATTCACTTGGTTTTTTTCTCACGAATGTTCGGTTTTGTAACCACCGATCGAAAAAGAAAGCAGAGGAAACCTCAAATAATAAAATTGATAGGATTTCAAGTAATTCAAACAGTTTTCAAGCGTTTTCCGCTCAAGAAATTACATCTCATTTGGTCGCCAAAAATGTTCAAAAACGGAAATTCAACAATGGAAAATTTGACGAGCTCGTCGAACTGCATTGATGAAGTAACGGACGGTGAAGTGATGTGTTGCGATGGGAAAAAGCAAAACAAGCTTTGACGGGTGTGAGAATATATGAAAAAGAGAGATTGGTTTACTTTTGGTTCGATGCTGTTTCGGAAGCTTATGATACCATTTTCACTCGCTCTAAATGTTTACCGTTCAATTTTTTATACGCTTTTCGATGCTTATTTTTGCTCATTGAACTTCTTATTCGATAAAAATAAATGAATAGAACGAAAAAGCACCGCATTTATCTTTTTACAAACGATCAATTCGAAGTTCATGGCTCTGAACTGCAATCTCTATCGATGGAATAGTTGAAATTCTTTTTATTCGCATAATTTTCATATTTGAATGTTTCGATTTGCTTTTGATGTCTCGAATTCGTATTCAAGCATTTATTTTCCGCGTTATAAACATGAAAGTATTTTAATCGATTCATATTCAAAACTCTTATATTTTCTGCATAAAATGTTTTGGAAAAATGATTTGACACGCAAAAAAACACTTTAGAGAAAGTGCACAGTTTTATGATTGAAAAATAAAAAATAAATGATTGCATTGAAATTTAATTGCATATATTGACCAAATAAATAATATATCTGCCCGGATGGATGCGTTCAATGTTTGCGAGGCCTGGTTTTGACGATAAACTATCGGCAATATCAAGTTGTACAAATCGTTTCAATAATGCCAACGTGAAGAAAGTTTATGCATGACACAATATACGTTGAATGATAAATAGCAATTGTCATTGCAATGGTCAAACAGTATTTAAATGAAAAGAATTCTTCTCTTGGGCTAATAAATATTTGTGGATTAAAATACGAAATGATATGCTCACTTTTGTCATCGCAAATTCAAGCCGATTGATTTTCCATTTGGTTTTCATCGACGGAAGTTGACTGAAATTTCTGTCGGCCAATTTCACTATCACTTCAAATTATAATTGAGTCGAAATGGAGAAGATGCTTGCATGCCATTTGCTTGATCACGTTGACATTTCAATTCACATTCAAATCACTCGAACGTCGAGCTAATGAATTCCTTCCGATTCACGTACTTTGAATTGGAATTATACACACGGCATTCAATTCGAGTTATGCTGATCTGTATGAGACTGAATCAATTTCGACCCGGTGGTTTCGTTGCATGTTCTTTCTCTCTCTCTCTCTCTCTCTCTCTCTCTCTCTGCCTCGGTTTATTTGTGTAAATTCACTTAATGTCACATCATTGTTTATTTTTTCTGTACAAAACATTACTCAAATTAAATTTGTAGCTTCAAATCCACGTGAAATGTCTACATTCATAAGTCCAAGGTAGCGACATGGAATAGTATAGTTCAGTGGTTCGCCGTTATTCTAAATGGTTCAACATTGTAAAGTTCACGGCGCCACCAGTACCAACATTTTGATTTGTACTGCAATGTCATCACTTTGCATAAGTCAAACATTCGATGATGTTGACAAACTCAATGAATAATCATACGAAACTCCACAGATAGACGATCTCATGAGTTCAATGTCAAGGAAATTCATGCATTCGTGAGGAAAGCATACGATCTACTGAATGCAATCTTTTTCAGTCAGGTCCTTTCTAGTGAAAGCAGATTTCGAACGATGTGATGTCTTCAACTTCAAGCGGAAAATCAGAGGAGAATTGAACATCTGTTAAAAATTTCGAAAAGCTTTCGATCATGCGCTCTAGAGTCTTTTCAATAATTTCATTTGTATCAAACCGAACATATGGAGCAAAACACGTGCAAAAATGCATTGAGTTCCTCTATCCGTTATAATACCTCGATGAAACTTTATTGAAAAATTATGAAATGTTTTATTCTTACATTATTAGATTAGCAAATGAGCCGATTTTATTAATTTATTGAGAACTGTGTGTCCCAGATTCATGAAGTCAAACAAAGAAGTAATTTCATTGTCGCTGGCATTCGAAACTTCCCTTCAACGGGTACAGTTCTTGAGTGAGAATGCTTTTCAACGCTTAGAATTTGATTCTTATAGCCTGGACGGTGGTGACACAGCTAAGCCACGCTGACAGCATCTGGCGAATCATTTAAGGTGAATCGGTTAACATTGATGATATTAGAGAAATGCAATCCTTGAAAATATTGAATAAAATTCGGATGTCTTGAATCCTTCAGAACCTTTCCGCGTTCGAGAAGAGTTATAATTAAATGTGAAAAGGACGAAAAACCATGCGGAAATTTCAACATTGAAATTGATATGACCATTGTCACCCAGCATAAAGAATTAAATGCATGCGGATGAAGAAGTTCAATTGTAATTATGTTAACAGATGTTCATTTGGCTGAGCATATCGCATATGATGCAAAATTAAATAGAAATATTTGTTTTGTTGTATTGCTTCCATAAATTCGATGCAGAGCAACCGTGATTTTATGTGATTTAATGAATAAATTCTAATAGAAAATTACCAGAATTAATATCCAATTAGAAAATAAATAATAAAGGCCTGCATCGGATAGAAAAACTTAATCCGAATCCGATCGAATCATCTTTTTGCTTATTTTAAATCCATCCGTTATTCATTGTCGGATATCCGAGATTCGGTGTCGGATATCCGAAATTCGATTGTTTTTGTCCATTACTACAACATTTCAGCCAAGAATTTAAAAAGGTTACAAAGAATATTTTATTTTGATTAATAAAAACCAAGCACTACTAGCACGTTTTCTTTTGCTTTTTATGTCCTTCCAACATTATTTTGTGCTCTTGTGACGTATATTGTGCAAGTTTGTT
The DNA here is from genome assembly GCA_028476595.1 of Obolodiplosis robiniae. Taxonomy (NCBI): domain Eukaryota; kingdom Metazoa; phylum Arthropoda; class Insecta; order Diptera; family Cecidomyiidae; genus Obolodiplosis; species Obolodiplosis robiniae. Next base: position 11,301,055 of record CM052015.1, on the reverse strand, counting down.
TTTTGCGGCGTTTTTGCCCTAGGAATAATATCTAAATTAGAAAATAAAATCAAATTCTGAATATTTACGTTGAGCTTTTTGAGTTCTTACTGCATTAATTCGCAATCTTTTAACAAATTAAAATAAAACAAAAGTATATCGATAAACTGAAAAAAAACCGACACAAAATATATGATTTCTATAAGGTGAAGTGATTGGCCAGTAGAATAAAAATAGAAAGGTGACCGATATGAATAGATTAGCGCTGTAAAAGCGTCAATCATCCATCCGAAGCAATTTCTGAACATTTTCATCCGTCCGACATCCGAAAATTTCGCATCGGATGGATTTTGGACCGGATCGGATATCGGATACCCGTAAATCTCGGATACCCGATGCAGGGCTTTAATAAATAATAAGCTTATGAAAGCAGATATATTTTCTTTATTCTCAAAAAGAATCTCACGGAAATCCATGTAATAATTAAAAAAACATTCCTTTTGGTTTTGATTAGGATTAAAAATGAGTTTTTCATTCCGGTGATAAATCTTGAACTGTCGGAATATTCCAAATCGACGTTTTAATACACGTGTTCACTCCACATAATTCTTTTTTCAAAATACCGAATCAAAAACGTTGAAAGCGCATGCTTGAAAGCTCTCACTCGAATTTGCCCATTGTTGTTGTAAGGAGTGCTAACGGAGGGGCAATATCAACTGAATTATTTCATTTCGTAAATTCGACAGGATTCATAGTTCAAAGCTCTTGTTGGAGCTTGTTTACGATAGATATCTACGGAAAACAGCAGTTCAGTTGAACGTATGCCTTCGTACCGAATGGATGTTGTTCATTTTTATAAATAAAAATCATCAACTTGACGCAAATATTTCCCTCTGGAATCTTCGATAGCGACTCTCAGCTTTTGCTTCAATTGATAGTGATATTTATTCAATCGCATAAAGTTATGGAAAGAACATGCCAAATGAATTCAAAGATTTATGACTGAAGAAACACCGAGTAGCTAATATCCGAAAAGCCGAACAAATTCATTAATTTGAACCAGATATCTGCGAAATCAATTTTAAGCGAACTTTCTCATCGATAATCAAATTCATTCGACGGATGTTTTGTCCACAAAAACGAGACAAAAATAAACATTGGCTTAGCATCGGTAAATTTACATAAACAAAAATCAAACCAAGGTAAGAAGACCAAAATACAAACAATCAATTCGGAATATTTGAAACCGTTAACGGTTGGTGATGCAGTCACACTTGATTGCCTTTTTACTTTGCATGGTGATGAATCAAACGGAAAGTGGACGTGATTCAAGTACTTTGTCAATAGAGTGAAGTGTGGATTGTGAGAGAAAAAAATACACGTTAACCGCAAAAGACAAAGAAAGTTCACAAGAAACTCAATCCACCGTAATCACTCAGGAGCAGATGTAAAAGCTCACACAATGTGTTCTATTATTTCAAATATCAAACAATATTAACAGCCAATGCTAGTTTTATGCTTTACATCTTTTGCTCATTGATCACAATTGCCATTAATCATTCGATGCGCATTGTGGTGATTGAATTCAATGCGATATGTCATTCCAAAAAAACTCAAATATTTCGTGCATTGTTTGAACATTGTCATATCATTCGGTATATCGGGTGCTCATTTACAGTCCAAATTTATTGCTATTGCTGCTGTTCTTGCTTGAAATGTCACATGGAAACAATCATTTGTCTATGTTGAAGACGATTAGGTGTCAAAGAATCTAACGAAAATTAGAAAAACTTTTCATTCAAACTATACAAAACTTCTATGAACCCAACCTAAGCAACTCATCAGCAGAAAAACTAGTGAGTGTCACAAGGTGACAGCAAAATCCAGACAACTCAAAACATTGCTTGTTCAAAGTTTTCCATTTTGGTTTTTTGTGGGCTGTTCAGTGTTTTGTTCATTGTCATTACAATTATGGTAAATGATATAGTTATGTGTCCCGCACAAATGGATGTCATTATGACGTGACCATAAACAAACCGTAGATTTATGTTTGCTGCAAAACAAAAACCAAGCATAAACAATTGTAAGAACTGTTGGGAAAACAAGTTTATTTTCATTTTGGTGAACAGCGAGAACAAAAACAAAAGGGAGGAAAATAATACAACGTTATTTTATTCCGAGAAGAAGAAGAAGAAAAAAACAACATCGAAAAACTCTTTTTATTTTTATGACGTGTGTTTAAGTGTGTGGCATAACGTAATTGGAATACGAATTGCGATCCGTCACATCAAAGCCGAAAAACTAATGAAATTTTAAAGCGGTAGAGAAAATAAGGCGATAAATATTGATGATTGGTTGGCAGTTTATCCTTTTATCAGTTTGCACTCGTTAAACAACACGATCGATTGGGTAAAGTAATGGATATTATATTTGCTTTGTGCCGAATTAGAAGAGAGAACGAAAAAAACAATAAAATCTGAACTCATCCAAAAGAGCGAGAGTGCTTGTTTCACCATGAATCATTCATATAGAAAGTGCCATAATTAAAACCATCAGAGGTAAGAAATGTTTCTCTTTCTAGTAATATGTTAGAATTATTTGAAGCTGCTACATATATTTGAGTGTTTGGTGTGCAGTTTTTCTGTGAATCATTGTGGAAAAACTCATTAAATACATTTGCGAAGAGTACATTTCCCTTTTCAAGCAAGAAATGTGAGCAATCTTGGCTATTTCCGACCAATTTACCCAAAAATTATACGATTCATTTCGTACTTTTGAATGTTTAGACCAATGGTTCAAGTTTCAATAAGATGCAAAGAATTGGGTTGACCATAAAATTTATCACAGCCAATCGAAAACAATAACCATTTATTATAATGAAAAATAAACAGTTCAACCCCTTTTATTATTTACACATCCATTTTAATACTTCAAACAATTCCATATTATTTTCATCTGGCATTATTAATTTCAAGATGCCACAAAAAGTGTTCCATCGAGACTCTCGATTCGAGAGTGTGTATGTATGCAATAACATCGTTTCCGAGATCAGTCGCTGGATGAATGCAATTTTGATGAAACGAGGCAGATTGTGATTCATGTTGGAAATCCGAATTGATTTAAATCTTTTTAATGCCCAAAAGATACGCTTGAACACGATTGCAGACATCAGCCCGTATCAAGTGCATCTCTCGATGTGGCAAAAAAAAAATGGTACACATTCGCAAGACAAATGTAGGGCTGAGAGTAGAAACGGTTAAAAACATTTTATCTCCTGCTCACACCAAGGAAAATTCTCGTAAGCATGAGCATGACGTAAGATGTTTTTAACCGTTTTTACTCTCAGCCTGACAAATACAAAACAATTCCTTGCTAGTTTAACGCAGCAGTAGAATATTTTAAACTATCATATCAGAGAGGAATACAAATATTTGTGCCAAATATGAGTGTATGTCTGTTGATGCAACTGAAAGCCGGGACTTAATGCTCATGCTCAACCTTTTATTTTTCTATGCCCGAGAACGAAAATCACGGGGAGCTGAGAAATGAGCACAACTTTTTCTCTCAACTGACCACAAATTACCTACAAAATTGCAAACACCAGCAATAATTCTAGCGGACTTTTTACCTCCTCCAGCTTGAAACTAGGAAAATATCACGAAATCCGTAAAAGATAACACAATCGAGAGGAAAAGGAGAACAAATAGAACAATAAATCGTCGAATAATAAATCCGGAATAATGACAGTTTCGAAGAAATACCTGCTCTCAACCGAGACTTGCAAATGCGTACTGTTTTTCCGTTTAATATACTGATATAAACACTCCCAAACCATGTCAATTTTCCTCACGAGCAACGGCTTAAATGCTCACTGCTTTCGCCACTCCGGTCAACGTTCCATCGGTATTTCCTCGGCGTTTTCAATGGAAACATTTTCCTCGGCGTTTTGGAACAACAAATTTTTGTAATTTATTGCCGCTGAAAGATCAACGCATGTTGCTTCCTGAGTTGCTTCTATCTTATCTTTAACAATTTTCTAAATGCCAACTTCTGCTAAGCCGTTGATACATTTCGACATTTTATGGCTAAGCATTTTCTATAATTTGCTCAAGTAACTATTCTCATGTGTCGCATTTACAAATTATTTATAAAGGGTGAATTTTTAAAAGCTTTCGAACTATTTTTTGAAAAAAAAAACACAGAAAATTAAGAAAAATGCATGAAATCTTTATTTGAATCGATAGAACGGTCCATATAATTTAATGTTTGAAGATAATTTCATGCAGATGTTAGCCGCGACTGCGTCGTAAATGGCTCATCCGTTGGGTCCAATTTTGGCACACTCTCTCCAACATATCGGCCGGTATCTCACGAATAAATTCATGAATATTGTGCTCGAGAGCGTCAATCGTAGCGGGCTTGTCGCTATAAACATGAGCCTTCGTGTAGCCCCACAAAAAATAGTCTAACGGTGTCAACAAGATCTCGGCGGCCGACTGACCGGGCCAAGACGTGAAATAAACTGTTCACCAAACTCGCCTCTCAAAAGGTCCATTGTTTCGCGTGCTGTGTGACATGTGGCACCGTCTTGTTGAAACCACATGTCAGGCAAGTTAAGCTCTTCCATTTTGGGCTCCACGTAGTGGAGTAACAGAGGCCCAATTGCTGCGAACGGCGCCGAATCGATAATTCACGGTCATCAGCAATACTGGCTGATACAGCTGCAATATTCTCCTCTGTACGCACTCTACGAATACGTGTTGGTGACTTAAGGTCCAATAAAGTAAATTGGGTTCGAAACTTATTCACAAGATTGCGAATAGCCGCCTCAGAAGGTCGACCAAACTGACCATAAAATGGAAGAAGCGCACGATACACTCTCTTAACCGAACATGAATTTTGATAATAAAATTCAATAATTTGCAAGCGCTGTTCGTTTGTAAGTCGATTCATGGTTAAATTATAGACCAAACTGAACAAGATTGACAATGACACAAGACACGAATCACGCGTGATCTGGGAAAAACAGTGCTGCCAAAAAGAAAGTCGCTAAAAAATCACCCTTTATAACAATTATAAATGCGGTTTGTTGTGATTTTCAACCATCGTTTTAATTAAAGTGCAAGCTCAGTGCAATGAAGCGCCAAGAGGATGCAAGCTTTGAAAAGCTGCAACTTTGTCGTCTTCGACAGATTGAGATGCAGTGAACTTAAGCAATATATCATTAAGTATACCTAATTCGACGTGGATTTGATTCTGCTTTATTTGTTCAATTATTGGTAAATTACACGCATATAGAATGGCAGCTGCAATATTTGTGCCAACTGGCGGTGAAATTGCAAATTACGGCCAGCACTGCTGCTTGTATTGGTAATTTCTATGGCAAACTGAATCAGTAAACTGCAGCAATGTTTGCTTTAGTCTGTCAAATAGACAACAAAATAGATATTCAATAAATGATGTGCGCATCATCAACTCGATTTATAGCTGTTATGGAGGAGAATCTGGATCTTTTTCTGTATGCAAAATAATTGAAGTAGAATAAATTCGAGTAAAGTCAGCGCTTAAAAATGCGAAGACTAAGTCCACCAAGGGGTGAAAGGAATAAAAATCCTGGATCAAATTTTAAATCATGGTTTTTGAAATCCAATTCATATCTGAAATTATGCAACATCTTAGCTAATCCGATCTTCATTTGAATGTCTGCAAATCTCATGCCGATACAATTCCTTGGTCCGTCTCCAAATGTTAGATATGGCCGCTCTAATGAGTTTTTACCTACTGAAGTAGCAATAAATCGTTCAGGCATGAATTTGTCTGGTTTTTCATAATATTGTTCATCATTTTGAAGGGCCAAGGGTGAAATAAATATTTGAACATTTTTTTCGATGATATGATTCGTGCCTGGAATGCGGTAATCCTTCACACAGACTCTTGATAAGACAGTCGCCACTGGATATTTTCTCAATGTTTCTGAAAAAAGGGGAATGAAATTATTTAATTTATGTTCCACAAATATTCGAAATAAAACTCACCATTAATAATAGCTTCCAAGTATTTCATTTCCGAAATGGATTCATATGTAAGTTGTCCATTGTGGCTGGCTAACACTCTTTCAATTTCTCTATTTACTCGCTCTTGGATCTCCGTATTTTTGGCCAATTCATACAAGCATAATGTAATTGATGTTGAAGACATCTCAAAACCGGCCGCAAAAAAAACCATAGCCTGCGCAGCCATTTCATTCAAAGTCATTGTCATTTGATTTTCATCAGATTTAATAACAGTATCCCATTGATCGTCCAATTGCACCGTTCCACCGTTACGCAATTGAATTAAAAGTTGAAAGAAGTCCTTGCGAGTAATGTTGTTGTGTTCCCGATAGTCGAGATTTTGTTTGACAATCGAAATAAAAAAGTGTTCGATGTTATCATCAACTAATTTTATGCGGAATAGACTCATTAGTTTTGGTGCAAAAATATTGAAGATTCGTCGTATTCTACTCCGGAAGCTGCTTTGAAAAATTTTACTTCCATATTTACGAAAATCATTATTTGGATCGGTTATAGTATCGACATCGATGCCGAAAGCAACGGAGGCGATAACGTTCGTAGAGTAACAGGCTGAAAGTTCACTCACATCAAGTGGCTTTCCTTCATCGGCTAATTTGGTTAAAATACTTTCTAAGGTTTTGCCGCAATCAACGACCGTGGAAAACATTGCTTTTAATTTACCTGTGAGTTTGAACGGATTTGAAGAATCAAATATTTTTCGAAAATAAAAAAAATTGTCATCAAATATGTTGTATTGCTTCTAATTGAATGTTCGAAAGAGCAAAAACATCATCGATTATTTTCTTTTGACCAATTTATTTCGAGAGTCATGGACTCATCTTAAGGGCCTACGAAAACAATGTTCAATCGGAAGTTTTAATTCGCCGAACGTTCAATTGAAAGCAATACAAAATAATCAATGAAAGCTTCACGTTCAGCAATACAAAAAAGATTCTTTTATCGGAATGTTTCTATCGATGAATTCAAAAATGCATATTTTCGGCGAACTTGTTTGATATCGAAACACATTTCTTTGAAATATATTGTTTAGTACCTGAAGTAAACGTGGGGGTCAATTTGCTCCTTAAATTTTTCCATTTTTGGCCAGATAAAGAAAGCAAATTTCCGGACATGGGGTCATAATCCTCATTAGAATGTATCCCACGATCGGGAAAGTGTGCAAAATCTTTTACTAAAATTTTTCGGGCAAGCTCTGGATCGCGCACTAGTAATGCTGGTCGGTAGATGCTGTAAATTCCCACATACGGCTCATTCGTGCTTTTGTATAGTCTAAGAAAAGAATCTCCCAGAGACTCTTTTCCTAAAAATAACGTTTTTAAATGCCCAATCAAGTAAATAGTGCCGGGAACTGTTTTAAATCCTTTTCGCTCCCAATACGAATATGTTCGCATTAAAAACAAGTACAATAATGTAATTCCACCGACTAAACATATCAAAACATCAAATTTGCAGCTATCACTTAACAAAGACATTTCAAGCGACAAACTCCATACACTTTACAAAATTCGAACAGTCTCATGGGCGTTTGATCAAAAACTAAATCGAGATGCAATGAAACGACACCAGTTAAATGCAAAGAATATTCCACACATACATAGGCTTCCATACATTTTCACAGTTGAAATTTTATTTCGAATTTGAGTTTTATGATTTTTGACTATATCTTATCGTATCATCTTGTAACTTTGGAATGGGGACATAAATCCCAACTGGCTCTGGAGGAAGTGCCATAAAAAAATTATATTTCAAATCACAAAAATATACTATTGGGAGAACAAATTGAAAACCGCGCATTCGTTACTAACTTCATATCTATCATAGATGTCATTATTTTGACTTTGACAGCTATTGTATCTTAAAGAGGATAAAAAAAATACATTGAAAACGATCTGTCAAACTTATCATTCAGTTGAATACACAAGTTTATTATTGCGTTGAAAATGTCGAGCTACGTGCCTACAAAACAGCATTTGCGGGAAGTTTTACTTTATTGGTTTAATCTGAAGAAAAATGCTTCCGAGAGTCATCGTTTGTTATGCGAAGCATATCCAGAATATGCTCCGTCGATTAGAACGTGCCAGGAGTGGTTTGCGCGGTTCAAAAGTGGTGATTTTGATGTGGAAGACAAAGAGCGTCCAGGCCAAGTGAAAAAGTTTGAAGACGAGGAGTTGGAAGCATTACTCGATGAAGACTCGTGTCAAACGCAAGAAAAACTTGCAAAATCATTGGGAGTGACACAACAATCCATCTCCTATCGTTTAAAAGCCATGGGAATGGTTCAAAAGCAAGGAAATTGGGTGCCATACGAATTGAAGCCGAGAGACATCGAACGCCGTTTTTTCACTTGTGAACAGCTGCTTCAAAGGCAAAAACGGAAGGGTTTTTTGCATCGTATTGTGGATTCATTACGATAATCCGAAGCGAAAAAAATCGTATGGTTACCCCGGCCACGCATCAACATCGACGCCAAAGCCGAACATTCATTGCTCGAAGCTAATGCTGTGTATTTGGTGGGATCAGCTCGGCGTGATTTATTATGAGTTGTTGAAACCAAACGAAACCATCACAGGAGCATTGTACCGAACTCAATTGATGCGTTTGAGCCGAGCACTGAAGGAAAAACGGTCGGAAACGGTCGCAAGACACGATAAAGTTATTTTGCAACATGACAACGCTCGGCCACATGTTGCTCAGGTCGTTAAAACCTACTTGGAAACGCTTCGATGGGAAGTCCTACCCCACCCGCCGTATAGCCCAGACATTGCCCCTTCCGATTACCACCTCTTCCGATCAATGACACATGGCCTGGCTGAACAGCATTTCCATTCTTACGAGGAATGCAAAAAATGGGTCGATTCATGGATAGCCGAAAAAAGCACAGATTTCTTTCGACGCGGAATCCGTAATTTGCCAGAAAGATGGGAAAAAGTTGTGGCTAGCGATGGACAATACTTTGAATAATCAATTTGTAACCATTTTTCCATAATAAAGATCGAAATTTTGAAAAAAAAATTACAATTTAAAAACAATTTATTTTGTCTAGTGAATATTTCCACACAACCATTATAACAACAACAACAACAAGCATTTATAGACCATTATTGCACTTCAGCGTCTGGTATGTTCTGCGAAACAATTCGCCTCATACATCCCTAACAATACCTCTCCACCAACCCCGATCGAGAGTCAAGCTTTGGGTTTTATCACTCCATTCATATCCCCTCGCTTTCAAATCATATTTAACCAAATCTAAATAACGTCTACGTGGTCAATCCCTACCTCTATGCCCATCAGCTTCGGCAAACAGAATCCGTTTCGGCAATCGCTCTCATTTCGGATCCCCCGAATCGTCTCATTTCGGAATCTGTTTTCCCACTGATCGCGAGATCCCCGAAACCATTCTCAACACTTTCATGTCAGACATTTCCAAATCATGAATTAAATTCTCAGAATCAACCTAGCTCTCGCTACCATTTAGAATAGTTGGTCTGAAGATTGACCCGCATCAACATCTTTGTTTCTGTACTCAATTCACGTTTATTGAAAACGTGTGATCTAAGTTGGGCTACTACTTTATTTCCATTAACCCTACGCTGTTCAAACTCTTTATTAAACTTGCCATCTTCCGAAAAGATGCAACCCAAATATTTGAACTGGGAAACTTGTTCCAACAAGTTGCCATTCAATGTGCAATGAATTGGCTTTTGAGTTGTGCCCACATGATTTTATATCGCTAATGGACATTCTGAAGTTCGTACAAGCCTCTTCCAAATCTTTGATACTATTTTGCAGCTCCCTTTCAGAATTGCCAAACAGTATCAGATCATCTGCTCAAGCGAGTACAGAGATAATATTACCCCCCAAAGCTACTCTACCTCTTAAATTGGCTGATTTGATCAGCTTGTCCATATAAATAATGAATAGAAGTGGCGAAATTGTACAGCCCTGTCGGAGACCATTACGTACTTCAAACCATTCACTCAAATCTCCATCCACTCTTACTGCTGCTTTACTGTTTGCGTACAAACTTTGAATCGCGTTGAGAAGATAACCATTCACACCATATTCGGCCAAGACGGACCACAACTTAGATCTGGGAATGCAGTCATAGGCTTTCTGCAAATCCACGAAGCAGAAGTACAGTTTCCTATTTCTATCACGGAATTTATCCATCAGTTGTCTCATGCAAAATATTTGATCTTGATAGCGTATTGGGAGAAAACCCGATTGATTTTCATCCAAAAGCGATTCGACAATACCTCTTGATCTCTTTTCCAAAATTACACTATGCACTTTACCGACAACGCTCAATAGAGAAATTCCTCGATAGTTGTTGCAGTCTCTATTACTGCCTTTCTTATGAAGTGAGGAAATGACTCTGCCACCCCACTCTTTAGGGACAACAAAGGAACCCCAAGCTTAATTAAAGATGCGATGCAACCAGCGAACACCTACCAAACCACTACTAATCAGATATTCATTCCAAATCTCATCCACACCCGCAGCCTTACCCCAACTCAACTTATTGATTGCATTCTGAATTTCATCCATTTTAATCTTATCTAAATTCTCTTCATTCCCTAGAGTATCCTCGAACTGTCCTTCAATATCACCTTGAGAATCTATGAAAATTACAATGAAATTGAGATTACGTTTTTATTTTCCAGAGACAAAATCAAGTGACCTTTTTTGCATCGTGACATAAAAAAATTGTTGTTTCCATTTTTCGTGACCTTTCGTCAGGCCTAAAATCATTCAAATTCATGCATTTTCACGTTATAGAAGACCCATCAAATTTCATTGGAATTATTTGCTTGCTTACTGTATATTTCCGCTGAAAATATTTTTGTTTTTGCTTCCCTGTTTAGCCCTGAATTCTGAAAGGCTTTCCAACCAAGCCAAATATATCATTTCAATCAGAATTTAACTCTCTGATAATGTGTAGCAGGTGAAATGAAGTATCTTTATGAACATGTATCAACAATGATAAAATTATTAAAACCAAATTTTAGAAGACTGATACCTTCTGTGCGTCAGTATCAATGATATAAAAGCATCTGACTGTGCGCATGGCGTTTGAAGGTGACTGAATAAAAATATCTTGTTTGCTTCATAACATGTGCAAACACATAAATCTTACAAAATGTATCCAAATTGGAACGTTCTAATGATGAAATGAAAATAATTTAGCTATTGATCAATCATGCTTTAAAAAATAGAGAAGATTAGATAGACAATTGTCTATCTTATTTTATTCTTAAAAATAGATTCATGTTGTCTGTGTCCTTGGATCTCAATAAACAGTGCTAGCAATTTTAGATTTTGTTTTGTAACAACGACATTGTAGAAGTCAAATAAAAATCCTCTTTTCCGGGTAAACAACTGTAGCATAACGACATCTATGACATGTCATACTCTATTGTAACCCTTAAAAACATTCAATAAAATCAGTATCATCTCACACCTCTTACTATAAACATCGTCTTATCATTCACGCTCTCACTCTCTCACTCTCTCACTAAAGCATATAGTAAATGCCACAACAACCGTTCCCCAAGCAAATGCAAAAAAACAAAATTTTTGATTTCAAATTTCGTACAACGAAATAAATGAACCGAGACCCAATCTACTTTTATGGCGACCACAAACTTGCAACAATAACTGAGCAGCGAGATTTGGGTGTAGTAATTGACAATAAATTGACCTTCAGGAGTCACATTGACATGATCGTCTCAAAAGCATCCGCGGTACTAGGCTTTGTGAAACGTTTTTGCTTTGATATCAATGACCAATCAACAGTTAAGGCAATATATTCAGCGCTCGTGCAATCGAAACTCGACTATTGCAGTACAGTCTGGCTCACAATTCCATCAACCAGAGCCGACAGGATTGAAAGCGTTCTCCGTCAATTCACAATGTATGCTTGCCGTGAATATCCAAGTGAAGCCAACAATTATCACATATCACCGTATAACAGTCGCCTTGAGCGGCTAAACATGATTTCATTGAATAGACGAAGAATCAATAATGCTCTTTCATTTTTGTATGACCTGTTAAACAGCAATATCCATTGCCCCTTTGTGAAATTGCTGATCAGTACAAACCCAAATGTTAGAAATTTTCGAGACGCAGAGCGTTTCAGAGTAACTGATCTCAACCTTAGTAGAACACCTAATGCATCTTTCACTTTTATATGTAAATATGCCAACCTTGTGAAAAATGTTTTTATCGAATCAACTAGTCGTAACAATTTCAGATTTTTACTAGGATTTTTACTTAGTAAGGTCAGTGATGACACATTTCCTTATACTGCTATTAACTGAATATAATTTTTAATGTACCAAAGAATAATTCAGCCAGCATTTGGCGGTGAAATAAATGAATAAATAAATAAAAACTATTTGTAATGAATTATTGTACTTCTGTTTTATTCATTTGGCAACTTTCAATAATCTATTGCAACGCTTTCCAAGAATGTCTGCCGTGATATAATGATATCTTATCTATGGAAATTGACGAAGCACTCTGCGAACAATGAACATCGCTCATGTATCGAAAAGACAAAACAATTAAATGCGATCAATCAGAGATCAACGTTCGAGCTGTACATGTGTACTGGTCTGTCGTCATGTTTCGGTGTGTCGCGCTACGCTTCACATATGTAAAATCTTAAAATATACTCCCCGATAGTGAATGAAAAAATTTTACACACCATTCCTGAGTCAAAAATATTTTGTTTGTAGCATATTCGCGAGCACTTTAAGATACATTGAGTCAGATAAGATAAAATAGAGTCACTATTTCTATAGTTCAGTCTTTTATATAATAACACAATAATATGATGACATTAAAGATTTCAGCAATTGGGTTTCATGTAACATCTGCTCGAAAAGATTTGATATTAAATTCAGGCGACATATCTATCGGTGAGGTGTGAAGACGAGTATGTTCATTTGAATGGCTGAGATTGATAATGCAACGTATTTTCGTTTTCAATAGAAATGTCTCTGAAAGTTGCTTCGGTAAAATTGTCTCAACTTTTCGAATTATCTTCATCGTCTCATCGTTTTTCGCTTTCATTTTTTTATTTTAGATATTGCATTTCATAAAGTAGGGAAATCATCAGCATCAATAAATTTTCTGTAATTTCCTTGATTCTCCAGGTATTTACAGTCACTCGTGAACGCCATCTCTGCTATGTAAGCTATTTTCTTTGCTAAAAGCCGCACCTTGGGCAGGATTTATACCGAATTGGGCGCTTCTGCCAGGATATACATATTTAGTCCTTGAACTGAATACACACTTTTTCCTTCTGAAATCTCCTATTGATAAATCCATCATAACTATATTCGGTGCTAATCGGATTTCTATACTGTTCACACATTTGTACCTTTCAACTTTACGACTATGCGATTTTACGTCTTTGAAACGTGTGTATTCACATAGAGATGTTTGTGAATGAATAAATTTACACTCATTACGATGATATAAAAGAATGATTATCAATAAATTCGTTATTATGTGAAAAGATCTCTCAGTTTTCAGTTTGAGTTTGTCGCATCCGTTCGATTGTGAACCAATTAAATAATCCGATAGCATTTTTTCAACGTTTTCAAAAAATATATATATCTAAAATCAAATTGCAATATACCGCCTCATTATAATGGAGTGTATTGGTTCAATTGTGATTTTTTTCTTGTCGCTGCTAACAATTACGTTCGCTTATTTCAAATACGCATTTCAATATTGGAAATCGAGAAATGTTCCTCACGATGAACCATCGATCCCTTACGGCAACATAAAAACTGTTGGAAAAACCGTTCATTTCTCAAATTTTTTTAAAGGCATTTACGACAAATACAAGCCAACCGGCGCTAAGTTCTGTGGATTATACTTTTTCACTCGTCCAGTGGTCGTACTCATTGATCTTGAGCTAATAAAACATGTTCTAGTTAAAGATTCTGCCAATTTCAACAGTCGAGGTTTGTATTATAACGAAAAAGATGATCCATTGAGTGCACACCTATTTGCATTGGAAGGTGATGAATGGAAACGAATACGCGGAAAATTGACACCAACTTTCACATCGGGAAAAATGAAATTCATGTTTCAAACCATCGTTGAAGTGGGCGATCGTTTGCGCGATTGTGTTCTAGAAACTACTAAGGAACACCATGAAGTGGAAATGAAAGAATTTTTGGCCAGATTCACAACTGATATCATCGGAACGTGTGCATTTGGCATTGAATGCAACAGTCTCGCTGATCCAAATGCGGATTTTCGAAAATTCGGCCGAAAAATGTTTGGCAGCCCAAGGCATAGTAATACGTTTTTATCTTTCATTGCGGAGTTCAGTAACTTAGCCAGAAAACTGCATCTAAAATTTCATCACGACGATGTCGCTGAATTTTTCCTAAACGTTGTACGTGACACAGTGGAATATCGCGAAAAAAATAATATCAATCGCAAGGATTTTATGGATATATTGATTAAGTTGAAAAATGAAAAAAAAACTGAAGAAGATAAAAGTTTAACATTGAACGAAATTGCGGCTCAAGTCTTTGTGTTCTTTTTTGCTGGCTTTGAAACTGCGTCATCAACCCTAGCATTCTGCTTGTATGAATTAGCATTGAATCCTGAATTACAAGCAAAAGCTAGACATGCAATTCGCGTGGAACTAGACAAACATAATGGTCAATTCACATACGAAATGATGATGAACTTACCTTATGTCGATCAAGTGATATATGGTAATTATTGCTCTTAAACGTTTAATAGACAATTCTCACAACACTGATAAGAAATATCGGTGCATTCACTAAAGGCATGTTCATATGAACAAAAATGCTGAAAACAATCATCACTTATCTTCAATCGGTGACATGCAATGTCTAAAAATGATAAAAAATAGGTTTTTCAAGATCATTTTCCAAGGTGCGCGATTGCTGAGGCGAATCGCATTCCGGCGCCTTAGGAATAGATCGCATTCATGCCTAAGGAATTGCAGCCTTATACGCATGTTTTTCCTTCGCACTTAATTTACTAATAAAATACTTGCTTTTATTGCCACTAAAATAATTTACTGAATACAAACAATTATTTCAAGTGATAATTTTCAATAATTCAGTTTGAATAATTTTGATAAACAGTGAAAATGTGCAATTAATTCGTTTTTAACTTTTCAATTCACAGAAACGCTTCGAAAATTTGCATCCCTGCCCATTTTACATAGGAGAGCACAGGCTAATTATCGCATTCCAGGAACTGATCAAATCATAGAAAAAGGAACGCGAGTGATTATTCCCATTTATGGTATCCATTACGATCCGGAGTACTATCCAAATCCGGAGAAATTCGACCCGGACCGATTTGATAGTGATGCCGTTAAGAAACGAAATGCTATGGCTCACATGCCATTTGGTAACGGGCCCAAATGATGCAAACCCGAGTCGGCCTAGTTACATTACTCCACAATTTTGAATTTTCACTTGGCTCAAAGACAAATGTTCCTCTCGAATTCGAGAAAATTCCATTTGTTACCACACCCAAAGGTGGTATATACCTTAAATTGAAACCAATTGGTTCAAGTTGATTCTGTTATTTTCTACTAAGGTTAAATAAATAAACGGTATAAAACTTTTAGAAATCTTAGATCCGAAGTTTTTATTCTCTTCGCATATTACGAATTCATAATTGTTTGCTAATTTTTTTGTCAATGCTGCATAGGCTTGAAAGCTTATCTCTGAATTTATCGACTGTGTGGCCAACGCCTATTTCTATTTAGTAAAATCGAGTTTCTTGTTTAGTTTATCGCGAATAATTCATGGGATTATTAATTACATCTTTAAAATGAATCAATATTTTTCATTTGACAAGGATATTTCCTTCAAATTCATGGTCAAATTTTATCTAACACGGAATACGCGATTTGGCACTATTCTTGTTTTTCATCCTTGATCCAAAAGCACCTTAGCATTTGTGGGTTTATCCCGATAAAACGTTAAAAATACTGTGCTATCCCTTATGCTATGCATACCGTTAACCACATCAAACAACATTTATCAATTGTTTACACAGATTTTGCATAACACACCATTCATTAGTGGAATGCTCATATTTTATTTTAATTCATTCTTCTCAACAGAATTATGTCAATTCTCGGCCCCACAACAAACAACAAAACTTTATCATATCTTTTGTGTCAAACAATTTTTCCCAATGCAGAAATGTTTGTTAATATTTATTTTTTATGGCATACATTCTGTTTTATTTTTTTTTTTTTGTGGAGTTTGTACATTATCAAATATAAGTTTTAATGGAAAGTTTTTTCTTCGCGCGCAAATCGAGCTCAAGGAAATCAAGGTGACGACATAGATTAGTATTGCTCTGTGTTTCGCAATAGTATTGCTCTGTGTATTTCCAAAAGTTCAACAATATAAAGTTTGTGGTGCCACCATTACCAAAATCAAAATATATGCAGGAACGTCATCACCTCGAATGAAATAAAGCATTTTAGCTTATTTATTCGATATGGTTTTATACCGCACCTGGTCTTTTCCAAATGTATATCGAATGAACAGTTTTCAGCTGGGCACAACAAATTGCAGCGGTGAATTTGTATTTTTGTGTGAAAAGTGTTTATGAGAGAGAGAGAGAGAGCCAGTCAAATTGAATACAATTCACGCGTTCACTCGTTCCAACATCAAATCTCGCCATTTACCTGTCCTCAGAATTTACACTGTAATCCTTATTTATTGTAATTGTACGCAAAGACTCAAATGAAATAGATTTCGAAATCAAATTTTGTTTTATATAATATTCACGGAATAATGCCAGTTTACTTGCATCAAATAATGTACACTGCATAAAATGCCCATGGGATACACCGACTGCTTCTGCTTCTGCTGCAGAAAAATCGTAAGCCAAAAGCTATGTTGTGTCAGTTGAACGGGAAAAGCCTTTGGTAAGCTGGAGGTAAATTGGTTCAGACGTTCAAGTATAAAAAAAGCTCATATCCCAATTATGGCACATGAGCGTGAGCGTGCCTCATTGCTGAATTACATTTTAATTGGTTAAATGCGGATTAAGTGAAAAAAGGAGATAATGCAACATAGTTTTTGATGTCATAAAATAATGGGCTGCATCAGACCTCATGCCAAATGCAATTATTGCAGTATTTTTGCCACACGTTCCTGCTTCTGCATTTTTACTCGACGTTTCAATTGAATATTTGAATTTGTATCAGAATGTACGCACGATGATAGTAATGTTAAAACGTACTTTTCCATTCGCTTGAGAATTGAACGCTCGTTTCACGCCACACACGTTCATGCATGAATTTTTTGTGAGACATTGGAATAGAATGCCGAGATTATTTCAAATAATATATTCAAGGGTGGCTTTTCTCAGGTTATTGAATTGTAACTATTCTTACCAAATTTTAAAATTATTATTTTTTATTTTTAAAAATAAATTTGAAAATGAATTAGTAGTGTGAAAATTAGAAGATAATTCATCTTATGAATGGATCGAATCATCCGTGCTTATTTTGCCTGAAATTTTTTGGGCGCAAACATGAATTCTATCAATTCCATCAAAATTGATTGGGTTTCAGCTAAATTTTCCATAGCTGTCCATATTGACGTATGCATTCTCCACCGTAGTTGAGCGCGACTGAATCAATCTGAGTCACGCAGCAGGCTGTCTAAAGATTTCTTTATACATTGAAAACAGCTCGTCGCAAAAATTCCAAATTTCATTTACGCTACGGCTCTTTCAATATTAATTCCGATTCGCGGCAGAACAATAAATGGAGAATTATGCAAATGAGGAAAAAAACTGTGTGCATTTGTGCAAAAATGGAGCTTGACATATAATTATCCAAGCGAATGCTCTCATCACACAAAAAAAAATATTTTCACTCGTTTGTTTCTCTCACATTCCATCAGTGTTTTGGCTATTCGCTTGAAATACATGTTACAACATTTATTATGTTAAACCAGGCTTGTTTTGAATCTTGGGTGTTTACATGAAAGTTTGTGACTGCGACTAACATTGCAAATTGAGCTATTCAATGTCATGTAAAGTGGCACGAGAAACAACGAATTTCTATTTGAGTGAGATGTCTTGTTGAATGAACAAGTTTGCAATTCACATAAATCCTTTTTCACGAGAAATATTAACAATCAACTAACTGACATTCTATGAAAACATTGCAGAGCTATAAAAAAACATTGAAAAACTAAAAAAAGAAAAATAAACATTGCGGGCAAAGGAATCAAGATTGATTGATTCGCACTAACGTGCTGAAATGTGTTCAATTTTTCGTGAATGAATAAAATTTATCCCATAAAAAAATCTGCATTGAATGCCAACAATAATATCAACTGAAATATATGCGCTTATAAGGGACACTGCAGACCAAAATTTATTCGTGTCAATAAATCGCGTACGCAGAATACAAAAGTAGCAAGTTCTGTAGAAAAATAAATGGTCTTACGTACGTAAAACTAACTTTTCCGCACATTTCCCGAAATTGTTCGGGATTACGCGTTTTTCATTGATTGCTACTCATTTGTATTGGATTAATGTTTATTTCTTATAGTATCATCATGCAACTTTGAGAATAAATCACAGCAAATTTCAACTCATTACGATCGAATTTCGAGTCATCACACATCATGTGATTAAATTTCAATTTTAATATAAAAACAAAAAAACATCTCAGTTCCTAATTCTTACTTCAACGTTCTCTATTTTTGAATTGGTAATAACAATTACGAATTAGTTCACTCTGACGTGAACTTTCAATTCATGCCAACGATAGATATAGTTCTACATTTATGTTATGTATAACAGTATAACTTTCGGTAACAGTATGAACATTCAAACTGATGAAAAAACACAGATTAGAAAATCACAAATACTTCATCCAATTCAAGCGGACGATGCAGAATTGAATTTTGACACTTAGCTTGACAGCTGCGCCCTCTGTACCATTCGTCTATGGATGGTAAACACTTTTTCCCCTTCTTCAAACAATGACAGCAAAGATGCGGGGCCTGTCAAACTCGCTGTTTGAAGAAGGGGAAGGCGGGGAAGGTGTGAAATGTTGAAGCGTTTAATACAATCGTTTAGGTAGAGATGGCGCGGTCCAACGACATTGAAAATTTTGTGCTAGTCTTAAATCTCATCAGAATGACTTGAAATTTTGTGTGACTTATTTTTTTCATAGAAAAATAATATTCTAAAAGTTTCAATTGGAAAAAATGTGAACTTTAGATAGCCGCCACACAAATTTTCGGTTTTGACCCCGAAAAGACCTCAAAAATCGAAAATGTTGCAGGGGAGGTAGTCCTTAATCTCATTGGAATGACTTGAAATGTTGTATGAGTTATTTTTTTCATAAAAAAATAATATATCCGAAGTTTCAATTCGTTACAATGTGAACTTGAGATAGCCGGCATGCAAATTTTTCGTTTCGACCACGAGAAGGCTCCGAAAATCGAAAATTTTACAGGGAAGGTAGTCCTAAATCTCATTGGAAGGACTTGAAATGTATGAATCATTTTTTCCAAAAAAAATTAATATTCTGAAAGTTTCATAATGATACAATGCGAACTAGACATAGTCCCCATACAAATTCTTCTTAATGATATTGAAAAACAGCCCATTTTTTGATTCGACTCCACTAGAGCTGCCCGATAAAATTATCCGATTAGGCTGAGAATTAATAGGTTTCTATTCCTAATGAATACCAATGTGTGTGTAAATTTTTGATCAACTCTAATCTCAATTTTTTGAGTTGCCACACGCGGATAAAAAATTGCTCCGGGAATGGTTGCAATCGTTTTTTCTAGGTTCAAAACGCATAGAAAACTTATTCCGGGCGTTTTGAATTTTTTGGACCGATCGCAATACCTTTACCACACACAGTGGTGTGTGCGGAAAAGTAAAAAGTAGCAAAGCGAATGTGAAAAAATATATTAGAAAAAAAAAAAGAAAAAAAAAACAGAATTAACGCGAAAGAGCGGTCAAACGAGGTGAAATTACAAAAAATCGGAAATGTTACAATAAGGGTACGTGGCTTTAATTCGGTCTTACACTCTGATTATGACCTAACTGCGAAAATGAACCTTAGTTCATATATAAATAGAGTCTTAGGTCATAATTAAGAACACTCAAATTTGAAGATCCAAATTTGGACAATTACCCTTACATCGTGCTTTGATTGCGTACGCATATTGTGCGGAAGCTTTATGTCGTGTCGTAATATCGGATAAACCAACGCATTATTATCATTAAATACACTCTGCTCGCCTGTTCAAACACAACATGATAACAATGGAATCATTTATCGACTCGATTTCATTTGGCTGAAGCGCATTGCAGCGGAGAAAATGAACTTTGCATGGCAAATTGAAAGCAGAATATATGAAGAGTGCAAATGCATTCTGAATCCAATTCACATAGCAAACGAAAGTTGAAAGCACTTTTGACATTCATAAGAATTTGACACTTTGAATTGACTATCTCGAAAAATGGGCTTTTGCCCATTGTTTCTTTGAGCACAGAGTTGTCATCTCATGATTTTTGTGAAATATGTCCGTCAGAAAATTACAAATGGAAAATAATGTTGTCATTACTTCTTATCCATTTTTTGAGTAAAACCCAAAAAGAAGAAGACTGTGAGCAGGTGTATTCGTTCAAATTGTAAACACTTTCTACTCATATATTTCTTCTTCTTACTCCAACTAAAAAACACGGAATTTTCGAACAATCTACAGCTTAATTTGTTAGTTAAAGGTGCTCTCAAATTCTTGCAACTCTCCACGAAATATCGCTGTGGTTTCGTGTGCATAATACGCGACAAGCATTCGTTTCAATTAGCTACCTTTCACTTGCTGGGATTCTTCTCCCTTACAATTATTATGATATAAATATATTTCAATTTCCCAGAGTAGACATTTTCCATTCTACAGACCTAAATCAACCTCGTCTTCGCTGAGTTTTTTTGCTTGGAACAAATTAAAGAAAGACGTTTGTTCACTGCAAGAATTTCCATATTCATTAGACTTAGTCAAAGTTTTCAACCAACTTATTGCATTAAATCAGCCACAAAACATAATCTCATCAACATTATTCATTTAATAAGCGAACAATGCAGCATAGAGCGAATAGAAATTGGAGAGAGGGAAACACGGGTAATGAACACAAGTGCATCTACAAAAAGAAGAACGAAATAAACAAAACCAGAAGCAAAAATAAGGAAAAGCGAAATAACAAACAAGTGGAGAAAAAAGCGGAAGAAAGGAGAAAAATTGTGAGGAATGGCTAAATTACTCGAAAACATGAAATCTTCTCTTTGGAATAAGGCATTTTTTTGAAAGAAAGTCATTTTATAACGGGATTTTGAAAAAACAAAATTTGACAGATACATTTTCAGAAAAATAAAGTGTCGCAATTTTACTTAAATAAAAATGAGGTTCTAGTGTTAGTATCTACTATCGTGAATAGAAACTGAGCTGTGTTGAATAAACTCATTTGCCTCCTTGCCAATCAGGTTTGAGTTGTGACACGACTACTGTTTTATAGTTATCAAAACACATTTTCATGTCATATTTAACTTGCCAATCAAACAAAATTCATGTAAAATTATAACTCAGTGTAGTTTATCACGTATTTGATTGCGTGAACATCTCATGTGTCATAGTGAATTGGTTTTGAATCGTTTTCCAGGAAATGAAAAATAAAACAAAAAAACAATTTCCAATCGTTCAAAACCCACATACGAAATACGTTTCACATAGAATCTTGGATCAAAGTCAGAAATGAAATGTGGCAAAGTTTTGACAGAATTTATTGCCGCCAGCAAATCACACAAAAAACAGAAAAAACATTCAATTGAAAAAGCTATGATTGCGTTACAGGTTGTTGACTCTGACAATTCTCAATCATTTCGATCGTTTGGCAAACAAAACCCATCTTATAACAAGCGAACAGACAACAACATCTATCGACATGTAGCGACAGCATCAAAAACAACCTTGGCAAACCAAAAACTAAAAGAACTTTATCTATGCACACACAACAAGCCATTATCGTTATATTTGCGATGATCGCGGCACGTGCGTTGTACAGATATATCCAGTTGCCGTTACACAATTGGGCTAAATGAGAGGAAATTAGTTAATAATAAATAAAATAGAATCAGAATGCCGCATGCTTGAGAAGATCTTCAAGCATTTCGCCGTATTTCCACTTAATTAAAAATGCAACATAACTATTTCCTTTCGCTTGCTTTTGAAACTGTAAAACATTTTCGAGTGAGTCGTTTGGAAATTGAATTGCAAGTTCCAGAGTGTTAGTAAAAATCCCGCGGAGACAGAACTGGCGCTGAAAAACTTCATTCGGATCGTATATGCGAGTGGTCTTAAGCATTGAATTAAGGAAATATCATCGTGAGTTTTGAGCTGCGCTTTCTGCACGGCCGCGCTCGAAGTTCGTGGCGAATTGAAATAGAATCATAGCAAACAAGTTTGCATGTCATCATTGAAAACTTCGCCGTTAGTAAAATCTTCCCCTCAAGTTATCAACATGAAAACTAAAATCATATTTGGGATGCGGTGAAGCATAGATTCCAGAATATAACACCGATTCAATTTGCGCAAATTCGGAAGATACGCATAGGCCCAATGATTCAATAAATATATTTGAACAGAATTTCTGTTTTCACTTAAATTGAAATGTGAAAAAGTTACAAATAAAGAACCATAATTGAAATTTAGTCGTTTGCGGTCCATCCAAACGTCTCGTAAAAGTAAATTTCTGTCATTTTAAAAACAGGAATGTTCAATTTTTGAAAGAGAGCTCTGTCAATTGATGTTCATAGGGAGGAATGTACGAAGTGAAATTTCATTTTGTTTGTTGTCTATCTGTGGCTGCTCTTTATATCACTCTTTTCTGCTATTTTATCATTAGTAGGTATCATTGTTGTCTATCCGGCTTGCAAAAGCTTTTCCATGTTCAATTAAATTAAATCGTTTATTTCTTCCGTTTCTTTTCATTATTATCGAAGCATGCAAGTGAATTAAATTGTGGTGTAACGGAAAGCCACAGATCAAATGCAAGAGAGCTAGTAGAAAACAAACGAATATAAAAAAACAATTGGTGTAGTTGCATATGAAAAAATGCGTTCAAGGTAGGAGAATAAAAAGTGCAGCTAAACAAACGAAAGCGATCCGAATGTGCCTTTAGGAGCCAAGCAACCACTTCGCCGAGAAGCACAGATGAATAAAAAAACATACACACCCTAGCACTCACCGGAACAAGAACCAACGGAATACATTACATCTATAAAAATTTAGCTTTGGTTTTCCCTTTTATTTCCGTAATTTGTATCAGCGTGTGCATTGTGCATGTTGTGAATGGGAATGAATATTTCCCATAGCCACTCGCATTGTTCAGCATCCAGGGAAATCGTGCATCGTGCACATCACTTCGAATAACAACATTTGCGTTGGAAACAACAAAACCGAAAAATTCACACTGAACACGATGGAGAAAAAAGTGCACACTTTGAATTGCAAGCCACACTGCATCTTGGTCGTTCCGATCTGTTTTTTACCGCTTCGAATTCGAACAACTTTCAAGCAATATAAATAAACGTCACAAAATGAAGGTAGAAGAGGTTGGGAATGAAAACCGATGTCGATAACAATATCCCGACCAAAAAAATCCAAACCTCATTTCCACCGTCTTAAAGCAGAAATTGGTAATGCAAAACGAATATTATTGTTAAAACTGATATAATTAGGTTTTTTCGTTAGCTTCTGTTTCTCATTTCTCAACCGAATTATTGAGCTCACCTATGTTCGTATGATTTTTTTCCTTTCAGTACAACTGAAACGAGCTACTGCAATAGCTAATCAGCTCGAGCGTACAAAACTGGCTTCATCGTTTAAAATAAATCATAATTATTAAATTTAATGCTATGGATTTTCTGGCACCAATGCATTACAGTGACTGTTGTTCGAGCGCACGATTCTTGGACACTGCTTATATTCGCTTTGCATTTTGCGGTTGGTTTATTTCTTCGCCCGATGGCTGCATTCGTGTTTATTTTTTGTATCCAATTTTCACCGCGGCGTATTCTAGTGCAGTTTCATCCCATATTTTCATTTCGTGTTTATTTTCGCAGATATTATCATTCGAAACAAGCGCAATTCACATACAATATTTAAATGCAACGAGACAATGTGCAAAAATCCTTGAACATTAAATAAAATATGTAATAATTTTCACAGTTGCACTTGATTCTTTGCACATTTTCACCAAATTTTTGATGGAAAATAATGAATTTCAGTGGCAGACCATCAAATTCTGCGTATGCAGCTTTCTACCTGAGCTAATTTCGAAAATTCCTTTTTTAGAAGTTTAAAATTATGTTTCGTGTATTAAATGTGGAAATTTACGATACTCCGCAACAGAAAAAAAATCGTCTATATAATCGCCCCTTTTGAAACCGAATTGTGGAATTCGTCTCTTTTTATCTCTCTTTCTCTCTTCCCTCTCTCAGACACAGCGCCCAAATATTGATCACGTAATTCAGTCAATTTATTTGTATTGGTGGCTATGGTCAAATTTGTTGAAAAACGCAATGAAACCGGTAAATTGAATGACTATATGCTTCTTTGGGGGTTTTCCGAACAAAGGCCGAGTATGTAATCATGTTATAGAGACGCATTAAGAACTTGGTGATAAACTTTCTGCGTGTAAACTTTTAAGTAAGTTGACGCTAAACCTCGTTGCATCAACGGAAATTCAACCGAATCCAAGTTGATTAAGCTCTTTTGTGATTTCATTTATCCAGCAATATACCTGGCCCATTCATTTGCGAAATGCATTTTCGACCGAAGTTTTAATTCGACATTCGTGATTTTCCATTAAGCGCTCAGCGCGTATGAAACAAAAGTGCAAAGTTTCCCATTTACTCCTCGTTTACCGCGCGCGCTTGTTTCCATAGTTTCACCATGAAAACAGTTAATTTCGATTTATAATACTCTCGTGCAGCATGCAAAAGCATATCGTCGTTGGTTGTAGAAAATATATGGTTTTCCGATATTGGCTGCATTATCACCCGATTTCGGAGATATATCCCTGCTCCAGCTGACAGAAAAGTACATTTCATTCAACACAGTGGTCTTGACAGAAGAATCCCGCGCCATACGTGATTTGCATTTTGCGTTGGTCGTCACATTGCTCATATCTCTGTCGAGTTTTAGCGATGAAAGATTGATATCGTTTATTTCCGTAGGCCAAAATTAGATTCAAGGCGATTTTATGGCGTTAAAATGCATTTTGCATATTTCCTTGACATTTATTGTTTTGATATTTAATATTGTCATTTTCCAAATCGCGACGAGACTCATGCAAAAAGAGGCACAGTTTTTGATGCTCCACGGAACTAAGAAAAATACACAACTCTCAAAAGCCAAAAAAATATAGAAGAAAGGCTGAGAAGTCTGTTAAAATTGTGGTGCTACCTACTATTATAAGTCTAACAAACGTATTTGCATCGTGGTGCTGAATCATCTGTAACACATTCATTACGTTATGTGAAATGGAAGGGAAAATGTTTTGTTCTGTATTGAACAAGCATTTTGGCCACAAGAACAAGAAATGCATAAACCAACAGTGCGTGATATGTCACACACTTGTATTTCTTGTTTCTCACAGAAACTGCAGAGGATGTGTGCATGTGTTAAAAATAATATCACAAAAACGGGACCGAATCAATGGTCGTGCAAGTAAAACATTTGGGCAAACAAACAAGCCATTTGATGTTAATGCGACATACGAGAATTCCCATGCAGTCGAGCGTATGTAATATCGAGCAGCAAATGACCTGAAAACCCCATCTGCTTTCTCTACTCGATATGAAAATTTGTTGATGCACTTTCACCATCTGTCGGTTTAATTGTGTGTGCTTTGCTCTCTCTTGGTGTACTTTTGATGAATTTTCTTTTTTCGCCAGCAGTTTTTTTAGTCTCAATTTTATAGCCACTTGGCTGATGCTTTTTAAGAGCTGATAAAATGCCAGTAAAATCATCAATGGCCTTTCTGGTCATTGTAACTGATAAAATCAACGAATTGAAAATAATTGGTTTGTGAGTCACAAATTGTGGCTTCAATTTGGTCTCTATTGGCGTTGCAACTGACAGTTAAAATTATTCATCAGGAATACGAAATGCCTGCCATCATGTGGCCACTGAGCACAGATTTTCTATTTTATTTTAAAATAATAAGACTTCGGAAATTTATTGTTAAACCGAGTAATATGTCGCGGAATGATGAATAAATGGATTCAGATGCGAAATGTATCAACATACCCAATTTGTAATTTATGCAGTATATTTGTTAGCAAAGTGCTACTGTCTGGATGAGCGTTGCATAAATTTAAATTGGAGAACTTCAATTGATTGACATTGATAATGGAAGAGTTTGATGCAATGAGTCAGGCAGCTCTTAAACATGAGATATGCTCAAGTATAGTTTTGGACCTCTTTAATACTAAAGTGTAAAACTAATTTCGATATTTCAGGCCCAACTGAAAAGCAGTTCAAATTCGGATAATCTATTGAGTTTATTAACTTGGCAACTATTTTTACCAAGATCATTTTGCTCGGTATCACCCTAACATTTCATTTCAAAAATGATTTACATCTGGAGAATATATTTTTGATCAACACAAAACTAGATCTCAACAATCTCCGCAAAAGAACATAAACAATCAGACCCATTGGATTGATGAAACGATGCACAAAATTGTATAGATTCCAATTTAAATATAAAAACAATGGAGCAAATCAAGCGTGTATTTAACAAAGACGAAGCTCGCTAACTTTGAATAACATTTCAGGCACTTTTCTCATAATATTTTTGGGTTGCCTTTCTTCCCGTTCATATAAAAAAACATGGGTGGAGATGTGAGAATACATTCAGATGGATATATATATGAAAACTAGCTCCAGTTTTTTTGGTTTTCAAAGTGCGTTTGAGCAACGCTTTGGTAAGGTTTTACTTTATTTACTTGCCACATGGGAATTCCGTTTATTTCTGCACGAATCATAAAAACCGATTAACACATATTTCGCTGGCCGATACTGCTTTCATTGAAGCAAAATCCATGCTATTCATGCCGGAGTAAAATTAGAGAATAAACGGACACACATGGATGAGTGGGGAAAAATGTCTACAACAAAATCGAAAACGTGAACCAAAATTGTATGCAAATAAAATTTACGGCACAATGGAATTTTTATTGCGTAAAATGTTCGACATGGAATTCTAAGATTTGGGTAACATTGAGCCACAAACATACACACAAAGCGTTAATCACACGAACTGCAGCAAAGCGTTAATCACACGAACCAATGCACACATTGATCTATTTCCATGGAGAATTATTAGGGAACTTTTGGTTTTTTCGAGCTGAAGCAAATAGTGCCGTATTCCAAATTGGGAAGTCTAGCCTTTGCGACTAACTTGCGGAAATCTAATTTGGCGCTCAGAGTTTAAAAGTTGTACAGTTTGGGGGTTTCAAGTGCCATTTTTTCTTTGTCAAGTAAAATGAAGAAACAAACACCTGAATCCGTTCAATCTAGGGCGTCGTTCAGTTTCCGATAGCTTTTTGTTCTTTGTGCGGTAAAAATGCAGTGGTGCTGTAAAAGGGCATTGGATTAAGCACAATTTACATGAGAAAATGCTTTGTTTTGCATATTACGATAATGTTTGAAGTGTGACCAAAACGAGTCAGCGGCTGCAATGGCATCTCAAGTACCAGTGATAAACACCATGCACGTGCACATATTCTCAGTGCATTTCGAATGGTTCTCATTATTATTGTCATTCAGTGCATAAACGAGCGATTAATAAAATTAATGCCAAAATGGGAAATTATTTCTCGCGTGATAAATAAAAAGCGTATTGCAGTTGCATGGAGCAAACGAGCTATGATATGAATGCTCCTTCTTGAAAAAATATCCTTATCAAATAGATAGAATTAAGATTGTCTGCCAACAACTATGGATGCCTTCGGATATTTTTCCCATGATTTGTGTAATTAAAGTCTTCATTCAACATTGTCTTTGTTGAATTTATTGCTGTTTGTCATGAGAATTTTAACTATGCGCAGCTTATTGAATGCAGTTGATGGTGAATGATGAATAATAATCTCGAGAACCGAAGAAGAAATAATAGTTCCATTCCATACATATATCATGTTGATCAAGCCGAAGGAGTGTGAAATGCACAATATGATAGCAAGAGATTTTGCACGGAAACATTTTAAATTGATTGAAATTCAGAGGCTCATTGTCGATATAATGTTTCGTGATACAAAGTCATCGCTGAAAACCTTTTCATTGACTTGAAATATTCATCCTTTAATGAAAAGATTTTATGAATGAAGAAATGATAACAAAAAGTCAATATGAGCCAAGTGAAATTAGCCTTTCGATTTTGTAATACTTTTCAAGGTTTGGGGGTTTTATTCAAAGCATGAAACCCTAAATTAACCCGATCGGAAAATCTAGGTCGTTATAAATGTGGCAACCATTTTTATCTCGGCCATTTTATTGTACGATAAAATTAGATTAGCCAATTTGATGTGTCTGGGTATTGAGTAGCTATGCTGTGACGATGTTTGCACCTGATTCAACCGATGAATGCAGGCAAAGCTGAAGCT
This sequence comes from Obolodiplosis robiniae, assembly GCA_028476595.1. Classification (NCBI taxonomy): domain Eukaryota; kingdom Metazoa; phylum Arthropoda; class Insecta; order Diptera; family Cecidomyiidae; genus Obolodiplosis; species Obolodiplosis robiniae. Next base: position 11,272,255 of record CM052015.1, on the reverse strand, counting down.
TTAACTGCAGGCACCCACCACACAAACCGAACGTTCAATCAATTTTGAGAATAAATCATTATGTAAAGTGTAGCCCCAATGTAAATCTATTAAATGATGTCAGCTTTATGGCTTCAGAACTGACTGACTCGTTGCTGGTAAGACAATATTCATATGCACGTCCTGAGCACAAATAACCAACCGAATGTCGAACGGAATCAAATATCAGGAAAATAAGGCAGAAAACCACTTCAATTGGGCTCATTTCTCGAAATAAACTCGATCAGCAAAACATACGTATAATTTCACATAAATCTTATGACGAATGTATGCCTATTATTCACCTGGTTTACGGTTGAGTTCAGAGCACGCCTGAGGTGAAGCTCAAATGAAGTTCACACTTTCAACATTTATCATATTTCTGCGCGTCTTCATATTTCAAATGTAAAGTCACTTCCAATGTATTGGCACGTAAAAAATGAATGCAACTGCAAAAGAATGAGGATTTATGGATTGTCATTACATTGACACATTCATTACGGGAAATTCTATTCCACGTATGAGTTATGACAAATGACTGATTTGTGTTCAATCGACTGAATGTGCACAAAAACAACAGCCTGTGGCGTGGCCTGATTACCTTATGAATTATTACGAATCAACTCGGTTTCAGAGAGTTTTGTGACTTTTGTTTACGGTTCCATTTCAATACTTCACGTTGATTTGTCTCCCATGCCGCCGAGATGCGTACAGATAAGATACGAGCGCATAATCACTTCGACACTTGTCTTGTATAAAATAACATGAACATGATAACAACCAACATAAATAATATCATCTGTTTTTATGCGTCACATTTGCTGATTTCAAAGTTATTTCAAGAATTAAAGTTAATGTTTTTATAAAGTCATCAGAATTCATTTAAGCTCGAATCTTAACAGCTTTATCATTTAACTCATTCGTTTCATGTTGTCATGATGATATTTATTCCAATTTCAATTTCAATGGTTACAGTCATATATTCTTATTTCTCGACAGACATTTTTTCGAAAAAAAACTCAAACTATTTATTTTACAATGTCAATCCGTTTAAGCTGTAAATGAACTTTAAATCCGTTCGATTCTTTTTATCTGCACTTTTTAATGGTAATGAAAATCAAATCAAAGCATTTCATGTAATGCGTAACATTTGGTGTCGTATCTTGTGAATATGTAAAAATCTCAGCGCAAAACCAAAAATCGAAAATAAAACAAAAGACTCAACGTAAATCGATGCAATATCAATGAATCCAAACTATTACGGTTCCACCATTCGTTTCCATTGGACAATTTATTTACACATGAAATCGAAGAAGATTAGGTTAGTTCCAAAAAAAATTGCCCAGAACGATGTGACCTCTCTGCGTTTTCATGTTGAGCTCTTCGTTCGATTCGCCTAAATTGAAGTGTAGACGCTTCATTTCTCTAGCCGTATCCATTTAAAGTGTGCGATCGAAAAAAAAATATTAGTAAAAAATGGGCAAAAACCAACAGGACCGTACTATTTGAGACATTTTAATGATACCTATTCTTCAGCGCCATCTATTGGGCAATAGTATTGATGTGATATTTCAATCGTTTCAATGACTCATTTGTTTTTATTATTTGTGTCAATAAAAATTTTGTTCGTATTCCAATGGATCTAAATTGAGTTCACCTATGTAAAATAAGATGGCGCGGTCAATTGGTATACTCTCGAATAGCTCTCAATTTCCATATAAGCACGGTCCGCTTGGCAAAAACCAAATCCATTTCCATCGTGGCGCGACGACATCCTTTTTCACAATTTATGGATAGGTTTAGCATATAACTATAACCCATCTCTCAACATTGGCCCGTTACGTTTTCTCTCCACAGCAAAAGAAGAATAAAAAGAATTGGAAGAAACTAATTTCACGATGAAAGAAACACCACATTAAATGGTCAGCCCAGACTTATGGTAGATACATCAAAATTATTGGACATTTCAATTGGAAATCCGGCCATTCGGAGCACCTTTTTTCGAGAACATCAGATGCTACCAATAAACATCTGTTATTTCCATTTCGATTGATGTTGATATTTATTGCTTTGCTAGTTTTCGTGCACCTCAAAATACTAGGGGAATTAATTCACTTGGTTTTTTTCTCACGAATGTTCGGTTTTGTAACCACCGATCGAAAAAGAAAGCAGAGGAAACTTTAAATAATAAAATTGATAGGATTTCAAGTAATTCAAACAGTTTTCAAGCGTTTTCCGCTCAAGAAATTACATCTCATTTGGTCGCCAAAAATGTTCAAAAACGGAAATTCAACAATGGAAAATTTGACGAGCTCGTCGAACTGCATTGATGAAGTAACGGACGGTGAAGTGATGTGTTGCGATGGGAAAAAGCAAAACAAGCTTTGACGGGTGTGAGAATATATGAAAAAGAGAGATTGGTTTACTTTTGGTTCGATGCTGTTTCGGAAGCTTATGACACCATTTACACTCGCTCTGAATGTTTACCGTTCAATTTTTTATACGCTTTTCGATGCTTATTTTTGCTCATTGATCTTCTTATTCGATAAAAATAAATGAATAGAACGAAAAAGCACCGCGTTTATCTTTTTCCAAACGATCAATTCGAAGTTCATGGCTCTGAACTGCAATCTCTATCGATGGAATAGTTGAAATTCTTTTTATTCGCATAATTTTCATATTTGAATGTTTCGATTTGCTTTTGATGTCTCGAATTCGTATTCAAGCATTTATTTTCCGCATTACAAACATGCAAGTATTTTAATCGATTCATATTCAAAACTCTTATATTTTCTGCATAAAATGTTTTGGAAAAATGATTTGACACGCAAAAAAACACTTTAGAGAAAGTGCACAGTTTTATGATTGAAAAAATAAAAAATAAATGATTGCATTGAACTTTAATTGCATATATTGATCAAATAAATAATATATCTGCCCGGAAATAATTCTCATTTCGAATGAAGAGTCATTACTTGTATTTTAAGGAACTTGCATCGCATTTAGGGACAATTTTTAAAATTTTTGAATTACCTCAAGCTTCCAACAAATGTGTAATGTGAATGAATTTGAGTCGAAATAGATGGATGCGTTCAATGTTTGCGAGGCCTGGTTTTGACGATAAATTATCGGCAATATCAAGTTGTACAAATCGTTTCAATAATGCCAACGTGAAGAAAGTTTATGCATGACACAATATACGTTGAATGATAAATAGCAATTGTCATTGCAATGGTCAAACAGTATTTAAATGAAAAGAATTCTTCTCTTGGGCTAATAAATATGTGTGGATTAAAATACGAAATGATATGCTCACTTTTGTCATCGCAAATTCAAGCCGATTGATTTTCCATTTGGTTTTCATCGACGGAAGTTGACTGAAATTTCTGTCGGCCAATTTCACTATCACTTCAAATTATAATTGAGTCGAAATGGAGAAGATGCTTGCATGCCATTTGCTTGATCACGTTGACATTTCAATTCACATTCAAATCACTCGAACGTCGAGCTAATGAATTCCTTCCGATTCACGTACTTTGAATTGGAATTATACACACGGCATTCAATTCGAGTTATGCTGATCTGTATGAGACTGAATCAATTTCGACCCGGTGGTTTCGTTGCATGTTCTTTCTCTCTCTCTCTCTCTCTCTCTCTCTCTCTCTCTCTCTCTATTGGTTTAATATTACCTTCTGCCTCGGTTTATTTGTGTAAATTCACTTAATGTCACATCATTGTTTATTTTTTCTGTACGAAACATTACTCAAATTAAATTTGTAGCTTCAAATCCACGTGAAATGTCTACATTCATAAGTCAAACATTCGATGATGTTGACAAACTCAATGAATAATCATACGAAACTCCACAGATAGACGATCTCATGAGTTCAATGCCAAGGAAATTCATGCATTCGTGAGGAAAGCATACGACCTACTGAATGCAATCTTTTTGAGTCAGGTCCTTTTTAGTGAATCCAACGCAGATTTCGAACGATGTGATGATTTCAACTTCAAGCGGAAAATCAGAGGAGAATTGAACATCTGTTATAAATTTCGAAAAGCTTTCGATCATGCGCTCTAGAGTCTTTTCAATAATTTCATTTGTATCAAACCGAACATATGGAGCAAAACACGTGCAAAAATGCATTGAGTTCCTCTGTCCGTTTGAGATATTCAATCGCTTGCTGTATTTATTTACCGCGACGACAGAAAACTTCCGTTGGAATTGAATAGCATTGAGTATTTGAAAAGCTGGTTGCATCAATTGGAAATGCATTCTGTCGAATTAAATACAATTGGCTGCGCAAAATTCATCCCTTAGCTTATTATTTTTTTACAATACGTTGAAATTAATAGAAAAACGAAATCATGAAGACCAATTTGCAAACACTGCAGCATCCTCTGTTCTCTGATGGAAGGAATTGCACATTGCAGGATTGCACTTCAATTTTCACCGCCCCAAGAAACACATTCATCCGTTGCCATTGTAATAATTGTTTAAAACTCTCATCAAAAACAATTGAAGCCCGTTTTCATGGCAATTAAATGAACGTGTGCGAATAAGCCAGCGATTGCATCATCTTAAGTCGCTCGCGTATCTTCCCCATTCGCAAGTTGATAATTCATCGGCCTTGGAAACTGGTCGTTTGTGCACATTAACATTATTCATGATGAAAATGAGGTCAATTGAATTCAAAATACCCCGAAGAAACTTTATTGAAAAATTATTCCACATGACAACGCAAAATAGAAGCTCAAATGGTTTTGTGCAGCGGAAAAGCAGCAAAACAAATACGCTTTCAAGTGAAATAGAATAAAAACGAGAGAAATCCGGCACATGCAATGTTTTATTCTTACATTATTAGATTAGCAAATGGGCCGATTGTATTAATTTATTGAGAACTGTGTGTCCCAGATTCATGAAGTCAAACAAAGAAGTAATTTCATTGTCGCTGACATTCGAAGTTTCCCTTCAGCGGATACAGTTCTTGAGTGAGAATGCTATTCAACGCTTAGAATTTGATTCCTACAGCCTGGACGGTGGTGGCACAGCTAATCCATGCTGACAGCATCTGCATTGCACACATACGAAATTCAATGAAGAAGTTTTTGGAATGAAAAGCTAGCAGCAATATGTAGCGTTTATTCAAGTTGAACGCTATTTGAGTTTTAATATAATGTAGATTCTTGTGCAAAATGAAATGCATTTACTGGATATTACTGGCATTCACTGTAATGCACACAACAACGGAAAAACTGCATTTTGATTTCGCAATGGCAACGACCATAAATATATATAAATTTATATATTTGCATAGAGAAAATAACTTAAGCCGACAAAATGCGATCATTTGGATTTTGACACGCATTTGGAGTGAAAGCCACACAAAGCGTTCGATTTTCAACGGGTCATTTTACTTGTAACAAGCAACTTGTTTGATGTGTGAACAATGTTTCTCTCTCTCTACAAATATAAAATACTCGTAAATACAACACTTGCATGCAAAATATGGTAGGTCTGGTTTATTTCAGTGTTGAAAGATATTCACGATAATATTCAATGAATATAGTCATTTTGTATCGAAATGTGACCATTTTAGTTAGCTACGTCTCTGCTAAACAAATAGTTGGCTGCCATTATTCACAGAGTTCCTTTACGCATGCATCTAAACTGACTTCGATCGGGATATTCATTCTGCATGAATATTCCTTTAACAAGAATATGCATGACTTCGATTTCGACTCTGGTTTATAACTGGAATAGAACTAAAAATCAATGTTTTGAATTGAACTCGAATAACCTTTGAAGCAGAGGCTTTTAATACTTTCAGTTTTTCAAGCATCTTGAATTTCAATGCATAATAATTTAAATCGAATTATTCGATCAAATTTGAAATCAATACATTTGTAAACAATATCATTTAAGCGGAGTGCTTGAATTTGAAAATAATTTCTGGATTTCCGTAGGCTTAAATATCAATTTTGGATTCAATTATTCCCACAAAATAGTAAAATTTGATTCATCTAAAACGCTGATTTAAAAAAACAACAAAATACAGTCGATGAATGGAATGTGATATTAGAGCGTTGAGCTCAAAAATACAGCACAAAAATATCAAATTAAATTGGAATGTGAATGGATTCTATTCGAGGAAGATGTGATATTGTTCGTCGTTCAATTGAAAAATTGCCCTATATTGAATCGCCAATTTCGCATTCGCATAAAAAACTAACAATAATTCGCTTGTTATCCCTCGTATTGTGTGATTCACATCTGATGCCGATCAATGTGGACCGCGAAATGAGAAATAATACAGCCTTTCGCTCGATATATATTGTCAAACCAAGCGATTATATTGCAATGTTCAACACCGCAGAAACACATTTTTGAGGCATGAACTTTGTGTATCATGTAGTGGCATTGAAATGAGATGTTGGAAAAAATCATGAAAAAGTCAGAGCGTACGCAAACACAAACAGCCATACTCAAACATCGCGATGATTATTTAATCGAAATCAATCGTCAGAATATGCTCGGTCTCGATGTGAATTCGATTGAGCAATGTATGTGTATGTCGAACGACTGCATTCCTTCGCACGCTCTCTTTTGACGCACTGGCATGAAATGGATGTGAATATTTTTCGAGTGATTCAATAATGTACGAATACTGAACTCTATAAATAATATAATGTTTCGTATTTTCTGATTCTAGATCGCATTGGTTTTTCATTAAAATCTCATCGAATGCCTCGTTATGAAATTCTCTTCATGCGGTTTTGACTTGCGATTCAACCAATGCTGAACAGCACATTTATCAATAATACCTCAAAATTGTTGAGAAATAAAATCAAATCAAAGAAAAGGGGATTTTCCAATATTGCGTAAATTATAACAACTCTTACATTTTAAAACTTCTTATATATTGATGGTTACGAACATCAGCTCACAGGAATACATTTCTTGAAAATATTAAATAAAATTCGGAAGTGTTGAAGCCTTTACAACTTTTTCGCGTTCGAGAAGATTTTTAATCAAATGTGAAAAGGACGAAAAATCATGCGAATATTTGAACACTTCAATTGATATTCAATTTCCTTCAAAACCGAAAGCAACAGATAACGATATACCATATGGCGGCAATACCTATTCTTCTACACAGTGGCTTTCGTCGCATGACTGCTTCTTCTTCTTCGCACAATGTATATAATAGTGCATGCGTTCAATATAATGTCACTCACAATCGTTATACATGTGCACATTTTTCATCGATATTTTTTTTCTTCGTTAATATAATAAATTAACACAAATAATAGATCGGAAATTAAATTATATAAATTTCGGTTCAAATAAATAATAATATTTAATAATTATGATAACAACATCAATAGCGGACCGAAATATTTATGTAGCGAATGTAACAAAAACGGAAATAGCAAGAGGATTGTTGCATACAAATACGTTCTCACAATCGTCTAGTTTCCAACACTGAATGGTCACTGACATAACATTAAACACATCCATTTTTTGTGAAGAAGAAGAAGCAATATGAATTTAACGGTATGCGGATGTGGAATTGCAATTTTAATTATGTTAACAGATGTTCATTTGGCTGAGCATGTCTTATATGATGCAAAATTAAATAGAAATATTTGTTTTGTTGTATTGCTTCCATAAATTCGATGTAGAGCAACCGTGACTTTATGTGATTTATCTATTATATATTTCGAAGCATCGCCTCACCTTCAGGATCTACTATATCAAAGAATTAAAATCTCTTTTATTGAAAATGTGTAAATAATATTAAAATAAATTCTAATAGAAAATAACCAGAATTAATATCCAATTAGAAAATAAATAATAAGCTAATGAAAGCAGATATATTTTCTTTATTCTCAAAAAGAATCTCACGGAAATCCATGTAATAATTAAAAAAACATTCATTTCGGTTTTGATTAGGATTAAAAATGCGTTTTTTATTCTGATGATAAATATTGAACTGTCGGAATATTCCGACTCGACTTTTTCATACACGTGTTCACTCCTCATGATTCTTATTTTAAATTACCGAGTCAAAAACGTTGAAAGCGCATGCTTGAAAGCTCTCACTCGAATTTGCCCATTGTTGTTGTAAGGAGTGCTAACGGAGGAGAAATATCAACTGAATTATTTCATTTCGTAAATTCGACAGGATTCATAGTTCACAGCTCTTGTTGGAGCTTGTTAACGATTACTAGCTATCTACGGAAAAGAGCAGTTCAGTTGAACGTATGCCTTCGTACCGAATGGATGTTGTTCATTTATATCAATAAAAATCATCAACTTGACGCAAGTATTTTACTCTGGAAACTTTAGCTGAGCGGCCGCTTTTTCTGCAATTAACAGTGACATTTACTGATTCGCATGAAATTCCGAATAGCCGAATAAATTCATTGATTGGAACCAGATTCCTACAAAATCAATACCAAACGAATTTCCTCCTCGATAATCAAATTCATTCGACGGATGCTTTGCATACAAAAACGAGACAAGAATAACCATTGGTTTACCATCGGCATATTTATATAAACAAAAGTCAAGCCAAAATAAAAGGAGGAAAATACAAACAATCATTTCGGAATATTTGAAATCGTTAATGGTTGGTGATGCAGTCACTTGATTTCCGTTTATACTTTACTTGATGGTGAATCAAACGGAATTCGTTGTGTATGTATTAGTGGAAATGCGAGTGTTCGGAATGTGAATCGAAAAGTGGTCGTGATCATGTGGCAGTGTGCATTCAAGTACTTTGTCAATAGAGTGAAGTGTGGATTGTGAGAGAAAAAAATACACGTTAACCGCAAAAGACAAAGAAAGTTCACAAGAAACTCAATCCACCGTAATCACTCAGGAGCAGATGTAAAAGCTCACACAATGTGTTCTCTTATTTCAAATATCAAACAATATTAACAGCCAATGCTAGTTTTATGCTTTACATCTTTTGCTCATTGATCACAATTGCCATTAATCATTCGATGCGCATTGTGGTGATTGAATTCAATGCGATATGTCATTCCAAAAAAACTCAAATATTTCGTGCATTGTTTGAACATTGTCATATCATTCGGTATATCGGGTGCTCATTTACAGTCCAAATTTATTGCTATTGCTGCTGTTCTTGCTTGAAATGTCACATGGAAACAATCATTTGTCTATGTTGAAGACGATTAGGTGTCAAAGAATCTAACGAAAATTAGAAAAACTTTTCATTCAAACTATACAAAACTTCTATGAACCCAACCTAAGCAACTCATCAGCAGAAAAACTAGTGAGTGTCACAAGGTGACAGCAAAACCCAGACAACTCAAAACATTGCTTGTTCAAAGTTTTCCATTTTGGTTTTTTGTGGGCTGTTCAGTGTTTTGTTCATTGTCATTACAATTATGGTAAATGATATAGTTATGTGTCCCGCACAAATGGATGTCATTATGACGTGACCATAAACAAACCGTAGATTTATGTTTGCTGCAAAACAAAAACCAAGCATAAACAATTGTAAGAACTGTTGGGAAAACAAGTTTATTTTCATTTTGGTGAACAGCGAGAACAAAAACAAAAGGGAGGAAAATAATATAACGTTATTTTATTCCGAGAAGAAGAAGAAAAAAACAACATCGAAAAACTCTTTTTATTTTTATGACGTGTGTTTAAGTGTGTGGCAATAACGTAATTGGAATACGAATTGCGATCCGTCACATCAAAGCCGAAAAACTAATGAAATTTTAAAGCGGTAGAGAAAATAAGGCGATAAATATTGATGATTGGTTGGCAGTTTATCCTTTTATCAGTTTGCACCCGTTAAACAACACGATCGATTGGGTAAAGTAATGGATATTATATTTGCTTTGTGCCGAATTAGAAGAGAGAACGAAAGAAAACAATAAGATCTGAACTCATCCAAAAGGGCGAGAGTACTTGTTTCACCATGAATCATTCCTTCGCAACATGAGAAATTCCGTTAAGTAAGCGTTAAAACTTATTTCTCGAAGGCATCGCCGAATCATTCAGAATCATTCATATAGAAAGTGTCATCATTAAAACCATTAGAGGTAAGAAATGTTTTTCTATCTAGTAGTTTGTTAGAATTATTTGAAGCTGCTACATATATTTGAGTGTTTGGTGTGCAGTTTTTGTGTGAATCATTGTGGAAAAACTCATTAAATACATTTTCGAAGTGTACATTTCCCTTTTCAAGCAAGAAATGTGAGCAATCTTGTCTATAACTGAAATAAATGCAATTTAACGACCGATAAACACACACACGACATTCCGACCAATTCACCCAAAAATTATACGATTCATTTCGTACTTTTGAATGTTTAGACCAACGATTCTAGTTTCAATAAGATGCAAAGAATTGGGTTGACCATGAAATTTATCACAGCCAATCGGAAACAATAACCATTTATTATAATGAAAAATAAACAGTTTAACCCCTTTTATTATTCACACATCCATTTTAATACTTCAAAAATTCCATATTATTTTCATCTGGCATTATTAATTTCAAGATGCCACAAAAAGTGCTCCATCGAGACTCTCGATTCGAGAGTGTGTATGTATGCAATAACATCGTTTCCGAGATCAGTCGCTGGATGAATGCAATTTTGATGAAACGAGGGAGATTGTGATTCATGTTGGAAATCCGAATTGATTTAAATCTTTTTAATGCCCAAAAGATACGCTTGAACACGATTGCAGACATCTGTCCGTATCAAGTGCATCTCTCGATGCGGCAACAAAAAATGGTACACATTCGCAAGACAAATACAAAGCAATTCCTTGCTAGTTTAACGCAACAGTAGAATATTTTAAACTATCTTATCAGAGTTGAATACAAATATTTGTGCCAAATATGAGTGTATGTCTGTTGATGCAACTGAAAGCCGGGACTTAATGCTCATGCTCAACCTTTTATTTTTCTATGCCCGAGAACGAAAATCACGGGGAGCTGAGAAATGAGCACAACTTTTTCTCTCAACTGACCACAAATTACCTACAAAATTGCAAACACCAGCAATAATTCTAGCGGACTTTTTACCTCCTCCAGCTTGAAACTAGGAAAATATCACGAAATTCGTAAAAAAATAACACAATCGAGAGGAAAAGGAGAACAAATAGAACCATAAATCGTTGAAGAATAAATCCGGAATAATGACAGTTTCGAAGAAATACCTGCTCTCAACCGAGACTTGCAAATGCGTACTGTTTTTCCGTTTAATATACTGATATAAACACTCCCAAACCATGTCAATTTTCCTTACGAGCAACGGCTTAAATGCTCACTGCTTTCGCCACTCTGGTCAACGTTCCATCGGCATTTCCTCGACGTTTTTAAAATGGAAATGGGACAACAAATTTTTGTAATTTATTGCCGCTGAAAGATCAACGCATGTTGCCTCCTAAATTGCTTCTGTCTTATCGTTAACAATCTTCTAAATTCCAACTTCTGCTAAGCCGTTGATACATTTCGACATTTTATGGCTAAGCTTTTTCTATAATTTGCTCAAGTAAGTTCCCTAAATCGCACGGCGCTCATTTTTTTATATAAAAAAGCCACAGCAAATGCGGAATATTCATGCATCATCTGTTTAATGATATTCACAACATCTAAACTGACAAACCTCCGTTGAAATGCGCAGTTTGAGTGTTTTCACGCATTCGATAGGGCGGCAACAGAAGGTCGGCAAATATTAAATTTGCTAAATTTCATCACTGCATCTGGCTCCATCGAAACGCAATCTAGATTCTGGCATTACATTTTGACTCATAAAGACAAAATAAATTAAATTCAAATAAAAGTGGAAAAAACAAGACACACACACAGTGGTGAAATTCATTGAGAAGTTGGTTTAAAAGAAGTACATCCAAAACGCTTGCCGTAATTTACTTAAATGTGGATTTCGTTCTGTTGAGCCATTTCTTTGGTGGATTTTGTAGTAGCGAAGCGGTCCCGTGTGTGCAAAATAGCCGATTTTTTTTCGAATTCCCACCGGTCGCTACCATTATTTTATATACGATGTTCACTCCATTGGACTTTGATGGCACAACATTGTAAACGTTGACCATAACCATTGAAGTCACTTGTAGTCACGGCAATGCCAACTGCCACGGCTTCAGACAACATCCATTCAATTTCTTCATTTCATTTTTATTCTTCTCATGTGACAAATTGCCGTCTTGTACTTTCTTTAACTAGAAAAAAAAATCTTCCAATTCACATTAAAATTCGCGTTATTTTGCTTCTGGAAAATTATTTCGGCCAAATTCATTGAAATTTGTCTGAATTTCGGAGATTTGTTTAGATTCTATTCGTTTATTCTTCCCTTTGTTTTCTTTTGAACGGTCACGCAGTCCCATTTTCCTCCGCTTCCGACCGTTCGTTTGATATATCTGGAAACTAAAATCGAACGAATTTTTTTTGCGTTGTTCTTTTCGACAATGTTCTTCATTTGATTTGGTAGACATTTCGACAAAGAAAAACGACCATTGTTTCGTCCAAACGAAGCATATTGTCAAATGGTTTTTCATGCTAAATCCAACCATAAATTGTGTAGTGAACAATGTCGTCGTCGCGCTACGGTGAAAATGAAAATAGATTTACTCTCGTTTTCGCCATCACTTGGCCATCGTGCGTTTAAACACTTTGTACATAGAAAAGCTGAGCGTTGCAAAGTTGCACCATTGTGATTCGCATCACAGCGATGGAAAGAAAATGGATCGAACACAAACCTTCAGCAAGAACGGTCAAATGGTTGAAGCTGACCAAATTTACGGAACGGACCTAATCTGTTTCCATTGGCACATACATAAATCTGAAAACAAAAAGACCCGTTTGACGTTCACTGTACGAGATAATACATTGAAATGAGATTTCGAGTTGAGCTCATCTTTTGTTTGAGCTTCTTGAAATTGGAGTCCTAGAATGATAACCGTTTCATTTAAAATGAATGCGGCGAATTAAATGTATTAAACGGCTGTTAAGCATAAGCGGAAGAACCGTTGCTGTGGAATATATGTTCACGTGCTGACATCAGAAATTCCTTTAATCTGTATTAAATTCAGCCGACGGCAAAACAAAGAATTGAACTGATTTATTCCCATTAATTTTTGGTTGATTTGATAAATGTCGACATGTTTTTGTTATTATTGACACCAACAAATCGCTACGCACAGCAAATTTGCCGTCAAACAAACATCCGATTGCTTTCGATTGTTTTCATGTTATACAAGCGATTATGTGTTCTTATCAGTTGGACATTTCACTTTTGCAGTTGAGGCAAAAAATTAACGTGATGCATTCGAACGCATGCGAATTGGGAAAATGGAGCCCAACATTGTTAGGAACACACGAAAAACACGTTGCTTGGAGCAAGTGATTAGTTCTAATCTGTCAGACAAAAAGCCAATCAGGCGAATGAGCCTGAGCACAATGCGGCTGACATGCGGCAACATTGCGTGTGCCTGTGATTCTTCGCTTGATTGAACACAAATCAGTCATTAGTCATATGAGGAGTATCATTTCCCGTAATGAATATGTCAATGTAATGGCACTCCATAAATCTAGTTTGAGGCGCTATGAATTGTTTAACAACCTCAAGGGATATTGGAATTGACTTTGAACACACGCTTCACAAGAAATGATGAATGATGTAAGTGTGAGCAGCCACTTGATCCTTTACATCATAGCCGAGGTGCACACAAATCTTGTTTGTCGGCCAATTTACGTAGCATTACTCAATTCTTTTTGCAGTAAGCGAATTTGAACTGCGCACTCTATTTTACATATTTGTTTGCGCTCTGGAAGCATATTCAAATATTGATACGCTAATGACCAGCTCTCGGTGAGAAAATGTTATGCAAAACACATGTATGGCCGTATAAATTGTTTGCCACCTCATTTGATAGATACACTTTGATTGCATATTTTACATAATCTATCCAGAAAACTGATAAAACATTTGGTCTACGTGGTGAATAAATACGGTTTTGCATCCGAAGTTCTGGCATATGTTTTATTTTCTTTAAATTTTAAAGCAGCTTTGCTTCGAGAACATTCAATGGAAAATAAATAGTTGTTCAATGAAATGGTAGACTTTTAGGATTTCGATTTTGCGGAGGTGCTTTCTGCACACGTAAAATTTGCAGCCAATCCATATATCCGGACCAATCCTGACTCATTTCATTTCCGATCAGGTATATAAATGTTGCCTTCTAAGAAAAATGATATGAGTTGCTTGTGTTATGGATCTTCTCAAAAGGTCACCGACTGATTCACCATTGATAGAACTTTCCACCCAAAAAAAGAATTCTAAAAAAAAAAAAATACTTTTGGGATCTTGTAAAAACTTAGAAAAACGTGATATTTTTGCATGTCATTTGAACATTTCATTTTGAAATGTGATTTTTCACTGAAGCAACTCTTCATCGCTGCTGGCTCTGCCATTTTAAATTTCCGAATCATTCTTCAGTTGAATTTTCATCTCCATTCGCTCGTTAGCTGAATTTATATTCAATGCGGCAAATGCATTTCGAAACGAAGTAAATTATTCTGAATGAAGATTTTTATGAGTTCAGAGCGAAAAATGAAGTCTTTTGCAATATATGATATTGACACAACGGTTCTTTCATGCACTTGAATTTGCATAAGCGTCTAAATGCACTTAGAAGAGACTCAAAATAATGCATTGAATATTTGCTGTTAATTATTGACTCTCAAATAAAATCTCTTTCAATATTTTATAGTAGTGTTGATAGCTGTCATTAGCCATTTTGATTAGATTATTCATTTATTTGGTGAAAATATGTTGCCATCGAAGACGTGCTTGAATCGCTCGCCCTTTTAGATCGCAAGTGATTGCAAGTACACATGCTGTTGGGACGAGGCGGAGTTGGGAAAAAAGAGCGTAATGATGAAATAAAATTCAAGATATAGCGAAGCGATGATATTGACGGTGTGCATTCGGAATTGTATACGTTGGACGTGTTTCAGAATCTTCATATATAAACTCGTTTTTATTTGCACTGTCTCACATCGCCACACCGTATTTTTGTCATTGTTCTTATTCGAAGCGAGAATGAATTTCTTCCTAGCTAACCAGTTAGCTATTCGGGTATGCTGAGCACGTTACAAGCAAAACCATTTGCGAAAATACATTTTCTGGATACTCCTATCTCTCTCCCGCTCATATGGTTATGATGTTATGAGGAAATATGTGTGTTTTGGTTTGAAATACAGAAGTGGCAAAATGTTTAACCACGTCAACCTGCCCCAACATTCCATGTCATGAGCTCAGCAAATCGAAAGCATACTGTGACTCAAGCATTTCAAGATTGCTTGCAAAGGCCAACATCTTCACATCTGAAGCTGCTCTTAGTGGGTTGGAATGCACGATGGGAAATTTATATAAACATGGGAAATACACATGAGATAGTGAACGAACGAAAAAAACAGAGGCGGCGATGAAATCCTCAATTTTCAAAGAAAATTTTATAAATGGCAAATATGCGAAGGGAATAATCAAGCACATGCTTTCATGAAATCTGAATCGTTCCAGTACTTCATCGCGTTATAAATGATGTTGAGTTGCTAAGAAAAAGGGAATCGTATTCTATAGTAGTGTTACACAACGCAAAACAAAT